>BMAW01056700.1:837833-900305 GCA_019974015.1 Nephila pilipes
ATTGCATTGTTAGGCGAGTAAGAACGATTCCCAGAGTTTCAGAACTCTATCTTGATGGGAAGTTGGTTAAATTAACGATCGAAAATTTGATGACACACATACACACCAAGTGAAATACATAAAAACGTTTTAAAAACCATTGCGTTCAGCTTAATTTTTGTGAAAAAAATACCAATGCAAAATAATGATTATATGAGCATAAAATAACTAAAATATCAATATTAAATGTTCAAAAAATAAAATTACAACAAATTGTTTTATCGTATGTGATTCTTCTGAGTATATACGCTCTATAACAACAACAAAAACCGACGCACCAAGAAGGAGTAGTTCGATGGAGACGAAAATGGGCGGATAGGAAAATTATGTAGAGAATAGAAAATGATTTCAATTTCAGAAAAATTGAATGATTTATTTCAGAGTTACATAGTTACAAAGTGACGAGCTTGATCCTCTTCTAGCCTGTATTTAAGCTGCCACACGATGTGGCATGAGTGATAAAGCTCTCTAATAGTCTCCTGCGGTATTTCTTGCCAAATTTGCTCCAATTGTAGAGCGAGGTCATTAGATGCAGTCACCTTCCCATCATACCCCAGACACGCTCGATTGGAGAGAGATCTGGCTGGCCAAGGAAATGTTTGACAAGCTGTAAGACAGTTCAAAGCAACACATGCTGTATGTGGTCTGGTATTATATCGTTGAAAAATAAGGGCTAGGGTACTGCAAAAGGAACGGTAGCAAACCAGATCATAGAATACCGTCGACGTATTGCTGTGCTGTAAGTGTACCTCTTATGACGACCAAAAGGGTACGGCTATCAAGGGAAATTGCACCCCAGACTATAACTCCTGGTTGAGGGCCTGTGTGGTGTGCAATAGCGAAAGTAGGATCAGCACGCTGCCCTAGGCGTCTCCAGACACGTCTTCGATGATCGTCAGGACACAGTTATTTTTTTTGTCGTCGCAGTTTAGTCCCTTCTTTGTCAGCAAAACCACGACAACCTCTCTTTAAAGAAGTGGGGGGGATTTTCTCTCACTGTAGGCTTCGGGGGGAGGGTCCAGTATCTTGTGTTCATATTGCCTTGGGAAGAAAGAGATGAAAGTATCTCCCTCATTGTTAGTTACCGTCGATCTTGGTTATCGAACGTGTGTGCGGTCTTTGGTTTTTGCATTTCCACCCTTCTGTTCTTCCTCCATCTGAGTAACTCTGTAGGTGTCCCGAACTCATGTCACTGAAGGGGGTGGATACCTTATCCTTTAGTGAAGTCCTGTTAACCCCCCGGGGTCAAACGAGGTTTGTCGTCTTCCTGCCTTCCTTAGAGAGGGGCACTCTCTCACCATAATTTGCTTCATTGTGATCCTTTCATGAGACAGGGAAATGTTGCGGTATTTCTTACCACGTTTTCCCCCTTACAATAGAGTTGGTTCATTTTCCATATGTGTAATATAGTCTTTTTCTTACCCTTTCCTTGTCGTTTTAATTTTCCGTTTTCACTGCTCCTCCTTACTTTTCACAGACATTCATTGATCTCGAGTTTCGACTTGAATTCTTCCATACGTTTCCTGTTCTTTCCATTAGGTTTCTCCTCGCTATCACTTATTTCACTCTGATTCTTCGCGTCTATTTTTCTCAGTTTTCTACCCTCTTTAAGCTTTTATTGAAGCAATACTTTTTCTAATTTTCTCAGTTCTTCCAGTCTTCTCAATTCCGTTTGATACGTTTTTTCCTTCTCGTCATTGAAAATATCTGTTTCATTTCCAAGTTTATCCAGTTGATTAGGTAAATTAGAGCTATCGTCTTCATTTTGTGAGGGAGACTCTCTCTCTTCCCTAAATGTGGGGAGGTCGGGAGGAGACTTGACATGTTCTAAAACTCTTAATTTACTTACAACGCAAACCACAACACAAGTTTGATAAATCCAAGTTCAGATATGCACCCAATTAATAAACATGAGGACAACTGACGAAGTAGGCAAGATTTGAGAAAACTTTAGTTCGCTTACTTAATTCAAGAGCTCTGACTTCCTAGCTATCTAATATAGATTCAATCTCAAGTGACAGATCGTCACCTTAAGTAATACAATTATCAATTACTAATTATTCACTGCTCCACTATCCTATCTCTCTTTTCTAACCTGAAATCTTAGACTATATATAGCTGTCTTAATTTGCATGTTCACGCTCTCTTCTTCGGAGGAAGCTTTCTAATAAAAACAATTTTTAAGGATCAAAATTTCCCCAAGAGGACTGTTTGTGAAAAGATCGCGGATAAAGCCGTCACAACTTGACTCTTCTAATTTTGATTCTCTTTTTTTCTCCAAAAGAAATATCTTCCCTTGCAAGATCATTTAAACGTTTCTCGCTGGTCTTCCAAAATTCAGTTAATTTCTGTCCTTCTAAATATTTCAAATCTTCATTTTTCTTCTTGTTGTCCTTTTCTTTTCTCAATTCCTTCTTTTTCTTCATTTAAGGTACAGGTTCCCTTCTGTAATGTTTTTAATTGATTTAATATATTATAATCATCATTTTTCTAGCCTTTAAGTTGCATCGCTAGTGCTAATAATGCTTCTTCTTCTTCTTCTTTTTTTTCTTTTTGTTAATGGCTTCTTGTTCCCGTGTGGCTTGCGTTAACTTTTCATTATGTTCCTGGATTCTAGAGAATTTCTGTCCTTTATTCTTCTGTTCAGAATCGATCTTCCCTTGTTGAGACTAAAGTCGTCCTTCATGACATTCTTGGTTATTTCTCCTTGTTCTCTTATAATTTCAGGTAACCTTTTATTTTCTTCTGGTATTTTAGGTAGTTCTTCAATTTTTTTCTTCTTTAACTTTGATAAGTTCACTTTGGGCAGTTTCAGTTGCTTTCTATTCAATATATGGCCTCACTTTAACACTATTTAAATTTAAAAATGGGCAATCCATCACATATCCAATGTGCAATCCTTCACCGATACTTGCGTAATTAATCTGTGGTAAGTCTAAAAACTGACTTCCAACCAATAGATCAACTGGTTAAGTTGAGTTTGGAAAGATAGAAACATAAATATTGTTTGATTGTTATCACATCTAAACTTTGAGTGACTGGGTTTAACTGATTACCAAATGAATTAAATCTTCATCTTCAATAAATGATGAACAAAATCTTCATCATTTATTATTCTTACAATTATTTCTTCATTTTCAGCTTCAGGTGGAATGTGCATATCAAATTCTTCCGCCAATTCCATCAGGTCGCAATTTTCTCCTTTTAATAGGAATGACATACTTAATGCTATCTTACTACACATTATACTTTAAATAAAATATTTTCCGTAACTAATCACTTCCAGTCATATAAGGAAAACAAATATTGTTCAACTTCTCCTTCTTTTTCTTCCTTTTTTTTTTTTGTTTCTCGTAATACTGGTAGGTTAATGTCCTACAAAGTACTTTTTTTTTGCTCAGTCTACTATATAATCTAGGAAAATGTCTCATAGATACTTTCCTTTCTTTCATAGTTGCGGTAGGTTAATATTCTACAACGCATATCCTATTGCACAGTTTTTTTAGGGTTAATGTCAGGTTTACAGTTGACTCCAATATCATCCCACTTCTGAAATATAAAAATCCCAAACTTTTTTTTCTTTCTCTTGTACTTTAACTTTTACTAAAAGTTCTTATTATCTTTTATCTTTTCGCTAGACAAATTTTCTTTTTCACTTTTTTAATTCTAACTTAAACTTCTTATTATTACTTAAATCTTGTACCTTTGTGTTATTCTTAAACTTCTTTTTCTTTCAGACTCTCGTTACTTACTGTAGCTTACTTAGCTATTAACTTAGTTTACTACCACTTAAACTTCATATGAGATCAGGCACACTTTTTAATAACACCCTTTATTATTTCAAAACCTTTCGCGTTACCTTTATTTAGTTACCAGTACAGATTACCGTTAGCACTCAATCATCCCGCGATTCACAACTTCCTCGAGTGTCAACTTATTTACATGCATGTGTCCGTTCCGCTCAGGGACTCGTCTGATCTGATCTGAGAGATTGTGTAACAAATCACACTCATCCCTTTGCTGCAAAAAACGCCCTCTACCGGCGGGCTTTAAGCTCGGAGATAACAATTGTTCAGCTGCAGCTTTAGTAATATAAAATAATACAGTTAAATAAACAACTGAAAAGTAAATAATAGTTCACATGTCCAATTACAGTTAAAGCGCTACAGTATACCTTCTGTACCGTTTGAAGATAATTTAAAACATTAAGAAAAGAGAAAATAGTGACATTAAGTTAAAAGTATTTAATACGGTTATGTACAGCTATTTACAAAATTTTGTGACAGAAGATACCAAGACAACCGTCTCGAGTGCGAACCGCGCAGGGACCAACGCTCTTTGCGGGGCATCCTCTTCTCTGACTGATGCTCTTTTCCATCCATCAGCTTCTTGTCGGCGAATCTGCCTAATCCCCTCATAGCCTGCCTAAATATTTACGATCTCAAACTGTTGACATCATGGAGATTCTATGTAGCTCGAGTAATTCAGATGCTGAAAACATTCTGATTATGAGTTCGGTAAGAGAAAAATGGGAGTCGTTAGGTGGAGAGAAGCACCAGAACAAATCATGAGTGTCAACGTTTGTAGATCGACTCACAAACATTAAAGAAGAAGCCGAATCAAGTAAAAGAAACCAGGAATATGGATATGCCACAGATGTTACACTCCCCATAAGAACTGGAGGTGCTAAACAAATCACAAGTAGCGAGAATTAAATCTTACTACTCTACCAGAACAGTAGTTTTTATTCGGAAGCTACGATAGTACTTCCTTTGTTGATTCATCTGAGATAAAGGTGAAGGGGGGTTAGAGTGAGAATGAGTGTTACTTAGAAGCAACACGAGTGCTAGTGATAATGGACTTCGTAAGTTTGACCACAATAAAGTGACAAGACGACACCTGAGCAAGCACCTTCCTCCTCAAACTTCCACACTTCACAAACACGTGACAAGGAGCTTCGACAAATTTAATTCACATCAGCCCCTCTACTCGGTGGATCTTTAGTGTCATCGGGTCTCGAATCCGTGACTCGAGGGGAAAATGGCAGGCTGAGAGTTCACGACCATGAACAATAGGTTACCTACCACGAGCCCGTCACTAGTATTAGTGAGCTGTTACAATCATCAATTGGAGTCGCTGTTAATGCATAGTCTTAAACTGTGAAGGTTGGCTTCAAACTATCAATTCCAATTACAAATTATTTTCCATTTATAAGAATAACGAAGTGTTAATCAATCCGTTTGGTAACGTTATACAGACAATCGTGCAGCTATGTCAATGGTACTTTTACTGTGTCATTGTGCACTTAAACATTAGTTTAAATCTCTAAGGAGGTGTACATAATATAGGAAGTCTTAATGTGCACAGAAGGAGGAGATAACTCTCACATAGTGTTGCACAGATGCTGGAGGAAAACTGTAGGATCTTCCTACAATAGGTATTTAGAGGGCTGAAAGAATTCTCTTGATAAATACAATGTTGATCCCTAAGGTTTTGTTCCGAATAGTACTGCCAAGGTCCTTATTGATTGTTGAGCGAAGGCCAAGGACAATCTGTAAAGTTTCCGCCAGAGTGTGTTATTTTGACACTTAAGGAGCTTTTTAAAGGTCCGGTGAAGTCGTTCGACTATTCCGCTGCTAGATGGATGATATGGAGGAGTTCAAGCGAATGTCTAAAATATTGTTGAGGGAAGAAAATGAGCTGAACTCGAACTGTCACCATTGATATGTTGTTATGATTTTTGGGATACTGAATATTGCTATCCAGTGTGTAACGATTGGGTGAGCGACTGTTTCAGTCGTGATATTGCGCACAGGTTTCGCCTCAGGCCAACAAGAAAAACTATCTATAAAGGTAAAGAGATATGCAATTCCTTCAGTTGGAGGTAAGAGCTATACGATTTTGAAGTGAACATACTCGAATCTTTGAGAAATAACATGAAACTGTTGTAAAGGACTGCGAGTGTGCCGATGCACTTAAGACTTCTGATAGTCTATACATGATCATATCCTATTGGAGTTGCTTTTTAATATCCTTGGCCACATAAATCGCTATGGAATCTTTACGTGAAGCTCTTGACACCTGGATAGAATAAACGATTAAGATATTTCAAGATAGATTAGAACAGCTTCTCTAGAGCATAAAGTCAAACTTTTCCAATGCTCATATCATACTTAAGTTTTAAATCAGGATATATCTACTTGTATAAGTTGGACTTGATGTATCATGCGAGCTTGACAAGTAAGTCATATAACTGGGTATCTATAGCCCACTTCTCACTCATAATAGAATAGTCAGTTGATAGTTTAGTCAGTGCATCTTATTTATCCAGGATAAGGTGTCGGCCACAATATTATCGGATTCAGTAACATGTCTGATATCTGTACTGAATCGTGATATGTAATCGAGATGCTGAGCTACCGAGAAGAACCAGAATCAGATCTTGAAAGATTTTGAAAAAGCGAAGGTCAAAGATTTATGGTTCGTGTATATTGTAAAATACCTGCCCAGAAAACAGTGCTAAGAGTGTTTCACATCCATATCAATTGCTGAGAGCTCTCTGTCATAAGGGCTTTACTTTTGTCGGTAAAGCTTAGTTTATGCGAAAAGAATACGAGAGATTGCAAGTTCTTGTCATTTAAGGCATTCCGTACAGCGTCAATAGCAATGTCAGAAGAATCGGTCTTTAAGGAAAGCTGTTGATAAAGAGAATGGAAAGCTAGAGTTTCCGAATTAAGATCATGTTTACACGCTCAAGTGCTTGCATTAAATGATCGTCCCAAGGAACCAGCCATCTATTTTTTTTAAAAAAAATTAACAACCCAAGTAAGAGAGTTTGGGTTTTTGTAGCGTTTGGAATGAAACGACTGTAAAAATTAAGCATTGCCAAAAACCGTCTTAATATTGTTATAGTTTCAGGTTTTCGAATGGTGGTGGAAGTAGTTTCACCCCAGAAAATGTTATAATGCATCCCAGAAAGACTATAGATGATTTTCCTAAAATACATTTAGATGAATTTAGTTTTAATACATGTTGTCTGATCTAAAGAAAAACATGAGGCGATCTAAAACTTGCCTAGGATGGCTTTCGTGCTCCTACTCATTTGATGATGGGATGAGAATATCATCTAATTAGATCATATGAAAATCTAAGCCACCTAACACCTGATATATATATCTCTGACAAGACCCAGCGTTATGGAAGCCATATGACATAAAAAGAATTCAAATAGGCCAAATGGAGTTGTAACAGCAGTTTTTTCTATATCAGTAGGATTAACTGGGATTTGTCGGTGTGCTCGAACTAAGTTTAATTTTATAAATATTCCTTTCCTGTAAAATACCGGGGTGCAGTCTTGGATGTGGGTAATTGTCTAGGATATTAATAGAATTCAAGCGAAAATAATCGCCACGGAGACGCTATCTATCATTTCTTTTTTTTTTTTTTTCAACCATAGGAAGAGGCTTGCCCAAGCGCTCTTTAACGGCCACACATCTTTCTCTATGAGAAATTCAAATTCCTGGCGTGCAGCTATGAGGTTCTGAGGAGATTGCCGATGCGACTTTGAAAACACTGTAGGTTCCATGATCTCAATATGGGGAGAAACAGTATGATTCAGTAGCACTTTGGAGACATATGATGGATTGGTAAGTTCTGGGAATTCAATCAAAATTTTATCAAATTTGGAAGGACCTAGAAGAAAGTGTACGGTATTGCTACCTTGTAGAATACGAGCAAGTTTCTCCTATATCGACAGCATGGTCTTAACATCAATTTTACTGCAGAGTGTCCGAAATGTATCTTTACATTTTAAAAAAATAATTAAAAATAAGCAAACAATGATAGATATATAAAAGGATTTTTCGTGTTCCATTAAATTATAAGATTTTTTTTATAATGAAATGTAAAAAACTAGATAGCGCTATGTCAATGTTTTGCTACATTCTCGTTTCAAAATGGTTTCATTTTAAGAACAAGATGAAGTTGTAGCGTGGTTTATTGAATTTAAATCTGTGTAAATTTCGGAATTCCTACAATCGAAGTCCACTTTTAACACCTACAATTTATGAATCGCATATATGACTGAAGACATGTTGTGTATTGTCAAAATCAAAATTTGGCTTCCCTAACAGAAGCTTCTATGACGTTAAGCGAATTCAAGAAACTTTCCGTCGTTGTCCTCCCACATCGATTTGCAGCGAGGCCCAGCAATTACAAATACCGCAATCAATGCATAATAAAATGCATAAAAATTACAACTTTATATGAATAAGCTTCAATTGTTGATTGATTTAAGATGTCGAATATTTGCAGAAGAAATATTGCAATAAAATAAACGAAAATGAAAGTTTTTTTACAACGTGTAATGTTTTTAGAGGAGTCAACGTTTCAAGTACTAGGTGTTATTGACCGACACAATATTCGAACACGTCATTAGAAAATCATCATTCCATTCTTGATCAAGCAAAAGACAATTCTAAAAGTAAGGTGATCAATCGTCTATGTTTAGTGAGGACAGTGCTCCTTTTGTAGGTTCTCTTCTTCCTCGAAAAGTGTCCTCCTTCCTGTCCTTCTTTTCGATATTTTAAAACTAATCTGTTAATCACTGTATTCAGAGATGCCTGTTACGCAAACTGTTACGCAAATGGTGAGTACAAAATTTTTTAGGATATTCAAAAGTTAGATGGCTCGCTCTAACATCTGCTATAGAGAGTATTTTGCAATCATTTGAGCCTCTCCGTTCATTTTTCTAAAAATTTAGACAGATGTCCAAAAATTCTGGATTTTTTTTTTAAATTAGGAATTATCAGAGGTGTTAATGTGTTTTGTGCATAATCAGGTATCTATTTTCCAGAAAACGGATCAAAAATTTTAAGGCGAATATATTTCAGCTACAGAAGTTAGTCTTATTTTTAACGATTTTGTCCTTCAATAGAAATCATGATTTGAAGAAAAATTTATTCCTTTAATAATAAAAGGAAAATTGTCAAACTTAGAAGAATCAAATCCGGACATAACGGGAAAAAGCACCAAAGCAGTGCAAAATTCTTACCAAAGATGTTTCCAATAGTTGAAGATTGGTCTGAAACAAATATCACAGGAAATAACAGTTTTCAATGGTGTTTTTTGACTGAACCGCAAATAAATAGGGCAGATATTGAAAATAGCGTTGAATTTTAATCGAAAGAAATGCCTGATATTAAAATCGATGACAATTGTCCATTTGAAGTAGTTAAGAAGACTGAATGTATACTTAAATTCTGATAAATTAGAACAATGGTGAAAATCGACATGTTGACATTGATGAAAGATGGGTGGAAATATTTAAACATTTCAAAAATAAGCACATTTCATCTGAAAATTTAGTTCTTGTTGAATTTACGTTGTGCTGCCCTGGAACTAATGCAGCAGTTGAAAGTTTTTTTTTTTCATTGCTAATGATTTTTGGACAAGTGAGAAATCAAGATTGCATGTTGATGCTCTAGCTCAGGGGTCGCCAAACCTTTTTGATCATCGCCCCCTATATAATTTTTCGAAATCTCCATAGACCCCCCACAAAGGTAATTTTCAGGTAATTAAAATAAAACTATATATTAGTCTAAATATTTAATAAATCAGAAACAGTAAGTAAAGTAGCTACAGATTTTTTACTTCTTAATGAGATGAGTGTGCCTTGTGTTTCTTGGCAAGGTTCGCTATATTGGGTTCGAAATAAATCAATTTTAACCGTAAATCCCCTCGAAGCTCCACATTTAATTTATTTCTGTTTTTAGTTAAAATTGAATTAACGTGACTGAAACCGGCTTCAACCATATACGAACTTGGAAACGCCAGCATAAATGGCTGAGCCATTTCGTAAAGTTTCACATATTTTTGGTCACAATGTCGTAAAGTTTCACAAACTGGTCACAAGGTGAAGTTGTGACGTCACGGTATACATACGAAAACACATTAGGAAAAAAGGGGCAGATTGTTTTCTGATGTATTATTTTATTTTCTATAAAGAATATAATATTAAGTCAATTATAAAAATATTTTAAATTTTTACGTACGTAGTTAGGTATGTGTGATTTGCGTATTAAGAACTGTTTTTCCTTCGAGTCCCAATAGACCCCCATTCGACCCCTTGGGTCAGATAGACCCCTACTGTTGTTAAATAGACCCCTAGGGGTCTATATAGACAACTTTGGCGACCCCTGCTCTAGCTG
Organism: Nephila pilipes; assembly: GCA_019974015.1. Lineage (NCBI taxonomy): Eukaryota > Metazoa > Arthropoda > Arachnida > Araneae > Nephilidae > Nephila > Nephila pilipes. Next base: position 848,081 of record BMAW01056700.1, read on the forward strand.
CAGCACTTACCATAAAATTCGATATGAAGGATATTTCTCACTTCGAAATTTTCAATATATTGTTAGAAAATGATACATATTGACAAAAAAAAAAGTATTCATTCATTGGGAAAATACTCGTTTAATTAAATAATTAAAAAGGAGGAAAGCAAAGAGTACTTTAGTTTGAATTAATAAAATGTTTGATTTATTTACACTATACTTTTTTTCTTAAATTTTTCCGTCCTTCCTTTCATTAAAAAAAAAGTGGCCACCTTACTAAAAGACAAGCAAGAGACAGTAAACATGTGGTTTTCTGAACTGTCACACTAGAGTTTGGAAGTGCGAAAATTTTAGTAAAAAAATTGTCTACCGTTGGATTGGAAGAAGAGGTCAAATACCATGGCCACCTTGATCTCCATACACAACAACTTTGAATTTCTTTTTATGGGGATGCGTGAAAAACGTTGTTTATCAATCTCTAACTTGTGACACTGATTAATTGAAAAGTCTAATCACAGCGACCATCCAAACTGTTGATTTTGCAAAGCTTTATAGAACGTGGTTAGAAATCTCACACAGATTCGAAGTGTTGCGCGCTACTAATGGTGCAAAAAAGAACTTTTGATGCATCCTATAAGGAGCTTAAAAAACCATAAGTGCATACCTTTAATATAAACTTATGGTATGTAACAATTATATTTAATTTAATAATTTTTAATACCTAACATATTTAATTCAATATTTTTTTAATATTTAATGTATTTAATAACTTTTAATATTTATCATATTTAATTTAATAATTGTTAATATATTTAATTAATAATATTTAATTATTTTTTTTTAATTTAATATTTTTTTAAAAGTATACAAATAAATTTTAAGCAACCTGTATTATTTTTTCCATCAACTAACAAATTAAACTTCTTTAGAAAACCGATGTTTATGATAAGTTGGCTAACTTTGGTAGTTACGAAAAACCAGGAGAACATTCCATGTAAATTTAGGTCAAGAGTCGCACATATGCTGATTATCGAAGGTTGGGAATTTTGCTCCCAAGATTACGACATAAAGAACCAACTCTTCAACTATTCATGATAGATTATTTGGTGTGATTTATCAGAAATTTCTGTTTCTTTGTCAATTAAACATTTCAATTTAGATGAAAGATCGGCCAAAAAAATTACGATTTACACGGTGGTCACGATTTTGGCTCAGATGCGATCACCGGATTAGTTCCCATGGTGCCGAAAAGAGAATGGAGGAGTACTTTTTCTTGCTTTAGAACCAAAATTCAGTATTATAGAAACATTGGTTGTTTTCTGGCTCTTTACAGCGTATCCTGGAGCTTCCCTTATGATGTACGATATCAAATAATTCACTCACCTTTTGAGTGAGCTGTGCAATTTGTGTTTCCAGTAGTGAATTTTACTTTGGTTGCACAATATTTGTCGCATTTACCTGGGGAGACACGAACAAATCCTGAATTTAGCCTGTCAAAGCGGCTAACTGCGATAAGCCGTCAGTAAATGCCTTTACATTGTTACATGTGGTAGTAAGAAGATATGCGAATAAGAGGGAATTAGCAGAAGAATAGCAGAAGGTAATTATGGTTTTAATTTTGAATTGTATTTCTTTGAGATTTAACCCTTTCGCTACCGAAGGGAGAAAAAAGAAGTGCTTCTCTGAACCCGTGGCTTCTTACCGCGGAGTGTCAAACTGTGCCCAGACGATTTTAGATATTAAGCCTAATTCGTGAAAAAATTCCTCAAAAATCAACCATTTATTAAAATATTTTGGTATTTACATTTATTATTTAAAATACATTAAACTTAATATATACAAAAGAAAAAAATATTTAATCGAAAATTGAATGTTTTATACATAAAATTACATAAAAAATCATGCTTTTAAGAAAATACGAAATATATTTACATATGTAAATTTTATGGTGTAATGATGTACCATTATATGGAATATATAGATATAAAAGATAAATCTTATTTTGCAGTATGATATATTTATTAAAAAAAAATCATTGCATAGTACAACGTCACATGTCTTACACACATATTTTAACGCTTCAGGCAAGATTTCGAATAAAGGGCATTTCTTATTACCCCCCTCTTTTTTTTTTTACTTTAATGTCTATGTACAGATTTGGATTATTTTCGCTAACATTACTGTCAGATTCATTTATTATTTCGCAAATCTCAGTATCATATAAATACTTTCTTTTCGCCATGACTGTCGCTACAAATAAAAACCAACCGACTGAAACGAACAGCTGAGAACATCTGCTACCAAAAGCCTTAACCCCCATAAAGAGCCATAAATTCTCCTTCGAACTTCTAAGAAGCAAGAAAGAAAGAAAAAAAAACCAACCGAAAGCAAGTGCACCCTTTAAATGTCATTACATTTGAAGAGCCGCACCGCAACACGAGCTTTTAACAATTACCCCCCTCCTGGTAACCGGAAGTGAAATCCAAGCCCATATCACCAAGATCAACACTCCAAATAACCTATCTATATAGATTTCGCGATATTGTAACGCCTTATAGTAACATTACAAAAAATCAAATAAAACGTTCTCATCAAACGTATCTCTATTGATACATTGGGTCGTAGAAAGCACTCACGGAGAGTATCGCCCGTGATAAGCTGGGCACAGGAGAGCCAATACGAACGTATCGCCTGTGATACGCTGGGAGTGAACGGGTTAAGATAATATACAAATATTTATGCAACGCATTAAAAAAAAGTAAAATAATATGTAATTGCATTTGCCATTTTTACAGAGAGTTACAAAAGTAAAACACCCAGTTAAAATGAATTCTTCTTCTTTTTCTTCTTCTTCTTCTTCTTCTTCTTTTTTTTTTTTTTTTTTTGTAAATGTTCTCTAACTCCCTCTGAACAACATGAAATAATATCTTAACTGCTTATAAAATATATAAATATTTCAATGGACTCTTTAGAATATTTTTATATTGATTAATATACATAAGTGCGCAGTTCCTTCATTTTGAATGCGCTATGATCTTCCAAAAGAGTTTTCGATGTGTATTGTAATTCAGAGAAATATTTTCATTTGCTTCTAATATGGAAAGTGTTATTTTTATCGTTTAAAATTTCAAATGACAGTCCCTTTTTATTATTATTGAAACCCAAATAAAAAAGAATATTTATAAAACGAATATGTTACATTACTACAGATTGTAGTAATGTAATATAAATTTAGAAAAAAATCATATAACAGGAATCCTAGAATACGATTTGATAATTAGATAAACAAATTCCTGTCAATAATTTATTCAAAAATTTAGAAATTCTCGTCCAACATACTACAAAATAAAAGATTTTTAGTGTATAAGACCCCTCACTAGAAATTTTCTATTAGCGTGTGTATAATCAGATTTTCCTGTAGAAAATTGAAATTTATAATACATATAATTTAATTTTAGTTCTTGTAATTTAAAACTTATAATGCATTTATACTTTATCATTTATTAATACTTTGTTACTTATTAATACTTTATTACTTACTAATACTTTATCATACATTGGTATAAAATATGAAATGAAAATTAATAAATAAAATAATGAAAATTACTAAAATAAATATAATTCTCCTAATTACTAATTTATGTAATAATATTCTTTAATTTTTGGAATCCATGACTACCTTCTTATAATTCTTTGTTTCGTTTGATAAGCATAATAACAAGGATACATATATTTTGTACAGTTACAAACATATATTTTTCTAAGAACTTTTAAGAGATTCCAAATATTATGTAAGACAATACAATATAGAAACCTAAAAAAAAACCTTTTAGATTTTTTTTATGAATGTCATTTCCATTATATATATATATATATATATATATAATGGTTTACTTAATATTTTCTTAGCTATGATTTTACATTCGCTATTTTAAAAAAATAATAATATTAAAGGAAATCTAATAATTAACTGTATGTGATAAAACTAAGATTACTTTATATTATTATATAGTACATATATGTTGTTATATATATATATATATATATATATATATATATAACACATGGATCAATAAGTTCCGAGACTAACCCAGAGATGGCGCTCGTAATAAACCAGTAACCAGGTCTTTCTAGAGTACGAACCTTTGCTTGAAACGTGTCAAAATTTTAAGTCGATCGGACCAGAAACAGCTGGAGGTTGGAGTAAAGTCGTTTTGTAGTTTGTTTAAAAAATGGAAAAAACCGAGTTTCGTGTTCTGATAAAACATTGTTTTTTAATGGGTAAAAACACCGTGCAAGCGAAACAATGGATTGAAAAATGTTACCCGGACTCTTGTCCATCAAAAGCAACGATTTGTCGGTGGTTTGCCGAGTTTAAACGTGGTCGTACCGACACAAATGACGCGGAACGCTCGGGTAGACCTGTGGAAGCCGTTACACCGGAAAATGTGAGTGAAGTGACAAAAATTATAATGAAAGATCGTAAAGTGAAGCTCCGTGAGATTGTTGAGATGACACAGATATCATATGGAAGTGTATTTACTGAAAAAGGTTTTTTGAAGTGAAGTGAAAAAGGTTTTTTCCAAGTGGGTGCCGCGATTGCTTTCGATGGAACAAAAACAGCAACGAGTCGATGATTCAGAAAGCTGTTTATTGCTATTTACTCGCAACAAAAAAGATTTCTTGCGAAAAATGGGGGAGAAAGATTGAAAAGCGTTGGAACGATTGTATCACCTAAAGGTGATTAACAAAGGTGTTATGTTGATATAAAAATTTTGCAAAAATTGTCTTCAATGTTGCTCATGGAGTTTATTGATTGATGTGTAATATATATATCTGCATTATAATTTGAAATATAACATTCTGTACATTAATAATAATAATGAAATAATCATATTAGAAAAATTGTATACAAGAAGTAATAACTTAATTAAAGCTTTGTTCTTTCTATCCACGATAGAGTTGAAAGAAATTATTTAAAAAAAATTCGATCTTATCACCTTCAGAATTCTTAGTAAAACGAGAGTTATATATTACACTATTTTATACACCTTTTTAATTATAAACAAGTGAGCGAGTTTTCTTTCCCCCCCTCCTTGAACAGAACAAAAAAAAAAAAAAAAAGCGAAATGCAACACATAGTTATGCGCATATAACGTGAGATTATGGCATAATGCTTTTTAGAACTGTGTATTAATCTATTCTTACAGCAAAGCAGCAATTCTTTTTCGAATAACTCGTCCCCATAATGTGTGTGTTATTAAAAAAATATCTTAGTTAATTTTAGGATATTAATAAAAGAGAAGCCATCATTTACTAAATTATTCATAATTTTTCTGTATATCATCTTGTACCGGTTTGAAAGGAGATTCTAAGCTATAACTGGTCATTTATTTTTTAATAACTGATCATTTTATTTTAAAACTTCTCTCATGCGGAAAATGGGTATTCCAGTTAGTATTGAGATTATACCTTTGAGGCGGGAGACAAAAAGAAATCTCGAGCGTAATGTTAATCCTATAGAGTTTCATACTTTTCTTTTTACATTTAGGGTATTGCTTTTAATTGCATGGAGTAAAATGCATCCGAAAAAACGAAAAAAAAAAAAAAATGTTTCTCTGGTTTTCGATTTTTTTAAAAAAATCTTTACTAGTATTTTTAAATATTTATCAAATAATTAAAAATTCCCACCCCACGCACTAAAACGATCATAAAATATTTTTAATCATTGAATAAAAAAAAAAAAATAAAACCAGGGAACCTGTGCTTATTTAAACGCACATACTTTAAAATTTTTAAATTCCTTTGCTTGCAAGTAATTAGAAAAGTCAACATTGTACATCAGAGAAAAGAGGGAAAAGAAAACACGCAACTCCTAACTCCTTTATGCATAAGGATACATAAAATTCCTCCGTGTCTCATTGTTGAATAGTGATTTATGACTCGTTCCGTGGATTTCATACCAGAAGTACAGTTTTCTCAGAATTCGTAGCGTGTTTGAGAAACTTCTTACAATCTCATCATTCTTTAGCAAGATGGAAACTGCATTTGAAAACTATTACAAATACGTTTTCTAATATAAGCTATTCTCTGGTTTTTTTTTTTTTTTTTACTCTATCTTGTTAAAATTATTTGTTAGTTTTTATTTTTATTTTGTATTACTTTCTTATTTGTTTTAACTGCATTTCATAATTGTATAACAAAGGAAGAAAAAAATTGTTATTTAAACCTGTTTGTGTGTTTTTCTTTTTGTGTGTGTGTGTGTGTGTGCATTTAACTTACTGAATGAATTATTTTTTTTTAATATTGTAAAATAAAAATCCTTATTTCTATCAACTTTTAATTAACTGTATATACCTATACAATATAATTTATAGAATTATTAATTATATTTACACGAAAAAATTTACACTTTTATGTCCAAAATGGTGCATCCATTAAGAGATTTTTTGCAATTTATTAACATTAATGGACATACTGCAGAGTATCTGACGGATGTTGTTGTTTCATTTTTGGAAAATGACATTTTCCTCCGTGATTGTAGAGGTCCGTCATACGGCAATGTTTCGAATATGTCCGAGAAATATTCAGGATTGCAAACCCGATTTCAAGAAGAAAAAAAAATAAATAAATAAACACGTACCATATGCAGGACATTCTTTGAATTTAATTGGTGTTCAAGCAGTAGAAGGTAACTATAATGTAACAATTTACTTTGATTTTGTCCAAAATCTTTACATATATTTTTTTCATCGTTGGAATATACTAATATTTAATTTGAGTTGTGTTAGAAATAAAAATGTACTGAAAAACACATAGATCAGCACGCGCAGTTGCAATTAAAGCTTTAAGCTCCGGATATTCAGAAATTGTCATGAGCTTAGATTGCTTAATTAAAGATGAATTACAGGCAGCGGATACTCGACTTTCTGCTAAAAAAATTAAATTAAAATGAATTTAAAAAAATTAAATTAAAAAAAAAATTAAAATTAATGAATTTGAAACTATTTTTTAAACCATCCTTTGAAATCACATTTTGACACGTATTGACAAAGTAAATCTATTTCTCCGGAGTAAAAATATGGATTTGTCGAAAGGGGTAAAATTATTAAAACCGTTAATGATATATATAAAAAAAATCAAAAGAGACTCGTTTGACTATTGAGTCGAAAGCCAAGGAAGTATCTTTTATAAAGGAGTATCCAAGTGTTCACAAGCGTGTAAGACAACGCAGCGTTAGGGTAACTTTCCTTGAAGGAAACAGACACCAACACAACGTTTGAAAACAGCCAAAGCTAGACCTTTAAGCCAATAATCGACTCTAATTTGCAATATACAAACGCGTAGTAAAAAATATGATGAATTTTTTGAAATGTTGGATTTTTTGGAAATATTTATAATTTGGATGAGACAGAAATTAAAATAGCATGCGAGATATCCAAATTTTACGATAAAGACATTAATGGAGAGGAATTGAACTTGAAATGTCAACATTTCGAATCATATATGATCGTTGATGGCGAAAAGCTGAAGAAAAAGCTAAGCGAAGAAATGGAAAAAAAGAAAGATTAATAAAAATAAAAACTCTACAAATGCAGATGAAGAACAGTTGTTGGATGAGGGGACTGGAATTAGGATCAACACACTCTATACATACATGAATGATAAAAGACAATTCACAGAGTTTTCAAGTATTGAAATAATAATGCGAATTTTCTTATCAATGATGATTATTAACGCGAGTGGCCAGCGTTCATTTTCATAACTCAAACTGGTCAAAAATTAATTAAGAAATCGTAAGACTCAATCACATTTGAATAATTTAAGCTTGATGAATATTGAAAATGTATTATTAACAATTGATTTTGAAGACCTAATTAATGATATTGCGAATTTCAAATGTAGGAAACGAATTATTGAAATAAAACCTCATTTTACTATAGTTGCTTTTAATGAACTGTACATGTATATACACCAAATTAGATTAAAAGGTCGCAGGTGTGGCCTATTTTTTCATAAGTGCCCAGAGCCTCAAGAAGTCCCTGCATTTGCAACCGGTGGGTGATTGATTGATTATTAAGATCGCACTGAGAGGCAAATCGAGAGCTATTATTGACCAAGGGGACCGAGCTTACCCAGGGGGCTTAGAGCTACAAATCAGCCTCCCGGGAGACAATCACCCCGCACTTAATATTTATTGACAAAAGATATTACATAACTCGGAAATCAAAGTAAATAAAACTTACGATATATTTACAGCGCAGAAAATGTACATGACACGAATAAAAAAAAACTAACCATAGGAATTTTCTTGCAGAAATAAAATGTATAATAGGCTAAATGGCACAATAGAAAAGCGTCCACAAACTCATGTACCAAAATGAAGTATTAGACAAATATATATATATATATATATATATATGAGGTATACAATTAGTTTAGATTTTATTAACGTCGCACTAGAAGCAAAACAAGGATTATTGGCGATGGACCTCGTAATTTCGAACCTCGGTCAAGTGACGAGGACGACACCTGAGCTGGCAACCCCTCTCCTAACTTCCACACCACGCCACGGGAGGAATTTGAGCCCCGGCTACACGGCGGGTCTTTAGTGGCCAAGGATCGAACCCGCGACTGAACGAAAATCGCCGGCACTCGAATCCAAAAACATGACCACTAGGCTACCACGGGCACAAGGTATACAATTATAACTACACAAATAAAGAATTAAAATATTAAGAAATGTTACAAAAAATTGAAACAATTAAGAAATTTGTTGAGTAATTTTACGAGCCGTTAGAATACAGAATTTAAACTTGAAATGCAGTTAAGGATTTCATAGGTTTCGCTTCAACAATAGAATAGTTTAAAGGAAAATCTCCAATTAAAGGGCAGGAGAAAACGTAGAGGCCAACATCTCCAACAGAGTCACAGGAACATAAATCTGTATTTTTCAAATTGAAACGATTTAACTGAATGACAAACGAAGGGACCGTGAAAAGTTAAGAAACGAATAATAAAACCAGAATTGGTATAAAAATTCAGATTTGATCTCGGGAAAAAAATATAGGACTAAACTCAAATACAAGTATTACAAGTTGACCACCAGACTTCCCAGGCAGAAAGAGAGCTTATTTTAAAACATTTTAACAATATGAGATCGAGTGCCAGAGATATTTATTTCCTCGCCGTCAGTGCCAGCGAGTTTGCAATTGAATCTGAGTTTCCGTTATAATAATCTCTGACGAAACCCCAACTTAGTGCAAGCTGTATAAAAATCAGAATAAGTTGCTAATTTTTCTTTAATGGTATTAATAAAAGCCGATTTATTTCTGGTACTCTGAAGTAGCAACGTGAAAGTTATTGGCGAAAGAGCCAGATGTGGCTATGCTGCGCCAAACAAGATTTAACTGTGGTCTAGACGAGAGAAAAAAAAAGACAAAAATTGGTCGACAAGAATAGTCGATAATAGAGAAGGATCGTAAAGGTACACCCGGGGGGGGGGCGTTCCCCGTGTTTACCAAAGACAGTAAACCCTAGGGGCAAAAATCAGATTACTTGGGTGCCTCGGGGTCATGATGCCCGTACTTACCTGAATAAGGCAAGTCCCTGAGGAGCCCGATATAATCCCTAGGGGCAGGGTGCCCGGCTATACCACCAGACGCTGGGTACCCATTTTAGTCGCTTCTTACGGCATGCATGAGCTACAGTAGGACTATTCCGACATTCCCAGTCACCACACGGGTATCTGCAGTAGCAATATTGATGATAAACTGTCGGAATAACTAGAAGTTTGGAGATTAGGAGAGACGGCCCACAATAATGCAAATCTGATTGCCGAGAACTTGGCGTGGAAAATTGAATTATAAGGATTCAATTTTCCCATGCAGAAAGCAAATGAAGGGTGAAAAAATGTTTCATGGCCTAGAGGAGCAAAAAATTGCCAATGGGGTACATTTTTCGTAACAGTACAAAAAAAGTAGCACATTTATTTACCCTTAGGGTCTTAAAAAACATTTCTAATTATTTTATATTCTGAAAATTATCAGCCAGCGATTGTGCGATAATATAAATTCATCGATGTTCAAATCAATCGTATTTACTATCAACTTATACATACGAAATGCATTTATTAACTCTTTTATGAAATCAAGACTTAAATGTGGTCTAGACGTGAAGAAAATACAAAAAAAATGGCTGACAAGAAGGATGGTCGAAAATAGAGAAGGATCGCTAGTGTAACATCACACGTGTTTACAAAAGACAGTAAACCCCATAGGAAAGAAAAAGGTCACAAGGGTGCCTCGAAGTCATGATGCCCGTACTTGCTAAAAGAAGGCAAGCCTCTGATATAATCCCCAGGGGCAGGGTGTCTGGCTAAACGCCCAGAGGCTGGATACCCATTTTAGTCGCTTCTTACGGCATGCATGAGTTACAGTGGGTGTTCTAGGTGAATCCGTTGTTCTTTATTCAAGTTCAAGAGAAAATATGGTGGCAGAATCCTTTTTTTCCCTCTTTTCAAGGATTAGTGATGATAAAAATTTAATCCTTTTCATGACACTCAGAAGATTGATACTTATAAAATGTTCGATAGTTCCATTATTTTTAACTGAAAAACCTTGAAAATTTAGAAAGGTGATTATTATCAAAATTAAAAGGAACTTTTTTAATAAAAAATACAGGGCAATATGTAACACCCCGTTATTGCTTCTTTGTCCTGCCATTACTATTCACAATGTAAAGAGTTACTGACAGTCAAACGAATAGAAATTCATCAAGTGAAAAAACAAAGTTATTTTATTCAAGCCTATGAATTAATCAAAATTCAATTCCTACTCTAAAATATCTGTGGCAGATCTCCCTATATGCTTCTAACCCAACGTTTAATATAAGTACTTTTCTTTCCGAACCAATAGAGTCCTTACGACGATTTATAGATAAGGGTTTGAATCCTTAAATACTCTATGTTCATTATTAAGGCTCATTACTCAGCAGAGATTTGATATAGATCTCTAACATTGATAACTTCAGCTCACAATCTGTACGACTAACTAAAATAGCCAACCATAGTATTAAATGCTACACTGCTTATATATCCATCTCCTCAATTCCATTTATAACACTTCAGTAATTCTAATCAACATAAGTCACATTTTCATTTATTGGGAAAGATTTTCAATTCAATCAACACAACATTATAAGTCTCTAAAGTATTAGTGGAAGAGAAAACTACAATAGAGTCTATGTTACGAATGTACAAAATATGTCCTCTTTTTGAAGTATTGAGTATAATTTTCAGTTTTAATTTATTTTAAATTCACAAACACCATTTCACATTAACTAAATAAATATATAAGTACAATTTTTGCCCTCGTTATGAACTGCTTAGAAATATTTATACTGAGGTTTTTACTCTGATAAATAATTTTTCACCCTTTAAGTTTTTCCATTATATATATGCACACACAAAGAAACTTTAGCTATTCAGATATCAAAACAAGCTTATAATACTTCAAAAGTTGTAAAAATATTAGTGTACTTAATTTATTTCAACATTTAGTGCTGGTTATATTAAAGGAAAATTTAACTAAAATTTTATCATGGAAAAAAAAATGCCGGCATAAAAAATACTGCCTAGAAAATTACAAAATAGATTGATTGATATTTTTCCACAAAAAAATCATTCTTTGGTAGCTATTCTTAAATGTTTTCAATAGAAGTTGAGGAATTAGTCGAAATGAAAAATTAATGCAAAGCGAAATGTACTCGCATCACAATTACTTCTCAATTCAGACAATTGTCCATTTTTTAAAAATTACTTGAATTGTTCTCATAATAAATTTTCCTAATTGGTTTTTGTACACAAATTAAATTTTAGTATGATTTGGCTATACACCTTTATATAAAGTGGAAGTCAATAATTTTAATATAATTACTTATCAGGTATTTCATTAGTGCTCCATTTCATATTGCATATCCATCTAAAGTAATATTTTAAAAAATAGTTTCAAAACAATTTTCAGAACACACACTGATGATTTGTAATGAATATGATAATCATTTTCTTTCTAAAAGATGCTCATTTAAAAATAATTGATCTTGAAGGAAGATTTCCCTCCCCCAGAAGAGAAATTTAAAGGGAATTTCTCTTAATTACCTTTAAAAATTTTCAAGATTGAGTTTTTTATAAATTTATGAAAAACATAATTAAAAACATACAAATATAAAATTACATAAATATTATATAAAAAATTACATAAACAAAATATAAAATAAAACGAAAAAAAAAAAAATGCCATAAGATTTTATACTTGTGACAAAAGTGTACAATTTTATTTCTTATTAGTACACAATACTTTATTAAAAATATAATACAAACACATTCTTCATATTTTTTATTTTTTTTTTGCAAAGCATTGTTTAAAATTAATAAGTCCAATGAGGAAAGAATAGCCTGACTTTAAAAAAATATTCTCAACATCATAACTTATTATGGCATTTGCAAAACTTTATACTCAAAGCAGCCTCTGAATTTCTCAATACCTTTCTTAAAAATAATAAAACTGCAAAACTTTTTTTGAAAATTATAGCCTTAAAAGTTTCATACTAAAAATAAAATAAATAATTATGATCAATCACATATATTGAAACAAACTTTTCATCATTTTTTTATTTTAAAATTGTACTACTGAGCTAAAATAATTTTTAAAGCAAAAACAAATACAGAAATCTTGGATAATACATTTAAAATTCAACATTAACCTGCAATACATGAAACTTTTACCAAAATTTTTTTTATCATACAAACAATACAACTACGGAATTTCTCAAGTCACCAAAATTAGAAGAGATTATTTCCTCTTGCAATAAATACACAGCATGAATGTTTTATTAATAATATTTGAACAAGTTACTGAACATAAAAAATATTAATGTTCCTACATGCAAGTCAAAAACAAAAATTCAAGAATCAAATAATAAAATTGATATAAATTTACACAAGTCACTTTCCAGCATCATATTTCATAAGACTTGTTATTTTATTAAGTATTACACATATGATTTAATTCAGAATAAGCAAAGTATTGAAATAGAACAGATTTTCAAAAAATAAGTGTGCAACTTTTAAAAATTCAAATGCACATGAAGATATTCTAAAGGAAGAGAGAATTATGAAATAAGATGCCCTTTTTTCCAAAACTGTAAATATTTCAACAAATTCCAACTAAAATCACACATTACATTCAAGAAATATATACAAATACTTTATTTAAATCAGTGTTTAAAGAAATAATAAATATTTGAAGATCTCTCAAAAATTGGCATGCAAAAAGATAAACATGTCAATCTCCTTCATCACAAGTAAAACAAAAATTCAGAAGGAAAAAAAAAAAAAATGTATATATATATATATGTTTCCAAAAAAAAAAAAGAATTGGCTTTAAATCATTGATTATTCCTCTTCCAAACTGTTATTTCATTATTTACTAGACTAGAATACTTTGAAACAATGGAATAAAGTTTTTTTATTTTTATTTTTTAACAATGAATTCAGATCAAAAATTTATAATTACAGTAAATGACTAAATAAGAAGGAGGGAAGGGCTACCTAAATATATGCTTGGAAAGAACTTTTAAGAATTCTAAATTTTATTAGACAGTTAAAGCTATACATATGTGTGCATGTGCTCTCTGTTCAATTGCATTTAGATATGTTTTAATTATATATGTATTCCAGGTTGGCTAGCCTCTGTTTTTGGACGCTACATTTCAGAAAGAAATTTTTGAAACAGTCCTTTATTCAAGGTTGCCAGATGGTAATTGTAAATAAAATTTCTCCAGATTATGTTTCATTTCCCCCCAAAATGATACTTCTTTGTAAAATTTTTTTCCAAGGCAATTTTTCCAAAACAAAATAGTAATTCAACTTATTGAGTTGAAACAGGTTCCAGAACAAAAATATACTAAAACCAAAGAGTATGTGTTAAGACTAGTCTCAGTTTTCGGCACTTTGTATCATTGTGAGGGCTTGTATTCGATACTTAAAACAGATCAATGCTTAGTTTTAATAAATTTAACTGAGCTTAAACAAACTGCCCTAACAAGTCATCAGCCAAACTTTTGGCAACTAACTGTTAAGATTGACAACTTTAGTAAAGTATCTACAAGGAAATCTAACTTTTAAAGATTTTCTTTACAAAAAAAGTTTACCAATCTATACAATATTTATATTTTTAAAAATGCTTGTGAACAGCTTTAAGTTTCTTATGTAACAAGAGAAATAAAATAACTACTTTTGGACACTGAATAAATTTGGCAAAAAAAAGGGCTTACTTTTGGACATTTGATTTTAGTTTACTATATCTAAAACCTTTCATTTGAATAAGTTCTGCACACAGCTTGCAAGCCCTAGTATATAGCTTTCCTTGATACATATCTTAACATTTCCTTTTGAGAAAAAGTATAATTTATTGATTCTTCATTGTAATTAAAAATTAGCTGCCACTGTGCTTTGAAAACAATCCTGATAAAGCTCTGATCTTTCTTGCAAAGAAGTTTCATATAATATAAGCATTCATATCAGTTGAAAGAAACCTATAATCAATTTACATGAAGAGCCCATTATAAAAAATACATATATATACATAATATCTTATGATCAATACATATAAAGAAAATAGGAGCAAAGATCTGACTGGAAAATAAAATTTTTTACAATAATGCATCTAAATTGCAACCTGCACCGGTAAAACATTTTCAGGTGTTCACTTCAAAAACAAACATTTCTACATAAAAACTGTACATGCAATTCAAATTTACATATTTCTAAGCACCAAAATAAACTAATTAACACAAAAATATAAAACAATGACAAGATGCCAAAGTGTATTAGAACACACTTAAAGGCTGGTTAAAATTCAATGTTTATATACACAATTTAAAATCATAAACTTGTATCACAGATATACAGTAAGAATTACAATGAAGATAAAAATGTAAATAAATCTTCTGAATTTTCAAAACAACTATGACATTCTAAAACTTGGCCTCATCTAATTGAATAATATATAAATAATATTAAATTCATATTATAAATCAAAATTTTATATAAAATACACCATATCCACAACAATAAACAAAAATGAGCATAAAATGAGAGACATAAATACAAGTGACAAATATAATTAAACAAATGTGCAAAAAAAAAAAAAAAAAAAAATTGGCATTAATATAATTATTTGTATATAATATAATTATTTGTATTTGTTTTATAAATTATTTAAAAGGAAAATTACAGAATAAATTCAACATTTTGCTTCATATATTTGCAAGCACAACTTTAATTATAAAAAAAAAATGTTACTTTGTATTCCAAAACAAAAGGCATATTTTTATGATAATTTTCATGGAATTGAATTTAGTTAATTACATAATCACCTCTGTTACGCTAAAACGTTTAACTAACAAATTTAATATTACAGGTTTCAGATTATAATGCAAGGAAAGTTGCACAATTACTAAATACAAAGTTTATCAAAATAAAATAATATATTTAATCTTGAATGAAAAATGTACTAATTTAACCCAAACAACTCTAAAATTAAAATATGAATTAATACTTCCAAAATAATTCAAAAATATATATATATATAAGCATTTTGTTAGTTTAACTTTAAGGGTAAAAAAATGAAGTTAATAGTCTTACAATTTTTTTTTACATTTCATAAAATTCCATACAAGTTAATGTGCAAAATATATATAACATTAAATAATTTTACCTTACTCAAAAGTTGATATTTTCCTTTCACTGGAATAAAATACGTTTCTCCTATTGCAGTTATTTATTCATTAATATTTAAACATACTAGATAAAAATAAATATCTTATAAAGTATAATAAATTTAATTGAAATACATTACTTTTAATTTAAAAAATACTTAATTTAATCTTAAGCAAAATGCAATGACAGTAATTATTTGCACCAAGCATGTCAAACTTGTGGTTCCAGAAATGTTAGTAACTGAGATAACATTTTGTGTTCAAATCCTATGTGCTGATGCACATTGTATGTCAGGGATCATATCCTCATTAATGCGGATGTACACAGTGGGGGCCTAAAATCTCATGATATTACTGAGATACACAATTATTGAACTGTACATAGTGGGCTTTTGAGTTGGGCAGAAAGAGGAAACCAGAAAAATTTAATAAACATTTATCATAGTTGATCAAGTTATTTAGTCAAACTATTGTATAAAATAAATCAACATTTCCGAGGTTTTTGTTTTTTTCACAATGAACTTCAAATCATGTTCATTAGATTTATTCTTGGCTTCTCAGTAATAAAGGTTGCAATGAAGTAAAGATAAAGGCCCTACATATGTGAATGCCAGATTTTTTCATTCAGGAGATTTGAATATTTTGGATAACATCTTCAGCTTAAATTGTTTAGAAATTTATTCTGTTTTACTTCATGGTCTCTGCAGAAATGTATTTTTGTTACTGATCTCTTGGCAGACTAAAGAAATGGATAGTACAATATATCAGAAGTCACTATGTTTGGTTCCTTATGAATCCTGTTCATAGGCCTTCAAGTTTGACATGCCTGATTTATAATAATGAATAATTGATACACAGTAATTTACTACTCTGTAAAAGATTGTGATTATAAATTACATCTATTAATTTATTCACTGGAAACAAAATATGAAGACAAAAACAATTCTCAAATTAAAATTTAATACTTATTTTTAAAATAATTTTTTTTAAATAAATGCTGCATATTATCCAATGTATTTATCTGATTTTAAATCAAGGATAAAACAATTTATTAAGATTAAGAGCTACAGAGATTTGTTATATCTAAAAGAAGGGTCATTAATTTTCTATGTGATTTACTCAAATATCTCTTTCAATTACTGAAGCCTTATTTTAAAGAATCCTTGTAATTATATCCATTCCTGAAGTTGTTAATAAATGTCAAGTTCTTTGTGTATATATATACATGTAAGTCTACAATATATGAACAAAATATTTATTTAACAGTTAACCATAGTACTATAAATAATCAAACAGCAGAAGAAAAAATATTATACATATCCAATGCAGCAAATTTGAAATATAAATAATAAACATTACAAGATCTATATAACAGATCCATAGAAGTTAAGTAATAAAACTCTCATTGCTGTTTAAGCTAATTATTCAAAAGCTTGATTTCTGTAGATAAAAAAGTGCTAATAGTATATGTAGTGATGGAATATCGTTTTTTTTTTTTTTTTTTAAATCCGATGCTAATCGCTACATTGTTACTAATCATTAAATACTTTTCAAACTCCAGCAATTGTACAAGAGACTTAATGAACAATAGCTTGAGTAGTAAGTACATTTTCTTTCCCAAATTCTGTATAGCTATTATTTTGCAGAGAGTTAACAGTGCGCAAGCTATTTTGTGAAGTTGTTATGTTGACACGATCTTCACTGTTATAAAATTCACTACTATGAAGAGTGAGGTCATCTGTAATAAAATGCACCTGAAAGATAAAATAAAATAATAAGCAATTACTTCAAGTTTACCTATGTAACAGAACAAGATCAGGACTCTACACACTTTTCCTAACAGCAAAATATCTCAATATAAATATCAGAATTAAAAGTTTCAATTGTCAATACACTTTTTTTTTTTTTTTAAAAAAAGAAAAATTTATGTATGTATTATTTTTTTTTTACTTTATAATAAAAAATTTAAAAAAAAAACATGTTTAACTTTAAAGTATAAAAGACTAAACAAAACACACTTTATTCAGGTGAAAATGGACTGATACAAAAAATAACATGCAATCAAAAAAAAAATATACTGATGAAGTTCCCAACTTGGAACCTTTGTCTCAAAACTACATAAAAACAAGTTGAGCACAATGTTAATTTAAATTATTATACATTAAAATTTAATTCTTGTTATCTTATACCTATATTCAGTTACATTTAAGAAGACATGTATGCTGCAAAATTTCTATTAACAGAATTAAATGAAATCAGTACTTATGATTTCAGTATAATTTAATATTCTACGTTCATTACCTAATTTCTTTAAAATCAGCACCCCCCCCACCCATTATGTGGCAATTTCTTACTCAACTACAGCTATGGTGAAATCGAACACATGAACGATATTGATCTAATTATTTATTTCCCTCAACTAAATGTAAGAGTAGACACGAGAGAGGTATATATTGTAAGCAAATTAAACATAAGTACAGGAAAACATAAGTGAATACTTGTACCATTCAGTAAATATCATACTAGGTTGATAACATAAAAAAGTGAGGGAACAAGTTTTGATGATACTGAAAAAAAAAATCTCAAAAATGTAGCATTTTTAAACCCAAATATGAAATTTTATTATTTTTTAATAATTAAATTTTGTAAAAATGATCTAAATGTGATAAAATCATTTTCATGTACAGAATTTTAATGGATATGCCATACTCCTTTTTATAGACTTTAATAGAATCTTGAAAACCTTTCACCATTTTCGTATCTCTATAATGAAACATTAAATATATAATCACACACACATATTCCTTTTTATCTCTAAACAATTCTAAAAACTTTATATTATTTATCAAAACTAGTAAAATTATGTTATTGCTTAGGAGGTTTATAAAATGGATTAAATACTTTAATTTATAATAGTATGGAATTTTTAAAAAAATAAAATGTAAAAAATCTTCCTTTAATATTTATTAATATATCATTTTATTTAAAAAATTACAGAATGTTAAATAAATGCTTCAAAAACGATATTGACAGAAATCCGAGTCTAAATACACATGAACTTTTTAAAGGCACATGAACTTTTTTTTTATACTCATAAACTAAATAGAAGAATTTGTTTTTAATGCTTAAATTTTTAAACCCATTTAATATTTGGATAAATGCAATTTTTTCTTCAAAAGAGCATCAATTTAAATACATTTAATCGAAGGAATAAGTATCTTAATAAGCTATTTCATAAGTACAGTTATAAAAAAATATCTTATAGATGGTTTGTATTATCTTAATCTCTTCTTTAAAAGAATTCCAAATTAAATACATTTCACAATTCTGAAAACTTATGCAGTGAAATATAATTATGAGACTTTATACACACACAAAAAATAATGCAAAATAAATGCATTTTTTAAAAATCTAAAAAATTCAATGTAATAATAACTAAAACTTACTTTAGGGGAAGATATAGATATCTTCTGCATTTCCTTAGCGTAAGTAAGAATAAAGCTATCAAAAGCCAATACTAATAGCCACTCTGCCCCAGTACTAATAATATGTTCTGTAAATCCCTATATAATAAATATTACAATAAGTTTTAATTTTTGAAATGCTTTCAATTAATATATAAAATTAAATATTCAAATCATAATGGTTAACAAAAAATAGGATTTAAAAAAATTAGAGGTTCTAAAGAATTATGTTTCTCAGTTGATCCCTCCACAAGTTAATCTTATTTTTATCAACATGGTCTATAACATTCAACTTCAATGGAATATCAACTTCCATAATTCAACCAGTTATTGCATACTAAAAAGTAGAATGTATGTGTTTTTCATAAACAAGTATATACCTATTTCATCCTTTTATTACAAATTCTTTCCTTACCTTTGCTTTAATATTATTATTAGATGGAGTACCCATTCTTCACGGGTGGATTTTTAAAATAAAGTTCAACAAAAATATTACAAAAAAAATTTTAGGATAAATTTTTAAAATGAAGAACAAATTAATATACTGATCAGTGTAAAATCGATGAGGAACATCGAATTGTCAAAGTCTTAGACCGGAAGACAAGTTATATAACATGTGCGCCTGAGCTATACAAAGCAAAGAAGAAATCTTAATGAAGATGAAAAAACTAAGCTCGCTCATTGGTTATGCAATTAAAAATTTGTATAAAATCCACTAAATGATATTTCTTCCTGCATTTTTTTTTTTAAAGAGAGTAAAGTGTTCCTTCCATAAACCTGAATACTGTGTCGTTTGGATCCACAGATCTCTAGATGAAAAGATTAAAATTTTTAAAAAATACGAAATCGTGCTGTTCAATATTTTCAGAGATTTGGCAAAAATCTGCTATTTATTTTATACTCCTGCAATAAAAAACTTGTATCTTCTAGAATCTTAATCTTGTTATATTCCATTCGAGAGCAAGAGGTTGCAAGTAATATTAAGAAAAATTAAATCATAAGATTTAAGAACAAGAAAAACATAATAGAACATTTTTAAAAAATAAAAATAACTTCAAGAAAAGAAACCAAAAAAAAAAAAAAAAAAAAAAAAAAAAGAAGTTCTTAAGTAAACTGAAATTAGCGAGAAAGTAGATACAGAGTGCATAAAATATGGTCATAAATTGAGCCCAAATCCACAAGTTAGAACACAAGTGTTTAAACCAACAGAACATGCAAAAAAGAATAGAAAACAGGAACTACATTGTATAAAAATTTAAAAGAATATTTTGAAATTTTGTAATTGAGAAATAAGATACAGAAGTTTTTAATAGTAGGATTATCAATATTAGTTACACTGTATTAAAACTTCTAAGCATTTTGTTGAAAATATTTAATAACAGGAAATTTGATTGCCTCAAAAATGTTAAATAATTTTTAGTCAACTGAAAATTAGCCCCCAAGGAAAGAATGGTTTATCAGATAACATCGCAAAGCAAAATACAAAACTTAAGTATAAAAAATATTTTTCTAAAATTAAAATAACATTTAAAAAACACGACAAATTATTAAAAAAATAAGACACCATATATTTAATTTCAAGAAAATAAAACAGAAAAGCTTTTAATTATTTTGAAATTTAAAAAAAAAAAATAGTTGCATAACAGGAGAAATAGCAAGCCATAAATTGATACCTAGTCCAGCAGTTCTAATGTGGATATTTAAGCTAATAAAGTCAGTCAAAAGAAGCAGCATAGTGAAGCGAAATAGAATAGAAATTAACAATACAAGATTTGATTTGAGAATTAGGGTAAAGATGTTTTGAATAGAGGATTCAATATCACAGTAAATATTGTTCAATAGTGCGAAGTTCAACAATTGTTCGATATCATTATTAAAATATTCATTTGAAACAGAATCGTAAATGTACTACAAAAGACAATCAAATGCATAAAAATAGCAAGCTCCGAAAAATTCCTTAATAGTCTGAAGACAGATTGTGATGTAATATGGGTCAGAATTATATGCAATGAAGACAAAATATACCTTATCAGTCACTTTTAACATTAAATGTTTAAAAAATTTAAAGCAAAATTTTGAAATAATCACTTCAAGGTACATATAATTAGCACCCATAAATTCACTGTACCAAATTTCATGCTTTTGGGACATTCAATGTTTGCATTGCACTAGGAACAGACATATAAACTCTTGCTTTTTTATATATATAGATGAATCAAACAAGATTAAACATTCTTGTTAACCAAAGATTGAAATTTTTTCAGTGTTACAGATTTGTTTGAATAATAAGACACTTTCTATAATTAATAAAACATAGTACACAGCTTTAAAAAAATAATTTAATAACTTAAAATCTTAATTCACATTAAAAATTCAAATTCAATAATCATATTCAATTTATGCATATTATTTTGATAATCGACTTACAGTTGTTTGCAATGAGAAAATATTTAGGTATATTGAAAGGAATTTCGTGATTATTTTTACTTGCTTACATATAAATCAAATAGACAAAATTAACCTTTCCTAGGTTTTTCCCCTTCAAAAATAAACTTATTTTATCATGATTTGATCAAAAGTTGATTTTGAACGTTCTTTAAAGCTATAAACCATAGCAAAGTACCATTTCTTATATATTTACTAATTTGCTCCAGTTCCTTAAGAAGTCAACTTATTTAAGTTCTACTATAGTTTAAAAACAAGCACTAAAAATATATGAAACTGATTCAGGCATCATGTATAATGAAGATATTTTTATTCTTAACATCCATATTTGTCTTCTCTTATTAAATCAATATGTTTACTTTTTGATAAGCGGCTATTTGGTACTTGAATTATGAAATAAATACAAATATACCCAACCAAATTTAGAGTAATAAATTTTAAAGATGCATTTTAAATTAAAGCACAATAAGAAGCTTCAGTTATTATAGTTTTGCAGTACACCTAGCAATGCCCCATCAAAAACTTACATGTAAGGAAAGGCTAATTTTATCAACATGCTTGTTTTACAATCTGTTAAATAGTGGATTCTTCAATAGTATAATCTTCCAATTAAATTTTAATTAAAAACTTTTATTTATTGTCAAAATATAAATTTTAAAAACAAATTTTTACAAACAGATATAGATTTGGATTTCTGTAAATTGTTCAGTTGAACACTGTAAAAGAATTAGAGTTTCTTGCTGCTCTCAAAATGTAGAGAGCAAGAGGAACTGTATAGAAATACTCACCCCATCTTCTTTATGCCATTTTGTAGGATCTTTGCCATGAAATTTTTGACGTGCTATAGTGCCTGCAACGAGGCCTTAATAAAGTCAAGGTAGATTAAGATTGAATAAAATAAGTTGTTATTCCAATTTTTTCAGATTCATGTTAAGTCAATACACATTTAAAAAAAAAAAAGAAAAATTAGTCAGAATACTTCAAAAATTATTTTACCAACACATTTTTTAAAACATAATAGATATCCTAGGACTCTGACTTTAATATTGAAGCATAAAAATTTCCAAGATACAGAATTGGTTTTTCAAAGATAATGTTAAGATTATTAGTTATTACAATTAAAATACATCACAAAATTTCTATAATAACTCCCACCATCACCACCACATACACACAAATCAAATCTCGCTTTGCTTTTAAGTTTAATTTGAATTTCTACCAGCATTCTTAAAAATATACAATTCACCAAATGCCTTGTAACTTACTATGCTTTACTAATTTCTGCTAATAATATTTAACACCAATCATGAAACTCTGAAATTTAGTAATTTTTCAGAGAATGGGTACTTATTCCTAGACTGTTATAGAGTACTGATTCAGAAAAGAGAAATTTGCCTCTCACTTTTATAAAAGGAGGAGGATTATACGAGTTTGAATGCCGCATTTTCATTATATTCAAACTTCATAGATTAAAATTTATAACAGATCTTTAGAAACTGTACATTAGAAAACAAAAGCACACATTTGATGATAAATTTAATTACTGAATAAACTTGGTTCAATAATTATTTTAGTTTAAAAGCAAAATATCAAACATGAACTATACATTTTGATATGAATTCGTTGCCATATCTAAGTGGCAAAAAATAATACATGTTTAAAAAGAAAATTTTTAAAATTCCAACAATATTTTCTAGGATAAAATTCTTAATTTGTGTGCAGTACGAGAAGATATGATATGAGGAAGTTTAATTTTTATTAATGTTGCTCTAGAAGCAACACAAGGGCTATTGGCGATGGACCCCGTAATTTTGAACCTCAGTAAGTGACGAGGACGACACTTGAGATGGTACCCCCTCCTAACTTCCACACCAACAGGAAGACTTTGGGCTGACAGATTTAACATGCATCAGGCCCGGCTACATGGTGGGTCTTTAGCAGCCAAGGATTGAACCAGTGACTGAACAAAAACTGCTGGTTACGAATCCGAAACCCTGACAAGGAGACATGAAATCATTATCATAATTATCAGATTACAGAAATCAATAACTGAAACACATTCGCTGTAAAAGTTGATATGGTGCACCCATTCAAAGTTGAAAAATCTTTTTTGCATTTTCATGCTTTTAAATTACTTTCTTGTAATAAAACTTTCACATAGAAATAAATTATCCGTTTCAGTATGCTTATAGTATAATTGTCTTTTCCTGTATGCCAAACACCTGAACATTACATACATATGCTACCACAATACTCCTATTCTGTGATATAGATAAAGTAATCAATAACCAATTATCATGTTAGCTAGCAAATAAATTCTGTATGCCAACTACAAACATTCTCATAGTTAGTCATAAATACATTAAATACAGATTTGAAAATTTATTCTAAAAATTTAATTTTTTCATTCATATTTTTACAACATTTTTCTGTATTTCTCTTGGTGTGTGTGTGTGCGTGTCATCAAATTTTCGATCGTTAATTTAACCAACTTCCCATTAAGCTAGAGCTCCGAAACTTCAGGAATCATTCTTACTCGCCTAACAATGTAATATTTAGACATTTGCAACAAGTTTTAACTAATATTTCAATAATTTTTTTAATAATGTAATTTATGTAGTAACCTGGCGCCATCTACGGAAGATATATTGAACTACGTGGAGAGAGTAATCTTAAAGACGAGAGAGATATGAGGTTTTTTACAAAGTTTTAACTAATATTTCAATACATTTTTTTAATAAACTTTGCCACCATTTAAAAATGCTGGGTTTTTTTTTTATCTCGAATTATTTATTATAATTAAAAAAATCATTATGATAATTTATTTTAATTATAAAAAATGTATTACTAAGACAATCCAAAATATTTTTATGTCTATTGTGGCAGAGAATAAAATATGCTTTATATTATTAAAATAGTAAAAAAAAGTATAAAAGGGAAAAAATATACAGCTACTCATAAAATATGAAATTTATATATAATAAAATCATTTACAAAGGAATGAAATAAGATAAGAAATTAATATCATTGCAACATTGCTACTATTATATTACAAATTATTACCATTTGTACAGTAATACCACTTAACGTTGTGCTACTAATTAATATTATAATTTTACTTTTATATGAAAAATCTATACAAAGAAACTGAAAATATGCAACCAAGATACATTCCAAAAAAATTTCCAAGATGAATAAGCAATAAGTAGCGGGAAAAAAAAAGTACAAAAAGGATCATTACTTCCAAAAAAATGCAATTCATACTAAACAACACTAACAGCAAACATTTAAAAAAATTGCACATAATTTAGCTTTATAAATAATTTAATAAACCTAGAGATTGAAAAACAATTTTTGCTTCACAAAGGATACTTGTTACAAAAGCTGCCGTCTGAATCAGGGAGAAAAATACTCTCAGCCTTGTAATAATGACCGAATTAAGTAGAGGACACACATAATGCGAGATTATGGTTTGTAACCAGCTGTATACCATGGCACAGCCAAATGCCATCAATGCTCCACACATATGAACAATTATAACTGAAGTTTCCTGAAAGTATGAAAGGAAATGTAACTATAGGAATGTAACTAACATTTATCAATTATTTGCATGATCCAACATACAAATAAGCAATCTAAATAATTGAAGAACAAAATATCTATAAGTTATTAGATATATTTCAAGAAAAAATATAACAAGACTTTATTTAATATAATCAAATATTTTTGACTATCCAAGCAATTAATACATTAATGATTCATTAATTATAAAATACAAGTTAATAATAATAATAAAAAAGGTTGTACTACATACGGGTTGAGTCAAGGTATTTTTATTTATGACATTTATCTCACAAAATTTGTTTCTAAAGAAAACAATATTAAGAATATAAGACCTTGAACTATCTTGTAGAAGAAATAATAGAGCCAATCCCATACATTTTAAATACATGTGCTCCTCATAAAATATGGTATTCAGACATTGTGATTTAAAAATTGTTTAATAATAATAATAATGCTTTTTATTATAGGATGGGCTATAACTTCTGAACATCTTCATATACACTTTAATTATGCTACAAAAAATTGGTTTTTATTGTTACTTAGATTCATACATAATCTAAATATTTAATTTGGGCACAGAAATAACTATTATCCGAAAATCAAGAAAGTTGTAGACATGTAAACAAATGCTGGACCAAGACAATGTTAACAAGCCCATTTCTTGTTAATTCTTAAATTAAAAAAAAAAATACAATGCAAATTCTAAAAATCTAGGAAATTATTAAATATAGACTAAATATATTCACATTGTTTTTATATAAAGGAATCCACCAAGGAATCAAATACATAAACTATATCTGAACAACACTATATTACAAAAATCTGAACAAAACTAATTGTAACAGAATGATTAAAAAAATACACTACTCCACAGGAAAACGTAACACTAGGAAGAGACATGCAACAAATGAAATTAAACATAACATGCAGAGAGACAACCTTTTTATAGCAGTTGCGAGAAGTACAGAATCATAGTCCAAAGCGGGAAAACCAGAGGTTTCAGTATACATTACGGCCTTCTTGATGAGTGGTGCATTACCACAGGCACTGTGACATAGAGTCAGAAAATGTTGATCTGTAACATAACCACACAGGTGATAGTGAGTTCCATCCACAGCTCAACCTAAGAGCAGTATGTCTAACACACATATACATGGCATCTAAGAAGGTTTTGCAAATTCAACATTGGGAATAGGTCAGTTGTGTATGTGGGCCAGGACATGACTGGTACACCCTCCAAAGTTTGTAAACTGATGTTTGCTATACACGGGCAGATGTTGTCCTACTGGATAATGGCATCCGGAGACCTTGCACATAAGGCAGTGCAACAGGATCCAGCTCCTCATGCACATAAAAGTTATGTGGTCATTGTGCTGCAAAGTCACACAAGAAGGGGACCTGGAGTCGTAGCTGCTGATGGCACTCAAAGTCATGACACTAAGTTGGCAGGCATTAGGGTCCTCCACAGTAGTAGCCCTGTTGGTGCAGTGTCCTAAACGCTGCCAGATCCATATACAGTGATCATCATTACATAGACAAAAGTGGGCTTCATATGAAGACACTACACAGATCCACACTGCTTGATCCAAGTTTCTCTGGCATGACACCACCATAGTTGTACATGCCTCTGACTCTAGGTTAAAGGCAAGTGTCACAACAGCCACCTCACCTGCATGCTTAGCACTGCAATGGATGATCTATGACCTCTGCCGACAATGGATCATTTATTGCTGTGTTTGACAAGACATATAATATCAGTCACAATCGATCAGTCATTGATACCATGGTTCAATGTCATCTCATACAATTTGCATGTTGAGACATTTGTTGCTGTGTCCCTGGCCGCTAAAAATGCTGTACATTCCTTTGTTAATAGCACCACCACCTCCATAGCCAACTTACAATTGATGCATTCCAGCCCATTACTGTTGAGGTAAAACACACTTACCAACCAATTGTTTGGAGGCCTACAATCACTCCAAGTGTGAAATCCTCTGTCTGCCAAGAGCAATGTTGTTGCTGCCATCCAGGAATTATTCAATCCTTAAGTTTCCTCTGACTTCATCCATAGCACCATGAGATATGGTGCACAAGTACATATATTTGTGTTATAAGCCTTCCTCACAAAGCATTTGTTCAGCTTTTTTTCTCTTCCTGCTGTGTATTGATTTATAACATTACACATTTGCATGTCATATCAGTATCCACTTATCCTTGTATTTACATCTTGCTACAGTGAACGCTTCCCAGTGTTTTATTTTCTCTGTGAGGTAGTTTATCTTAAAAGTAATCTTTAATTTTGATTAAGTAACAAAAAAAAAAAAAAAAAAATACACATCAGTTCGTAAAAAAATATCCAATACAACAGATTATCAAAGACAATTTCCCTCCTGAATATGATTTATAATCACAATAAAATTTATTATGAGTATAAATCATAACAATCTTTATTAATCTTTTTTAAAATTAAATCAAAATACCTGAAAGTTGGCAGTTATATTTACACCAAAACAACCACACCATCCAACAATCAAAGCCAATCGGTTGAGCTTTAAAACTATAGTGAACTCAGATGACAAATGATCCCTATAATGCTGTTCTACATGTTTGTATTGAACATACATAAATATAGCCACTGTAAAGAATAAGATAAAACTTGAAAGACATTCTGTAAGGAATAACTCTTTACAATACATATATAAAAATTAAGATCTTTAAAAATAATTAAAAACTTTACTATAGATTATCAGTAATACTTGAAAATCATTTTTTGAAAATTAGACTAACACGTCTTTTTAAAATTATTTGTTATGTATAAAGCATTTATAATGTGAGAATTCAACTTTGAATGCTGCAATAAAACTTGAAAAATATAATTGAATTTCAGAGATATTTACTTCATGATCCATTTTGATATTTACCATTATTTAAGTACAATAAAAAAATTTTTTATTTCTTCAAAAATTTGAGACACAAAGAGTAGTGTCTAATTTTTGCCTTTTTATATAAAATTGGGTCATTTAAGTCATTATTAAATTTATAACAGAATTTTTAGGATAAATAGAAGTGTTTAGTATTTAATTGTTTAGTGATTGATAACTAAACACAATTTACTAATAAATAACTTCGAACGAAATACAAGAAATGTTAAATATAGTTATTCTGAAGTTTAATATAAGAAACTTTATGAATACTAAGAAATTGCTATTCACATACGCATTTTAAAAATTTAATATTTAAAATAATTTCAAGGAATATTTAAAATGCTTTCATTAAACATCATTTTAACATAGTGTAATATTACAATTCAATCTTTAAAACTCCATCAATGTACCTTAATCCAATAAAGATTTAAGAAATTTATATTTTTAAATACATATATTTTATCTATATCTTAGATTTTTACCTCCTCTTAATACTCAAATTAATATACTGTTTAGAAATCTCATTTCAAAACATCAAATTATTGTATGAACATACTTTTAACAATTATACTACACTCATAAGATTTTAAAAATAGATGGTTTAATTGAGCTACATGGAATACAATAAAGAACCAATTTCTAATAAGTAAGGGGGGAGACCCACATATATTGTATTTTTTAAGTTAAAAATATTGTTAACTAACATTTTAGTATATATTGTAACTATCCTATTTTACATCTGCCTTCTCAATATTAACTAAACAGATTGCCACTCCTTGCATTGAGGTAGGAATTTATTATTGTTAAGATGATTCTATCATGCTCTGATGTAAAATTAATATTTTATGTTTTTTGTCCTCTGTTTGTTTTGATGAAACTAAGAACCATTATATACATGTCCCCATACATGTGTAAATTATTTTGCATAATTAATATTTGAGGATCATAATACTTGTTCCTCTAACATATGTTGCATTTTCTGATCTTTCAATCATTTCAAACAAAAATCTTATTTCATACACTAAAGTACAGTAATTGAGTATGCAAAGTCCTTTTCACACTTCTGGCACAAAATAATAACTTCCATAAAAAACATTCACAAATCAACTGAATATACCATTAAAAAACCAATTATTTTGAAATTAAAGACAGAAATGACAAACATTATTAGGAAATTTACTCAGCTGAGTGGCCATTATAGAAATAATTAATCTAAAACACATCAATCGTGCAAAATTACTTACATAAGAATGATACGATATTAATTGCTTGGCTAAAAATGCAGCTCTCGGGTACGTAAGTGCCCGTGTCACTAATGTAAGGAAAACCAACTTCTACATGGTTCAAAGATACAGCAATACAATAACTGAAATAAATTAAAAGAATTATTTCACAAGATCTCAAAATATTTTAAAGTACATAACAGTACTCCCTTTATAATCTGGCACTTCAATCTACTTGGCATTTTCAAATCAGCTGATGAGTCACATAAGTCTACTTCAACAGAAGAATGTAAATATCTATACATAACAGTGCATTCTAAGGAGTTTTAGTTATTTGGTGTGTATGATACTTTATACGCATATGCAGAATTCAATTTCATACAATTATAATATATAGCCTTTTCTGTTTAAATGTGTTACTATTAGTGTTTTCCAGTAATCTGGCAGGGCTCTGGTCGGATATCTGTTAGATTACTGTGAGAGTACTATATTATATTAAAATTATTCATTTTATACAGAATTATTCAGTAATTCATTTATCATAACCAAGATCTGAATAAATAAAATTCTACAATGCATAATATTACATACTTTTAAAAGCACACAGCCATTATTTATTAATCATCGTCAAGATTAAGACAGACAATTCCAAAATATAAAATACATCTTAGCAATAATATATTGCACGTAAATTGAATTACAAACATAGAATGAACTAATGAATGACTATATTTATAAGATACAATTCAACTTATAATTAGTAATTCTTAAAAACAAAATTCCTAAAATAAGCTATTAAGAATTATTTCATTTAAATATTCTTGTATAAATATATAATAATCACGCTTTTTAATAACTATATAAATAAAAAGAAAACTTACCATTTTTATCACATATTTTTACATTGGTTTATTTCAATAATAATTTTTCTTATTTATAGAATGATAAGAGTGACAAGATAATTTTAAAATACACTTTATCAAAATTCAATAATTAAACTAAATTTAAGTGAAGCCTTGGGTTTCCCTTGGTGATTTTTGGATGCAATAACAATTTCAATTCACTGAATTAGTTTTTGGTAACCATGATCAATTTTTTGAGGGGAAGCATCTACATAGATCAAGTGTTTTCTGTTCTTGCTGCTATTCATTATAAACAGCAAAATATTTTTGAAAACAGCAGACAACATTTTTAAAATGTTATAAATTTCATTTTGCTTTTTTATTACTTTTTTGGTAAATCAATTAACGTTACCTATTACAGCTGTATGCCTTAGAGTGCACCTTTAACTGTATGTTAAGTATATCTGTAACCCTGGACTATATCACATTTTTCCCTTCACTAGCCCTGGGGACTTTTTATTCGAATTACTCGGAATGAAATAAAATGACATACGACTTTTGCTGATTAGTTAGAAATTGTGAAGTTTAGTAAACAGATTGGAAAAATTACATTGATAAAAATGATGAAATGAGTAATAAACAATTAGAGAATTAGAAGTTAGAGGGTGGTTGAACAAGTAAGAGCAAAAGTGAATCAAAGTGAGAGATTTCGGATTTTATTGCTCTAAACCCAAAAAGCAATCCTAGAAGAGACTGGAAGCAGGTTCAAGGAAAAAACCTTCCATTCCAGTAAGTCTACTCACTTAAACCTGAGTGAATTGATAAGAGTTGATTTAAACTGATATCCAAAATGTTAGTTCGAAGGCATTTTAGGGAGTGTAATTTTGAAGAAAGCAATATTTACTATTGAACTTAAATATTTAAGATAATGAACAATAATAAATTTATTAGTATCAATTTTTAACTCTCTCTCATTAAAATATTTGTTACATTTATTAATAAAGATTAGCAAGAGATTTGTTACTTTTATTAATCAAAGAGTTTTACGCTTGAAATATGATTTTTTTAATGATTTGATGTGAAAAGATAAATTGCATATTTTACAATGGTGCGTGGATAAAGATTTAATTTTGAAACAGGTTGAAAGATTGGTTTGCTAGAATATTATGTACTTGGTTATAAAAGAATCCCAAGGGATATTTTATTATAAATATATGACAATGCCAAAAGAGAAGATGATTGAGCATTAGACAGAATAGCTGGTTCAAAGAGAGTAAGTTAAATAAATTTTAACCATCTTTTTTCGAAACTATAAAAAAAAAAAGTTTATCATCCTTTGAAAGAACTATTTTAAAAAAGTTAGTTTTATGAATAAATCTTATAACATAACAATACTATATGTTACATATAAATTTCTATAATTCACATTTTTCATATGATTTATATATAATTATAATATATAAATTATAATCATTACTAAATAGAATTTATAATTAAATAACAAATTTTTTTTCTTCATACAATTGCAATAATAGTCACCTTCTCATTTAATAATGATTATATTCATTTTCAACTGAAGTTTTTGTTTCGTTTTAGATAACAATTAATTTTTTATGTCTTTTTACATATCACTATTTGGCGATCTATTTCATAACTCAATAACTTTTTCGCCGAAATCACCCAATACTTTTGTCAAAGTTATGATTCATACATTTAAAATGAAATTTCACAAAATTAGGATCTCTTATTTTAGAAAATTATTACAGATATATGGTTTGTAATTGAAATTTTAAAAAAATAAATAAAAAGAGATTGAAGTACAATTTATAATTTAACTTGCAATTTCTATAAAATTTTGCCTGTTAAAGTATTTCAAATTACAAGAAATTAATTGAAGAAAAAAAATTAGACTGAAAAAAAAATGTCCTAAGAAGAGCACACACAACCTTTAACAAATTATGAAAAAACATAAAAATTCATTTGTAACATATTGCACTTAAAAATAATTTTACGATTTAAAAATTAAAATCTCCATTAAGTAAGGAAGGAGAAGATTCACTGACTGTAGCGAGAAAGATCAAAAACTTTAAAAATGTTATGTTATCCTTGATTTAATTTTAACCAAAATCCCCACTTTTCCACAAGGTGAAAAAAAATTAAAAATTTATTGCAGAAAATAAATTTCAAAAAATAAAAATAAAATTTCAAAATAACACAAGTAATTATTTACCAAATTTAAAATCTTTCAAATTTTACTACATTCCAACCAAATCAAGAGCTTTTCTTCCTTCTAATGATAATTTTACACTTAAATTTCAAATAACATTCTTATAATTGTAAGAAAAAAAATTGATCATATATTACTTACGTGAGTAAAAATGAAAATGGAA
Organism: Nephila pilipes; assembly: GCA_019974015.1. Taxonomy (NCBI): domain Eukaryota; kingdom Metazoa; phylum Arthropoda; class Arachnida; order Araneae; family Nephilidae; genus Nephila; species Nephila pilipes. Next base: position 880,695 of record BMAW01056700.1, read on the forward strand.
TTAAGACAAATATGCAGACAGGTAATGCATGAATTTTTGTTAACATCTTTTACTGAAAAGAATATAACAGGATATTTAAAATTTATTACATTTCACAAAATTTCAGTGAAACAATCAAATATATTAATGAAATACAGATATAAAACATTCATATAAATACAGATTCACATAATTACTAGATTTGAAAACAAAATATACCTGGATTAAGCTAAGTTTTTTTTATTATTTTAACATGAAAAGTTTAAAACCATTTTAGCATTACACAGTATAGGAAACAAAATACAGAACACATTTTACACCAGAAAAAATAGACTGGCTCAGACAGAAATGAATTGTAAATTACACTACTCTCAATAGGATAATATGCTGTATTAATATTAAAGCATTTTCTATTTGAAAAAAAAAAAGGTATTTAGAGTTAGTATTCTTATCTTTAATATAATGTCAAGACATCCTGCAATACTTCACAAAATCATAGAATTACAATTATGTATATAACTTGAAAAAAATGATCAATTACAGTTTAGCATTCATAAAATAACTTTATCAAAATAAAATTACTATGGCAAAGATTTTACTAAAATAAAACAGATTCTATTCCAATCAATACTTCTAGTTCAAATAAAATAGGCACAATAACTGTCAATTACAATTACAATTATTTTTTTTAGCAAAAAAAGGTAAAATTGTATATAGATATTTTCTGCAGATTAATGAGGGGTTTTTTTTTTTATAGGTAAACTTGTTTAGCATTCAATACTTAAAAAACAAGTTTTAGTTACTAATATATCACAAAAAAGTAAACATTTTTCAAACTGTGAATTACACATTCAGGAGAAAATTTCATAAATAAATAACTATACATTTAACTTTTTGATAAATTCCACACATAAATGTTTTATAATATAACTTTTACAAATGATTGTAATCAAGTTCCTTAACCCCTTTTAAAACTATAGCATTATGTTATCACAACATATGAATAAAGAATTTTCTACACTTATATGAATAGTTCATTAACCTTTGTCCCACAAGTAATTTCTTTGAATATTAGAGAACTCACCTATCTTCTTTAATTTTATAGAACATTAAACATCAACAAATATCATAGAAGATTTGACCTTATATATCAGAAATGAATACAATAAGCAATAAAGCATTACTGTATTTTTTTATACATCATATGCATTTATATATTCAGTAAAATTTTTAATAAAATATTTGGGTGGGTGCTCAACTGCTCTTCTAATCAAATATTTATATAATATATTACGATTTATGTAAATGATACAATTGCTTAAGTTTATAAAAATCAAATAACCTTTAAAATATTAAATATTTTAAAGAAAACTTCGAAATTTATAATACTGTATTTATATTATTTGGTAAAATCAATGTGAGCATAAAAATTTAAAATACAATTCCAAATTCGCGCAATTGAGAAAACTTACTGCTGGTGCTTAAAAGTCACTCTCACGCAAATTCTAATTCTGTATAAATTTTATCAGACAGAAATAATAAATGTGATTTATTATGATAAGAGAACTAAGCATGACAAATTCTCAAACACCTCGCAATGTGAAAGTATCTCCAACATCACATGAATAACATTACATCACTACTCAGTTATCTGACAGTTGAGCTTTTGACAACAAAGAATGTGAAAGTGTTTACGGAGTATTAAGAACGAAAGTACATACTCTTGACTGAGTAAGATGCTAAAATATCTTAAAAATCAATAATATAAGCTTCCAATATTATTTTTTCCCTTCAGTACTTCATAACGTTAAGTCATTTTTAATAATATAAAAAAAAAACTAGTGAATCATTCTTTTTATTTTTCATTTATTACAAATGCTTGGATCATGTCTTCAAATGCAGATCGTATCACTTCATTGTCTTAAACAGAATCCAAAAAAATTCGAAATACTCAAAAAAAAAATAATACATATGTAGGAACAAAGAAAACATTTTAAATAACGTAAGAAGCAATAATTTTTAGATAAATTGTCAACTGTTTACTTCCTAAGGTGTTGGTAGATTTAAAAAAAAATACATATTACTTTTTACAAAAAAATTAGAAATTTCAGGCAAACGTCTTATATGGACTATCAAACTTTAAAATATCATTTTAATTTGTAATCTTATGTTTTCTGTTATTTAAATAAGAATAGTTGCGTGGGCGAGCCAACAAATGACTCACGGTCATCTATATCTTCAGTTGACAAGCTGCGTGGCTTTGTTGAAATAAGGTTTAGGGTTGGTTTCGATATTGTGATATGTCCAGCAGTTGTATTCGAAGTAGATAAGAATGTGCTTGTAAGATAAAGCATACCTTCAATTTTTTTTTGTGTTCTATATTATTTTTATCTGTACTACTGGAGACATGGGTATGAAACTATGCTTTCGCACTTGAATAACTTAATATATAATAAAATATCAATTGAACTGAGATTATTTTTGACAGTTACTATAAGTAATGGAATTGCAAAATATCAATATCATACACGCGAAAGTCCAAAAAGTACATCTTTTATTTAAAAACTATAGTTCAGTTAATAAAATTGCATTTTGTTGTCTTATTAAGGAAAATTTCATTTATGTATACTTTAAAAATAAATGAATAGTTTTAAGTCGCATTTCAATGCATGATTAACATCAAATTTTCAAGTAATTCATTCCTATTAATGTATTATACGATACGTTTTAAAAATAGATGCTTCTGTATGTATGTATACATTTGCAATGTTTTTTTTTTTATTTATTTAAGAAAACGATAGTATACATATTTTATTGTGTAAGATTGTTTGAAAAGACAAACAATATATGAGTGTCGGGTATTTTGAAGTTTACATCATTGAATGTAATTGTATTTCTGAGGGTAATTTTTTTGCTGAAAATGGTGTTATAACTTGATTAAATGAAACATGTACATAACGCTTTAAATACCTAATAATTTTTAAGAAGTTACGTTTTCCAGAGCTACCAATATTATGTCTATGGCTTATAAAATTACATGGCAATTTATAATTACTGCATTGGTATTTTCATATCTAGTGTACCTTTGACATAATATTATAATTACCATACAGAAGATATTAAAATAATTTACTTTAAACAAATAAAATTATTTGAAATTAATTTAATTATATATATATATATGAAGAGGACATTTTGTTATAATATTTATGATGTAAAGAATTAGAGTATTTAGCTGTCCTGATTAATGTAATTTTGACAGCAAATTGAAATTTAATTATCATAAATCCCTTTTAATTAATGAATTTCTATATATCTAAATTAAGATGAGAAGGTGACTGCTGATGTCATAGACACTTTATAATTTGATTCATTGCCAAAAATTTTTTGAAAATTATAAGTATGTAATTCATGAGTAATAACTATTTGACTCAACTGTTGTCATAATCATATACATTATTCTATGTAGTACATTTTAATTATTTTTATAAATTACTCATGCGACTGTTGCCTACCTAATTTATAAATCAAAAAAATACCTTAAACCTTCAGTCAGTATTTTTAATTGATAAATCTGTAATTAATCTTTTGAAGTATTTATTTCTAATTTTTAAAATGTTTTGTTCAAATTGAAAATTTCAAACTTGATTAAAAACTTTATCAAAATTAACTTTAAAAAATTTATTTGAGATTGAGTTCTATTTAGTATAATTACCATTAGTAGAGTATGGTACCAGTTCTGGCATCTTTCTTATTCCTTGACTATGGCTTAGAATTGAGAAGTCAATATAGTCCTTGTATTTCTCAAGTGTGATATAAATTTTAAATTTATGATAATCATTTAATTGTGTGTGAAAGTATTGTGGAATTCTAAAATGTTTTTATGTACTACACTTTTAAAAATTCTCATCCTCTGTAACTATTAATCCTATCCTACATAATAAGATTTCAGTTGATTCCCAATATCTAAATTATGTTGTCATTTGTAAAAGTTTAAGAGGATTGTTTAAGTGAAGTTTCAGGTGCTTCCTAATGATTGGAGATTTTTGGGTGTGGTAGCGATTTCAATTTGGTGAATTATTTTTTAGTAATCTGAAAACTTTTCTTTATAGAAATGTATGCATAGCTCTCGTGTTTTCTGTTCTTCATCGCTATTTGTTAAAAGTGCCAGATTGCACTAATACTTTTTGAAAAACAACACAGTATTTTAAAAATGCATTACTTGGTTGATTTTGCTTTTAAATTTGTTTTCAGACCATTTGTTCTCTATGATATTTGTTTGCCTTGTAGCTTTTCTTAAAATTGGTCTGTTAATATGTATAAAAAGTATTATTTACATTTTTTTAAATATTTTATTGAGGCCTAAGTGTAAAACTGCATGGATGAAGATTTAATTTTGAAAAAGGTTGAATGTTCAGTTAGCAAAAATGACACTTGATTTGCAATGAATGATTGAATTTATCCTCCTTCAGAGGAACTGTTCTGAAACAAGTATTTTTTTAGTATTAATCTTATTACATAATGTTACTGTATATTGTATAAATTCTTTAATTTATATTTTATACATAAATTATAATTATTAGCCATCCAATTGGCCATTGTTTTAGTCAACAGCACAGTAGTCGCTCAAGTGCTTTTTCATAATATTTTTTTTCTTAATATCTATTGTGGCCAACCTCTAATTAGACAAATTCCATTGTCACATTAGCATTTGCTTTAATTCTAATATTTAGTAGAATAATAATTATTAAAAGAAAATTAACACATTTGGTGATTAAATCTGTTTTTTGCAAAACTTTCCATGGAACAATTAATTATTTTTGTTTTATTCTATATATTCTGTTATAACATATATAATTCAATTCTGATCTAATAATTTTTAATATGTTTTTTAGATTTGCTTACGAATAATAAGTATCAATAAATAAATATTATAGTTTTAACTATGCATAATCTATGTGAAAATATTGAAACATATATAATAACTATTATCTTCATATTCTCATTTAATAATGTTTAAATTTGCCAATTTCACTGTCATAATCTGTTTGGTTTTGCTTTATTTTTTTGTTAATTTACGACATTTCTTGTGAATCGTTACTTTGGCAAATTATTTTATAACTAAACTTTTTCACCGAAATCGCCAAGGAGTACCCAATGCTTCACTTAACCAGAGAAGATTAAGGAGATGCTGTTTTGTTATGTAGCAATAAGAACACTGAGTCAGATTTTATTGCAAAGGTAATAGATGCATAGGTTTACATTGGGTATCAAATTCCATGAATGGGTCATGATTTTTTATTTGATATTTTCATGTAAACTTTATTATCAGTGAATGGAAAAGTTTGAGACATAGTTGATTATATTTGTTCCAACAAGTGTCACATCACTTGTAACTATACAGGGTGTTTTGAAACTCGTGAGCAAAAATTTATGGGGTGATAGTAAACATCGAAACTTTTTAAAGTTCATTGTTTACCACTAATTCATTATATATTGGAGGTTGACGTCAGTATTTTGTTAAGATCCATGCTTATTTTAGGATTAAATATTGTTTATTAACATATGAAAAATTAAAGAAAAAGACAGACACGCATTTCTGCGTGCTTACACCTGGAGATCTAACCATCTGATCTGCGTTGTAGGTGGCGCTGCTGTAGTGCAGCGGGACAGTTCCCACAATCGGCCATCCGACAATATCGCCTGACCTCAGGTGTGCCAGTAAAGGTATTATTAAAACAATAATATATATGCTTACATTTTTGAAAATAATAATGGAAAATTAAGAACATACTCACTTAAAAGTTGATTAATATATGGTTCAATATTAACAATTAGGAAAATTCAAAAAATTTAACATACTTCACAATATCTGAAAAATTGAAAAGAAAAATTAATGCACAAGAAAAACACAAAATAATGCCAAAAAAAAAGGAAATTCACTCTATAAAATAAAAAGATAATAAGGGGGGGGAATAATAATGTCTTTTCAAAGTTTGGAAGAAAATGTCATTTCATTAGTTCATCAAGTAATAGCATCATTAGTCCAATGCTTGAGATATTTAGCACAATACTAATTTTCGCTGGACTTTCAAAAAAGCCACACTTTTGAACATCATGTCATTCGGTTTGATTTTCGTTACCTCGTATGGACCTAAATATTTGGTTTCAGTTTCAGTCCTGGTCCCAATTGAGTATGTTTGATGGTGACAAGCTCAGGAAGCTTGAAAATAGTTGCTGGTTTTCGCTGGAGGTTGTAATTTCTTCTGTTTTCATCTTGAACTATCAGGATTTGTTGTTTAGCTAGTTTCCTTAACTCGTCACGGTTGTTGATGAAATCAGGTTGGATTTCTTCATTAAGTAAATTTGTGATATTGAGATCTTGTGGCGTCTTCATTTTAGTACCAAAAAGCAATTCGAAGGGAGTTATTTGAATACTTCGTTGGAACGTTGAATTTGTAATCTTTGGGACTTCTTTCACATGCATGTACCATTTTTCTTGATTGTCTATTTAAAGTTTGGTTATAACTGTTTAACAACTTAATTGTTTTAATATTTCCTCTTTTAAGAAAATTTGACACAACAGGAATATCATTAAGGGTGATCATCTTTATATAGTTCGAGTAGCACAGTCACTGAATAAAACTTAATTTCATATATAAATTGAAAGGTAAAGAGAGGAGGAACTTACCCTCTTTTCAGCAGTGGTATATCCAAATGGGTAACACAAAACATAAACCGTCTGTTATTACTCTTTTAGCTAGGAGTTTTCATAAATTCTCAAACAAATCCAACGGAATGGTGGCAAAATAACATATCAAATTTCATTAAATGCCGTCTGCACTTCAAAATTCTCACAAGTTCTCGATGTTTCGTAACTTGGTAGTGATGTAAGTGCTGTCTGCACTCAATACTCGCAAGTCCTGAATTTTTTGAGCACCGTCTGTACTCGGAAGAAATTGACCCGTGTGGTGACCGGGAATGACAGAATAGTCCCACTGTTGCTCATGCATGTTGTAAGAGGCGACTAAAATGGGTACCCAGCGTCTGGGGGTATAGCCGGGCACCCTGCCTCTGGGGATTATATCAGGGGACTTGCCTTCTTCAGGTAAGTACAGGCATCATGACCCCAAGGCACCCTAGTGATCTTTTTCTTTCCCATAGGGTTTACTGTTTTTGGTAAACACAGGGGATGCGCCCCTGGGATACTCTAGCCATCCTTCTCTTTTTCGACCCTCCTTGTCAACAAATTTGTCTTTTCTTCCATTCTTTTTTTCACGTCTAGACCACAGTTAAATCTTTTTTAGTGCATCATAGTCATATCTGGCTCTTGCGCCAATAAACTTTACTTTCTCCCTTGACCCTTCTTGTCAACCAATCCATTTTCATTGTTTTAATGTCTAGATCATAGATTTAACTTGTTTGGCGCAGTATGGCCACATCTGGCCCTTGCGCCAATAAACTTCACTATCACTCACTCACTCAGAAGAAATTACTCCCACCATAACGTCTGTACTTAATGTAAAGAGAGCAAGTGTCCATCTTTTTGGTGTCAACCAATCCGTTAGCCTATTTGCATTCTAGTTGTAAGATCGCATTTTAATTTAACTTTAAACAGTGGTTCATTTGCTGAGGAGGTTGGCGTCGGTATTTTGTTAAGAACCATGCTCATTTTAGGATTAAATATAGTTTATTAACATATGAAAAATTAAAGAAAAAGACGGACATGCATTTCTGCATGCTTACACCTCAAAATCTAACCATCTAATCTGCATTGTAGGTGGTGCTGCTTTAGTGCAGTGGGACAGTTCCCACATATATGTGCTTATTGAAAACTGTGAAACATTTACAAGATGTTACAGTTTTATTGTATTTAAAAGATTTCTTGTGAGTAGAATCAAATTAGTTTTAAATATTAAATGTAATGGTTGATAACTTGTAATAGAAATGCATTATTTTTATCAATGAAAATTAAAGTTTATTGATGTAGTATCAGTTTATAATCTGAATTTCATAAAAATTTTAAGCCATTTAATCTACTTTTTTTAGGATTGTATATAAACCATATGACGTAACACTATAACTTCTCACTCTATAACAATAACAATAATAATAACTATCTCTACAAGCTGAGATAAAATGTTTAAAAGAACTATAGTTTATTTCTATCTTCTGTTTATCATTGTCCTGAGAAATGTAGATAATTTCATTCCTAAATTCTAAGGGCTTCATGAAGTCTAAGAAAGATACAAAAGCAATCTGGAAAAACCGAGATTAAAAATTACTGTTTTACATTATTATAGAGGGTCCTTATTAATTAAAATATGAATGATTTGAAATTATTTAAAAAATATTTCATACAAAAGTATGAAAGTGGATCCATCTTTCAGAAATGTGAAAATCTTAAGATTTCTGTAATTTTTAAATACTCTTTATAGTTATATAACTAGTTGGTTCTATTAATATCAGAAATGAACTTTTAGTTTACATTTTAGAGATTTCTGTTTATGCATAGTTTAAAGCTAAAGAAAGGATAGGATTCCTGATAATACAATGCTATTCATTCTTTCTATGACCTAGAAATATGAAAACAATTAAATATAATTGTCGTTTGTTATATTCATTGTTTCATAAAAAAGAAAAACAGAAAGTGTAAACCCATTTTCCTTCCTGTTGAAGGACTGCATTGAACACACCTGCAGATAATATTATTAAACGTACATTTTAAAAAAATCCAATATTTTCTTAAATTTTATCCTTTTTAATCCTCAATTTATTTGAAATAACTATTATTTCAATGAATAAAGTGATAAGAATGTGTGAATTTTATTTTATGAAAAATGAATTTGTTTATTGAGATTATATATATTTTTAGGTGTTCTTGTATGCAAGAAATAGACGTCAATGGCTAATATAGAAAACAAAGATCCCAAAAAAGGTATTGTCTATTGTATATTGATCCTTAGCAAATATTCTTTCATATCATTTTGCCAAACTGTTTTTATTAAAATATCCATTTTTTTGTCATATGTGTTCCTTCTTAACACATGTACAATTTTTAAATTTTTTCAGTGTATTTTATGTTTTTAAGTAGCTTTTTTTTTTTTTTTTTTTTTTGCAAGGATTATACTAAATGAAATTTGACCAATATAACATGAAAATTCTTACAAAATATGTATTCTGATTCATTTAATGACTGATCATTTTATGTTGCTCTTCTATATTGTATATATATTTAACAGTAGCTGTTTCAATATTATGAATTAATGCTTATGTATTGATATGAAATTTAGAAGGACAGGAATGAAGCATTAAAAAAACCAGAGCAGATGCAGCAGATTCTAGATTGATGATATTTTGTTTTGTAGAGATAATGCATTTCTTGCCAAATTTCATATATCAACAGCTTTAGGCCTAAATGGCATTTTAAATAAGCATATATGCAAGTGTTATTTATTTAATAACAAAAACATGACATCGAAAAAATTAAAAGCTTAATCTAAAGAAATATTAATTTGGCTTTGCAGCAAAGTAGATATAATTATGTATTTCAAAAAAATAAGTATAATATAATATAAAATAATATAGAATTATTTGATGATATACATGCTTGAGAAAAACTTACCTTTATTTTTAGAATTTCAGTTCCTTCAAAGGAATATGAATTATTTTTGCAGTATCAAGAAATATGTTAAACAACTCTTACTTCTCACTGAGAAGTATGTTTAATAAAAAAGGAATTCTGTCGAATGATTTTCATTCCTAAATATTCATCAGGATTTAAATCCGTAATCTTTATTTAACTTGTTCTCTCAAACCAACCACTCTTATTAACATCCATTTTGCGCCATAAAACCTCACAATCACTCACTTACTAACATCCATATGACTGGAGTAGCATTCTCAAATAAAACCATTTTCAGATTCTTTATTTTTATCTGAACAAAAATACTTCATCGTAAAACAAATGTTTGAACTGCTTTGAAATTAAAATTTTAATCCATGTTTAACTTTAAAAACCTGCATCTTATTCTTTAGTTCCAAATGGGAGAAAAAAATGGAATCAAATTTTTCAGAAATTATAAGAAGGAACATTCTTTATTGTTAAACTATTATAAATAACAAAATAATTCATAGAACTGATAAAATAAGACTACTAATTTGAATTTAAACCTTATATGTTTGTCTATAAAAACAAAGTGATTTATTTAAAAAAAAAAAGTGCCATTTTTAAAATTCTGCCACTGTAAACCAACAAATAGCAATGAAGAACGGAGAACATGCAACATAAGTGATCAACGAAAAAAAAAAATGCATAAGAGGTTCCAAAAAAAGTTAGCCTTAATGAAATTTTTATCAAATTCAAAAAACTTCAAATTTGACTTGTACCTAATATTTCACATTAAAGAAATATAAAAATGCATATTGTATTTTAGCAAAGAGATATAGTTATCTGTATTAATTATATAATTATTTCTTATCAGTGTAATGGAAGAGCTTGTAAGTAGGTAATAAAAATTATTCTACATATTTAAAATTCTCCCAATCAGTCTTGTAAACAATTTCTAAAAATGTATTAAAGCAATCTTTTTTTTTTTTTTTTTTTTTTTTTGTGACATGAGCCTCTGGATAAAAATTCTCCAATATAAAATTTATAAACCTTTTATGTATTGTTGTCTAACAATGAGTGTTTAACATGGCACCTAACACTTTTGATTGCATTTGTGACACTTTGTCATAGGATCCATACAATTGTGTTTGTAGTTTGGGTTGAGATGGTTATAATCTTCCTCTGTCTGGCAATCATGAGATTTCCGAGAATTGAAATAATTAGTAATATATATTCTTTTATTAGTCCTAGCAATATAACTTTCATTCAATCATGAACAGCAACAAGAAACATCTTTTTCTCTTTCTACCATTAGAAATCCTTGGACCATGCTATACTTGTTTTGTTGTACTTGCTTTTTCCAAAATTGAATTTATATGTATTCATTGGTTCTGATGTTTCTTCAATGTGCTTTCAAATAATTTCAATCATGAACTGCTACCAGTCAAAGCCAATTCTGCTTGTTTATGATCCTTTAATAATTTTGTAGGTCAATATGAATACTTCTTCTAGTGTTAGTTTGCTGCAACTGATCTAAGAGCTGTATTTTAGGCTCTGTTGATTATTGCATTTCTTTTTTATGACTCAAAACCATCAAAAATCTTTTTCATTTCATTATTGTATTTACTTCACTAAAAACATTTTTTGTAACAATTCACAATCTCATAGAAAATCCAAGAATAAATCCCTACTGACTATCAATAACTAAACAAAGAACCTTCAGATATTCCATCCTTGCCCCAAACATTTCTATGGCTTGAACATTTTACAATAACCTTTGTCCATGAAGTATAGTATTGTTTCACAACATCGGAAACAGGAATAATGAAAACATTAGCCATATTTAATTTCTTAAATAAATATGAAGAAAAAAAGATCCACAAAATAAATACAAAGAAAAGGATTATTCCTTAAATTAAGAAGAAAAAAATTTTTTTCCATAAAATTAATGAAAAGATTAGATATTCCACAAAATAAATACAATCAAAAATAATGTAATTTTATAAAATTGTATTCACTAATGCAAATTAACTTTAGAATATTAAAACATTGGGAAAATTCTTTTTATAAATCTTATATGTTGCCAAATTCAATTATAATTTTGTGAAAACAATTTAAAGGGAGGGGGAAATGTATAAATACAAAAGTTGCCAAAATATTTGTCTTGTAAGTTCTAGTTAAACCAGCAGAAAATAACAAATTTCTCCCAATTTGATGCCAAAATAGATTTGATATCCAGGTGTATATTGCATCTTGCCAAAAATTCTTATGTATGAATAAAATTCATTATTTAAAATTTAATTTTTTTTTCAGCTTTGTAATCAAATTAAAAAATATAAATATTCTTTTTATTTTAAACATATTTTGAACTTGTTTTTTAAGTATTATCACATTTAATTCTTGTCTATTTATAGGTAAAAATATTTGAAAGATATCATAAAAAAAAATTGTGTAGCATTAAGGGAAAAGTAATATAATTATTATTGCTAATGCTAGATATGTAGTTGCTGTCTTATGCAATTTGTCTTTTTTGTTTGTTTCCCTGCCTGATAGTTATCTTAATATCAAAAAAAGTGTTTTGAATCTTGTGTTAATTCATATTCCAAAAAAGAGGCTATTTTATTAACAATGTAAATGTTAAAATAATTTTAATCAAGATATAATTATGAATTTTGTCCTTAATAGTGTTATAATTTATTAAAATTTTGCTTTGTTTATGAATTGTACTTTAACTTGTGTTGTAGAATTCTCTCTCCTTTATAAAGTTGTAGTGATTAATGTGTTACATGTGTAGAATTTGCATCATTTTCAAACCAGAAAAAATGTCAACTATTGATTGGGTTAAAAAGGACTGTTGTAAGTGGGATTGTAATTATGCCAACCTTTATGGTCTTAATGGGATTTTACACAATTACCATAATTGCATCCAAGTAAATATAAATTCTCAAATGTAATTTTTAGTATATAAGTTTACTTCAGTGTAAGTGTTTCTCAATTTGAATAACATTGTTATTCAGAAATTAAGGTTTTATATTTTGAGATATGTATTCACATTTATCCTAACTAATACAAAATTGTTACATTTTTCAGAGACTATAGAATTTATTTAATTTAAGAAAACTATTATACTGAATGAATACATAAAAGTAGTATTTTGTTATAATCACTTATTTTAAATATTTTTAATTGCACTTTATAGCATTGTGTACTTTAATAAAATAAATTTATTCAAAACATATCTCTAACACTAAGCAGATTTCAAATTAATATTTTAGTGTGTCTTTACCTGAATGATATATTTTAAAATTTATCTTTTTATGTTTTACAGACTTCAAAAAACGCATGGTAAAAGCCTTGTTTAGTTACACTCCTGTAAATAGTGATGAGTTGACATTAAAAATTAATGATGTTTTAGAAGTTATTGAAGAAACTGAAGAAGGATGGTGGAAAGGAATTCTTGATGGAAATATTGGAATGTTTCCTTCCAATTTTGTAATTGAGCTAGACAGTTATCCTGAAGAATTTAACAATAAATTAATGAATGAACTTAGTCCCTCAAAAAATATATCAAAGGCTAAGAATGTTAGTCAGCAGCAAGAAACTTTAAATAAGCATGGTAATATATTCTATTTTTGTCAGTTATTGCTCTTAAATATAACTTATGCTTATTATTTTTAAAACGTTTTTCTGAATTTCACTTGGTGTGTGTGTGTGTGTGTCATCAAATTTTCGATCGTTAATTTAACCAACTTCCCATCAAGCTAGAAATCTGAAACCTTGGGAATCGTTCTCACTAGCCTAACAATACGATATTTGGACATTTGCGCGATAAGTTTTAAGCTAGTATTTTCATAATGTAGTTATCCAACCATCCTATGGTATGCATACAACTGGCTGATTTTGTTTGGCTGAATTAAGTCCGCAGTAACTAATAGGGAGCCATGATATGTGACATTTGTAAATGCCCAAATAATCCTCTGTTCGTAAGAGTGATTGGGTTAAACTGACTCCAACATTTAATTTACGAATTAATTAATTAATTTTAGTTTTACACTTTTAGGCGTTTCATATATGGTCTGTTCGTGTTTGTGTTGTGTGTGTGTCATCAAATTTTCTATAGTTCAAATTAACTCCTCTTAAATCAAGCTGAGTTCTGAAATTTCGGAACACCGTTCTTATCTATCAAATAATGCAATAGTATCTAGTTTTATACATTGATTTAACTAAACAATAATCTTTCTTAATATTTTGCCATCATAAAAACGAAACGTGTTTTTAAAACGTTAGTTTTATCAATTATTACTTTGATTGTATTTAAAGTTAAAGGTAATCTAACAGTAATAGTTCCATGTATAAATGTTTTTAATACAAAGATAAATATTTTGATTGCATCAATCTTAGATAATGTATGTTACATAAATTGTAATCTGTTTTTATAGTTCTTGTATATGAATATTATATAAATATTTGTATATCTATATTATTAGTGTATTCACAATAAAAATTTCAAGTTTTTAAATTTCGTAAAAGGGAATTGTTTAATGTTCATAACTCATAAACTCAAAGTTACAAGATGATTATTTGTATATGCCGAGTTTCCCTCCCAAATCTTATTATCAACATAATTACGTGTCAGAACTCAAATGAAGGAAATCTTAATCAATTTACAATATTGACTATTTTGAATGTAAATCACTACACTACATAAATGTATTAAATAGAATATAATTTTGGAATAAATGTGTCAGAGACACATCTAGTTAAGAACTAGTTTAGTATATTTTATATTAATGTTGTTTATATAACCTGTTGACTACACAGTCATATTGCCTGATAGATAAATATCTTCAACTTTTTATGCATACTATCTGAACTTCAAACAGTAATGATTTCCATTATCCTTTTTCTTGATATAGGTTAGTTGATAGAAAAATTATTAGTATATGTAATGAAATACAAAGTTTTATATTTTTTATTATTTATAATCGCATATATATTTTTTAATCCTTAGCAGCATGAATATATCTCTATAGATTCAAACATGATTTTTAAATTTATTGTAGTTGCTTTTTGATGTTATTTTGTTTTTTATTTTCAAATTGTCCATTTTATAGGTAATAATCTTTGATACAAAATCAAATCAAGATTCTAAACAAGGATGCTTAATTCTACATTGAGTGGTTGATGGATCAAGTTCTTCCAAAAGTGCAACAGATCCACATACTGAAAAAGGAAACTATTTTTGTTGGTTCAATCTATTTTTGAGTACGAGTTATCAAACAGTTATACTGCTTAAATTTCTTTATTTGTACATTGTAATTCAACGCCCATATTCATTAGATTTTTCCTTTTCAATAGTTGATTACTGGTAGAAACCACCTGCAGTTCTGCTGCACCTAGATTCTACCTCCTAAACCAGGTTAACATTCTTAGATATAATTAATATATTCAGTTATTGTTATATTGTATCTTTAGTCTAACAGCCAACTTCATTATTAAAGATAATATACTTCAGTTCTGTGCAAAGAACAAAGATTTAGCCACTCAAGGTGTGCTTTTTAAAATGAATTTTATCAAGTTACTTAATTGATATAGAATCAAGTAAGCGATGGAAATGTTTGAAAAATGGACTGTAGTAAACTTTTCCAATATTCAAATTAAAATGTCGTTATTGAATTTGGATATATTTAAAGCGAAATATAATTAAGGTGGAAACCAAATGATAAAATTGATCTGGTATGCCGAGCACTTTTCCTAAGATGATAGCCCCTTGAGTGGCTAATTATAAATTTTATATTTTAAATTAAATTTTCAATTACTTAATAAATATTTTTATTATGAGAATTAAGAATAACTCAAAGGTTATTAATATATTTCAAAACAACTTATAGTATTTTCACACATTTTCTCATTACTAAAGACCCATCATGCCCTTGGGGCTGGCACATTAAGTCTAGGACTTCAAAGTGTGAACTAGAATTTACAATTCAAATTTTGCTTACCTGTCAGACGAAGCGGCTTTCATATTTGGTTCTTGATTAATCAATTTAAACTTCATTCATAGAATGGGCTTGTGACATAATTAAGTTGAATTTATTTCTATGATGTATATATAATAAATAACAAGACAATATAATAATTTAAGCTAATTTAGGATTTTAATTTCACCTCTTGGTCATTTTCTAACAAAGTCTATCTGTGAAGTCTAAAAGTCTTGCATGGCATGTAAGTTCTATTCTCGAGTCTCAACACAGGTCCTCTACATGCATAGTGTGGAACTTTAGAAGGGAACAGGTCAAATGTAATCCTTAATTGACCAAGGTTCAAATTATGAGATCCATTGCCAATAGCTTAAGTCTTGCTTCAGTGTTGTGTTGATTAATAATCTAATAACTACACATAACAATAATGATTAGAGAATTATTGTAATTAACACAGGAAAATATTTTTATTTCATTTGATTTTCAAAGAAATGGGAAATATTTTCTTAAAATATTTTGACAAAATCTAATTTTTCAAGTCATGCTTAAATTATCTGCATATGTCATAACATTAATATTCAAGTAAAATGTTAAACTTATATTGGTATTAACTACAAGGTATATTTATTTTGAAAAATTTAAACAAGTCCACTACAGTCAATCATGACCATCGTATTACTAATATCTTACAGAAAATGCTAGGGTTTCCCTCAGAGAATATTGCTTATTTTTAAATAATATAAAACATAAAAATGTATCATTTGATTATTTTAAAGTACATTTTAAGCAAATTCATTCATGTTTATTAAGCTACCATATTGTAAAAATTCAACTTTGGAGTCTTTATATCCTTGAAATTAAAATTGAAAAATATTTGACATAAACTTGCCAATGTTTATCTGTGATACATTGGAAGAATTTTTATATTGTAGTTAATGGCTGTATACATGGATATCTTCCATTTTCACCTATATTTAAATGTATCTTTTGTCTATTTCTTAATATGTATATTTTATTTACAGAGTTTTAACATTTGTAATCGATAAATTTGTTTATTTCTTCGTGATATTTAGTAAAGTCAGAATGTCAACGTATAATTTTTGTAATCTGGTTTTTACATTCTATACATGTTTCCTGATGTTTCTTTCAGTTATTGAACAAATTTCGAAATGAATTTTCCCATATGAATCCACAAAGTATGAAGATGGTCTAAGTGAAGGAGAGTGATATAATAGCAGTCTTTCAAAGGAAATTAGAGGGCCAGGGCTGGTGGAGGAGAGTTAAAATATAACAAGGTGGAGTTTTCTGACAATTTGAGTGTCAAAAGCAGAGTAAGAATTTATTAGATAAAATAAATGTAGATTTAAATTTCCTCAAAGTATTTATAGTTTTTGTAATCTGTTTTTGCATGATTTTGATGCAGCATTAGTTTTTATCTTTGGGTTTGGTAATTTTCTTTTAAAATTTTATAAGATCAATGGAAAAGATACTGAATTCTTATTTTTAAATCTAATCAATTTTCTTTGAGGATATACAAATAAATTTGTACAAGGACAAAATTTAAAAATTTTGCAATCATCGAGTTGTGAAAAAGTATTGAAATTTGTTTTCACTTTATGATCAAAGTATATGCTACATCCTTGTTTTAGTAGATTCTTTAGTGACAAACTACAAGCTCCCAGACAAATATCTGGGAGGTGCTCCCTAGTGTCCCTTCCTGTCATATCTTATACACTGTTCATCCATCTTAATTAAATGCAGTGTTTCACATCTTAGATTTGTACCCTTTTCATTCATCTGTTTTAAATTTGGCCAGTTTGGTGGGAGAACCCACCATAACCTGTTTGCATTTTAAAATAATTTGGATTTTACATGCAGTATTTGATTTTATTCTTCTTATGTCTTATATTTTTCTTAATCTATCTTTTATACTTTTTAATCTGGTTTTAAAGGGAAAAATATCTTATAGAATCTTCAATGAGTGTTTGGCTTGTATAGCCTGAATTGGCTCTCACTGAAATAAACTTATTATCACATCACATCTCAAATATAATTTGAAGGCAATATCATATTTTATATTTAGCATTCATGCTTTCAAAGCTAGAAAGGAGTACAAATGGAAATTGGAATGCAGAAGCTACTTGATTTTGATTATGGTGAATGATTGGTTGCCACCATGTGGAAAGTCTGTTCCTGAAGTTCTGCCAAGTTAGAGTGTCCCATTCTTTTTCAGGATATTATATTAAGCAGAAATATAGTAGCTATAACTTGCAATTACAATCAAGTAAAACCTTACCATCATAATAGACAATTCACAATGATGAAGATTACTTAAAAATGATTTCCATAGATCCAGTAAATAAATTTATGTAGATTCAAGATGCCTCTGGGTGCAGCATCAGCACAATGACAGCTTATCACAAACTGCTATCAGCCTGGTGCCTCTAGTGCAAATATCAATAACTTCTCTGGAATATGAGCAGTAGCATCATGTGTTGGAATGATAAATCAAGGCTGTTTGTCAATCTGACTTTTAGATTTTAGTTATGAGTGCCTGAACACTTAAACTGACTGAATTCTGCCACAATACCATCCAGTTGAGTATTTAGGCAATCTTCACTACCTCAGGCTCAAGACTGAAACCTACATGAAGATGTGGGACAATTCTTTTCTGCCTTCAATGTATTAAAGTTTGGAGAGTTTTAGTTTCTTTTTCAACAGGTTGTGCTTCTATGCAACACAGCATGTCAGTGTAAGGTTCTTCTGACACAGTTATTCTAAATTAATGCTCAAGTGCTGACTAAATTCATGGAATGCCTGTGGGATATTTTGGAATGTCAGTGCAATTTTAGGCAGCATGACACCCCAATTTCTAGAGCAAGACTGGCCTGTGTTGTTCTGCAAAATGTCAAATTCCTGCCACAGCATTGAAAAACTTAGTGTACAGCCTTCTTCACTGGGTGCATCAGATACATATTAATTTTGGTTATTTGCTGGAAACCAAATGTTCAGGTGTTCATAGATACTTTTGATTATGTAGTGTATAATTGAGTATCATTATTTTAATGCATTTTAAAGTTTTTCAATAATTTATTTATGTAATTAGCTATTATATCTCATAAATATAAATTAATGCTAATTTAAACTTTTTGTGAAAAATATAGCATATACATGATTCTTTATTAATTTTTGTTCTGTTTATATAGAGTGGCTTTGCTGTTATGCAATTTTGCATCATTTCCTTTTCATAGTATTTTCAAATAGAAGAGTTATAAGAAACCTTAAGTTCAATCCCTATATTTCTGACCCAAGAAAAGGAGTTGTGTTTTTAGTGTTTAGAGATTATGATCTTTATCACACATTTATAACTACGTTTGAATGTATAGGATTTACTACTTTATGTATAATCTTATAGATGTAAAATGATTAAAATTTATGTAAATTAGTTAAGAATTTAATATTAGATAAGAAGCAGAGAATATTATGCTTAAAGATTTTAAATATTCTTATTACATTTACATATATATTTATGGTATATTTTGTATGCAAAGTAAGAAACATTTCCATAATTCAAATTATATGCATTTCTGTTCTAAAGAACATTGATTCATTTGTATGCTTTAAATTACTTATCTTGAATTCCATTATTTTTAAAATATATAAATTTTAAAATGCAGCATAGCACTGTCTCGTTGATATTGAGGAATCTTATTTGAAGTTATAAGATATAAATGTAATCATAAATTTTCTATGTTTTCAGGATACATATTTAAAGTTTATTAATTTGTGATGCACTCATTCAGCTTGCAGCTTTTAAATGTTTTATATGGTAAAATTTTAAATAACATTTTATAAAACTTTCCACAACAAAAATGTTTGCTCAATTATCTTTTTCCCATACTATATTCTAATGCCAAAATTAAAATATTATTTAGGAGAAAATTTAGATCGGATCAGATCCACGGGTTCCACCGGCACTTCATCACTTCATCCGACTGCACTCATCACTCATCGGGTCTTTGCACTCACTGCACTCACTTC
>BMAW01056700.1:904108-962735 GCA_019974015.1 Nephila pilipes
AAAAAAAAATTAAGCTTAAATCAATAAGAATTATTACTTTGAAATCATACTGGACATTAGTGTTATGTGAGAAAGAAAAGTGAGGGAAAATCTGGAGAAAGGTTAATTTTATTTTTAAGCATCAAATGTGTAGTTATTTCAATTTTATTTAACAATGCAACAAAATTTTTATTTTGTCTCTATTGTCATTTTATAAATTTATCAATTCATTTAAAAGATTTTAAAGTATTGGTTCTACATTTTGTTAAAATATTGAAGCTGTCAGTTTTATAAAAACTGCGATTAATTTTAGCACATATTTAATTTTTCATTTGAATTATTTTTAATCATAGAGTTTTGGGATGCATTCCAATTGTGTGTTTATGAAATAAATCCCCATATAAAAACATTTTATGTATATTTTTATGGCAAATATAGTGTATTCAGAATTGAAATATTGTATTTCAAATTATATATTTCTTTCCATCACTATCAACTAGAGATACATTTGTTTATTAACATGGATAGTTTTTCTTTCTGCCCTCTATTATCTTTTCTCATTTTTAGCTGACATTTTATTTTTTAGTGGTAAAAAGTAGTTTTGTCACTTAGCAAATCCAAAACATTTGAATTCATATATGTTATTTTCCTAATTATATCTAATGTGTGTATCTTGTGTATTCAAACCACTTTGAAACAGTTTTAAAATAAACATAGATGTTTTTTTAAACATATTTACACGTGTATTTTTATAATTACCTTATACTAACATTGTAGTGTTACAATATATACGATATCTAATCAGATTAGTTTTTATATAAATAAATATTTCTATGTATTATTCAAAATTTTGTAATACAATCTCTACTAGCATAAGTTTCTTTACATTTAAACTTATGATTTCTTCAGATGCGTAGCCGTTATCATGCAAATATTTTAATGCCCCATAATTGTTTGATATTAAGGGTCATAAATTACATGTTTGACTATATTTCAACCAATTTGTAAGTTTCAATTGTAATTTCTCCCAAAGCCAATATATGGAATAGTAGGCATTGCTGAGTATTGAATTTTCAATTTTTCTTTAAATCCACAAATGGCATGATGCAGTTGGTAGAAAAGGGAATTTTAATTATTACTCTTGTGGCATTTGTGCTTTGTTGGTCCGCTGTTGCATCATATTTTAATTCATTATATGACAAGTGGCAAAGCGTTTAAGAAACACAAGACTAAACTGGTGAAATTATTTATTATACATGCAGAATAAGTAAGGTTGCTCTCTCCAGAGTTCTACCCTAACTTACTTAAATCAATTGAATTAGTAAATATCTTACCAAGTCCTTTGCTGTTGATATCCTAACTATCTTTGATTGTAACCACGTAGATTAATGCTGTTAGAGCAATTCAATCCAATCCTTAAGATCTGCACAATACTTGTTCTACCAATTCATAGCCTCTATCATCGCTCTTCTCATTTCCCCCTTTCTTATTTGTCATTATATCTGAATAACTTCACTTCATTTCAACCTGCATCTGATTTACATAATAGCTTTCACTTTGGTTATGAGGAAGTTTTAATTTTAAGCTCAATAAATGTCTCTGATGGTAGTGAAGAGAAAAACCTGCTGTGAATCTTATCATTGAGAAATGAAAATTGATATCTTATTGGATTAATTTGCAACACTTGAAGATATTTTCATTCAAACAATAACATCTATTTAGCTATCAAAACAATAATTAGTTTTCAATAATTTTATATTTTTGAATATTTTACAATTTAATGTTATATAAGTTCATTTCAATCCAAAATTTGCTTCTTTCATTTATGAGAACTAGATGTAGGTTGAAATATATTTCTATTAACTGTGCTTTGGATTAATGAAATCTTTCATTTTGTTATTTATGTAATATCTATAACTTTAAGTTTTTTTTTTTTTTAGCATTTATTGCATTTTGCATTATTTTTTTGCAAATTTTATGGTAGAGGGCAAGATGTTAATTAAACAAAAAAATTTAGGTATGGTATCACAGTAATTATTTTCATTTATTATTAAGTATAAATAAATGTATTTATTATATCGACAAATTTAATGAAATATGCTTATACTCTAGTAAAAATATGCTTATGAAATATGTTTACAACTTAATTTTTGTGCTTAATTTTTTTTAATGAATATATTCACATTTAATTATTAATCTTAAAATGTTCTTTGTGTTGTGTTCATTTAAAATAAGAAAAATTATCGGAATTTTTTTTTCTCTGCATTAAGTTAAAAAAATTTAAAACTAAACAATATAACTTTTTACTGTCTATTTTTGGTGATTAAAATATTATAAAATTGTATTTTATTTCTTTAGAACCTGAGCGACCTATTTTACCCTGTCCATCAAAAAAACCTCAGCCTATGCAACCTGTTAAGAAGCCTACTCGTTCATCCTTGGGACCAAAACTTCCTCCATCTCCTGTCGTAAGTACTGCAAAGAGCTCTGAGAGCAGCCCTCCCATTCCAACTTCATTCCCATCATCTTCAGAGAAGTCCGAAGAAAGCTCTAAAATAGAAAGCACTGTGGATAAAGACAGCAAGCATAAAAAAGGTTTATTTTATACCATACTATTTTGTGTAAATGAAAATTAGTTAATTGTGTCTTCACTTAATTATATTTTCATTTTTTCTGAACTTAAATTTATGTTTCCAAGTTTATTTCTGAATTGACATATAACTTTTAATGGTACTAATTCTTTACTCTGATATTTATTTATTTTGCTGTGAACACCTTAAAATTGTGGAAAATTGTATAAAATGTTAGCTAGTTTCCTTGAAATAACCGTTACCAGTCCATGTTTTAAATTTTTTACCTTATTCTTAAACATGGCAGTCCTTATCTCCTGAAATATTGTTATTATGATTTCTTCTGTAAATGATATTTTCCCCTTCATGAAAAGGGCAAGATACTTTCTTTAACTTAAATGTCCAGTTCCAAAACTTTATGGATTTAAAATGTATCCCTCCTTCATAATATGCAATACTATTTTTAGAAGTGAAAAAAGAGAGAGAGAGAGAAGTTGTATTTTGTTCTCTTTTTCTGCATGTTATTGAGTTTCCATCTTAAGGAAATGAACTGTAATGAATAGTAATTAAGTTTATTAATTATTAATACACTTGAATCATTATTTTTAAAAAGTTTATGATTAGAAATGTTAATTTGCATTTGCCAATTTCTTAAATTTTAATTTTGAATCTGGTTTTTAACTCTGCAAGAATAATTATGATTTGTTATTTCTAATGATTTCAAATCTATATTGCGAGTCTTCCATTTCTTTCATTGGTTTTTTTTATCAGTTTGATAAACTAATTATGAATGTTCCTTTCAGAAGAAATGGAATTTGATTTAATAGAACCTACCAGTAAGAAACTTATACATTTGACCGCTAACCGAGCTAAAGCCCCTAACAGAAGGCCACCATCTTTTATTTTTCTGAAAGAAAATGTAAGTTTGAACTGTATGTAGTTTCATATATATATATATATATATATATATATATATATATATATATAATGAATTCTTATTGAATAAGTTTTATGCTTAACTTGCACCAGGACCAGAAAATTATTTTTGAAGCTGCTCAGTTTTAATTTATAGCATTTATATTATAATTATTAATATAAATTTACATTTATTATGTGTATAATATTGTAAATCAAAGTTATTCAGACCTCTGACCTACTTAGGCTTTGCCATTCATTTGGAATTTTGCATATGTGATGTGGTTCTTTGTTTTGAAATATCATTTAATTTTGTAATTTTTTTTTTATAAAACAATATTTAATTTTAGTATTAACTAATCATGTAGTTTCCCTACTTAAAGTAAACTGCATAGCTCCAAAGATTTAAATTCTTTTTTTTGTTGTTGTTGTTTCAAAAGTACATTTTCTTGGTAAATATTAGAGAGGAATATTTTAATATAGGAAAGGGATCATGGAAGTGTTACTACAGATAGTAGAAGACTTAGTGAACCGTTGCTTGCAGAGTTCAATGCAATATTGCCTTTAAATGAATCACAAAAGGTATGTATTTTTATTTGTGTTTTGAAGTCAATGGTAAAAGAACAGTGTATTTTTGTTTAAAAAAATAGTATCTAATTGTCACTCATAATATTAATCACTAGTATAAGATTGGATGGATAATTATTCGATTATTATATAAATCATAATTTCAGAAGAGTGCAATATCTGCCTCTAATGTGGAAATCAAACCAAAAGTTCCTCCTTCGAGGCCATCACCCCCAATCACAAAAAGTAACAGCTTGACTAAGCAAGGTATGAACTATTTATTTGTATGTTATTAAGTACATCTCTTATAGTTATCACATGTTTTCATTTTATTTTTTGAACAATAATTGTTACTTAGGTTTTTAATTATTTTGAAGTATAGGTGATAAAAATGTTTCCCTCTTAAAATCTATCATTGATGTGAAATTAAAATAACAACCTTCCACCCACTTTTGATTTCTTCCCTCTCCCCTCAAAGTTATGTTGAATATTGCAAGAAATTGTGATAATGATGGATTATTTTCATTTACCATTTCTTGATGTATCCAACATAACATTAAATTCAATGTTCAAAGTTTGATTTATATTGTTTTTTGATTATCCTAACCATTTTTGCTAAAATGAGAAAAAAGGAGTTTTTTTTATTAGTTTTAGAACTTGTACTATTAATTTGTTTTCTTCTTAAATTCTTTTGCCATATTTTAGTAAGAAATTTATTTCAATATAAAAATGCATTCTTTGTAATGATTTCTCTGTAATTTCAGATACTGCACTCATTAGCAAAAAAGAAATTAAAAAAGAAGACTCTATCATTAAACCTCAAGACAGTGCAAAAAAAGATGCATTTCCAGATAAAGTACCTGTTTTGACAAAAGAAATTCTACAACCTAATAAAGGTCCAGAATTGCCTTCTCAAGTTGATTCAAAATCATCCTTTTTTAAAGTACCATCAAGTGTAGCTACAATTAATCCAGAATTGCCTTCACAATTAGCTCCTAAAGTTTCTTCTATTAAAATTCCACCGAGCATTGCTGCAAAAACATCTACAATTGCAACCCCTGCCATACTTCCTAATGCACCTTCAGAGGGTATTTCTGCTACACCACTTAAAACTGCTCACCATATTGTCACAAAGCCACCTGCTACCTTGCCTACAGAAATATCCTCTAATGGAGCTACTTCATTAGAAACTCAGGTTCTAGATATAAAAGAAGATTTGAAAGTGGTAAGAAATAATATGGTTAGCAAGAATGATTACAATGCATTATTAAAACAGGTTAGTTTTATTCAATTATTTTATTATATTTTTAAAGCATTTTACTTCTTATAATATAATTTTTTTTATGTTCATTTAAAATAATTTTAAATGTGATTTGTAATTATGTTGTAATTTTGCTTTAAATGCCATTGGTTCAATTTATTCCAGTTTTATGAGAACTTTTAGAAAGTGTTAAGTTTTTCAGTATAAGTTATATCCTTATTCAATTTATAGATATTTAATTATAAATGCAGATCAGATTTGAAAATTATTAAGAAAGCACTTCTAATAAGTTTTCCTCATATATAACTGAATAATATTATTTTCATACATGGCAATTGACATTTTTCCAGATATTTATTGTAATAGTACTTTTAAGATTAAATTTTTTTTAATTTCGTCAGTTTCATTCTAACGTGGCTTGGGGGGGGGGGGGGGCTTTCCCCCCTGCCTTTGGATTATCAAAATACTTTTGAGTTATAAATATTTAATTACTTATTCTTGTGATGAATTTTTAAAAATTCATTTAAAAGTTTTATTATTAAATAATATAATTTTTCCAGGAAGTTTTCAATATTATTCATTAAAAAAATTTTCAAAGATACACAAAGAAAACCATCTGTGAATTTTTAATTTTTCCATTCAAATTTGTACCTGTTCATTTTTGTCCCGTATCTTTTATTAACCTGATTTGAACATTGATTGTAGATATACAAAGGTAGACAATATTAATCTTGAAATTCAAGCATTAAGTGTCAGAACTCCTTTGTATTAAAATTTTCATATTAAATTGGAAAAATATGGTTGTATTTTTGTTGCATAAAATTTTATTTATTTTACTAGCAAATTTAACTATGGAAAGAAATCAAGAAATTAAAATATTTATCTGAAAATTATTCTAGTTTAAAATCATGAACTGTTGCTGAGTTATATTATTACTTCTAAAAAATTGCCTCTTATTATTTTAAATTATTATAAAATTTATATTAAGAAATTGCATTAGACATAAAATAGTATTATATCTTTTTGTATTAGGATTCAAAAGTTGAGTCATATTGTATGAATAATTTTTAGAAACTTTTCGGTCATTTTTATCTTTATCTTTAATCTAATGAATGAAACATAATGAAAAACACAAAATGTAAGCTCTGATGAATGAATTAATTCAAGTTAGATATTATATAGGTATTTTATTTAGTAAAAATATTTTTATGAATCAACTTAATTAACTTGTAATAAAAAAGACTGCTTACATTAGAAGTTAAGTGCACACACACAAAAACTGTTTTGTTCAATTTCAATTATGGAAGTCTTTTTAATACCAATTTTTTTTTATTACAAAGAATTGTAGTCTAATGAAATATGTAATAAATTGCCTTTAATTCAAATCAAGATTGAACTTTTAATTTATCAATCATGTTAAATGTCTTTATTTTTATTACTGAAAAAATTTTATTAGAGATTTACTTATTGATATTTGTTTTTGCTATATTTTATTGATTACAATGTGTTACATGATTAATCATATATTATAAAAAAAAAATTTAATTTTTTTCCCCATTTAAGCCTTAAAAAATATGTTTATTATGATTTAAAGTAAACTGGTTTGTAAATTTATTTATCACTTGGATATTTTCGTAGATGTAAAAGTTGTTATTCAAGAATTATCACTGTAAAATATAAATTGTTTTCCTATTATCCATTATTTCATTGGCATGAATAGTTTATGATTTTTTGTAGGTAAATGAATTGAAAGTGTTATTGGAAACATACAATAAAAATTGCACCAAGGCCATCAGTGACTTAAAAGAAGAATTAAATGAAGAGAGACGATTGCGGTCTTCTGTTGAATTGGAGCTTCAAAGATTGAAAGAATGCCAAACTACCTAACATCTGCTTACCATGCCAATTAAGTCCCATTTTATAGTGATAAAATATTTTAGTATTATTTTTGCATAAAATGAAAGTCTATTTCTACATCCTGTGAATAGTTTATTCCCAGTGATAATTTACATGTTACCATATAATACCGCTTATATATGGATATAAGTAGCTTGGTGCTGGATATGTTTTGTATTTTATGACTCAAATTTTCTAGCTATGAAAATTGACTGAATCATTCCTTTTTTTCCCCCTTAGTTAAAAAATTTGTTTTAGTTTTGTATGATGCGTAGGAGCACAATTTTTTTTTTCTTTTGTTTTAGCTATGATACTTTTTTGTATATCATTTTGTGTATGAATTTCCTTCCATTCCTACATTTTTTTAATTGGTATACTTACAAAAGATTTCTTTCTAAAAACGTTTTGTATCTTTTGCATGATATACAACATCAAATTAATAGCAGAAGGCATTGAATTGTTGACACATGCTAGATTGTATGAAATATTTTTTTTTTTTTTACATTCATTTAGATTTAAAATGCTGTTATTGAATAAAAGGTGCAGATTTTACATTTTATTTTTAAAATCTCAGCTTTAATTTTGTGTATATTAATAATTAATCTGATAAATTTATTAAAGTAATTGCCAGTTTGGAAATAAAACAGCTTCTCCCTGTGAAAATAATTTAAAAATTAGTATGGGAATAAACTAAAAGTTGACTGAAGGACATAATTTTTTGCATTGCTCATATGTGTTAATTATTAATTTGATAATAGAATAATTTAATTACTAAGTTTCAAAACATCCTACTTTGAAAATTTAAGCATAACTTCAGTGTATATAAAATGCTTGAGATAGAAAAGTAAAATTATTTGTAACCTTTCTAATTTTTTTTTCTGAAAGTCTCAGAAATATACAGTTTATAATTAATAATTATATAAATTATTTTATAACATCATTTTTTGCTAGTTAGGTGGGGAATTTAAAACTATTTAATTAATATTTTTTCAGAATGTTTGTATTAGAAGAAAAATGTAATATGTATTGGGATAATTGGAAATTTACTTAATATTTGAAAGTAAAAAGAATGGTAAAGCAATACTTTTTAAAACTCATGTGATATTACTGTAATGTCATTCTTTTTTTAAATTTTGTGTGATATTCTGTAAAAATTAAAACTATTTGAAGCTTGATCTCAGAGCTTTGGTACCTAATATTTGTTGGGGGAAAAACATACACCACTAAATCAATCTGTACTCAGCCACCAGTATTTTTTATCACTTAAGAAAATATTTATCTTGTATACTGGCATGTAACTGTACTTAGTATTTGAATGAATGTAGGTGCAAATGTTTATTGAACTTGAGTGTCATGTGTTCAAATACTTATGTCCAAATATCACTCAAGTGCAAACTTCAATATGATAATATACATGTTTCAATATTTGAAAGAAAAGCTGACATGTCTATTTTAAAAAGTATTTGAATACTTTCTTTTTCATCCCATTAAGTAGTCACTATATATATTATACATATACTGGCTGTTTAGGATGTTCACAAATTTCAATTACATAGTAAAAACTATTCTGCAGAATGTCTTGAAATTTGGAGAATGGCATTATGAAATAATGGGAATTAGAACCTGAACTACAACAAAAAAAAAGTTAAGTTTCAAATGTCATCTCTGTATCAACCAAATACATGTTTAATATACTGCCCACTTTTATCTGCTATCATCTGGAAGTATGAAATTGATTGTTTGATTATTGAAAACTATGTATGCCATGAAATGTGTAATGTACATAGCATTCTATGCTGTCTTTAAGTTTGAAAAGAGATGGTATAGAATAACCTTAGACTAAACCTGAAGAAGCCCCACAATCAAAAATGGTTTGGGTATATGACAGGCCAAATTGTAGGAAAATGGCCGATGATGGCTGTATTATTAATAAAATAGAAATTGAGCTATTTCGTACAATTGGCAATGTGTGATGAAGCACCATTCTGATTAGATTTTGTTAAAATGCATTTCTGTGCCAGCACAGCCTTAATCACAAATTGCTTCTATACCAAAGCATACCTTGGCCAGTCTCCAATCTTAAAGATATCACAGCACACTATGTGCACAACATTCCACTGCCTATATTGTTTACAACCATTGAACATAAGAGTCTATGTTTCTAAATATGAGTAACTATTGAATTTTTATTTAATGGTGATCTTTAGAACAACCTTTTTTTATCTATATAAAAATCCCACTCATTATTCCATTCTTTAAATTTCATGAAATCCTTATGAATAGCTTTTACTATAGGCGGCTCATAGATAGCAAATTTAATTATGGACAACCAATATATTAAACTTCTGAAACCAGTAATAGTTTATGTAAGAATAAAACAATATTTTATTATTTTAAATATTTCATTAATAAGGTTTTTAATTTAAAATTTACATATTTATGCAAGTTGCCTCATTACATTAATGCTAGCAACAAAATTATTTTTCCTCCCTAATATGAAGGGAATTTTGTTAATTTAAATTGTTATTTGTGTATGAAAATGTTTTATGGCAATGGAGGGATAAGATGATATATATATATATGTTATATAAATATCATAGGAAATAAATGTTTTCTTATGTGGAAAATATATGTGCAAAATATAATTTTTAAGAAATGAAACATTATCTTTTATTTATCATTATAATGAATGATGTTATTGCAATTTAAAAGTATATACATCTGTTGACTTTTTGTTTCCTTTATAAATTCTTCTGTTTTTGTATATTGTATAGTGGTTTTTGTCATTTATTTTGTAATAATTGCATATATGTGTATAAAAATTGTACTGAATTGCTTTAATATTACACTGAAATGTTCAAACTGTGTTGATATACATGTGTATGATAAATTTCATTTATTTTAAATATTTCTAGAACTTTTTTTCAAATTGGAAGTTTGTAATGCTTCACTACTTTTGATTTTTAAATCTGATATGGTTCAGTTAACATATTTCATTTTATTTTTAAAAAAAAAAAAAAAAAAAAACATTTTACATTTCTTTCTATAATTTTCATTCAAAAAGTAAGGAATATTATTAAAAGCCAAAATGTTCATGCTTATATTTCAGCTTGTTGTGTTAAATATATTGTAGTTTTTTTAAAGAAATTATAAATTATATGATGAGTAAAAATAATTATTATATTTTTTAATTCCTTAAAATTTGATTTGATTAGATTTTGCTTTCTTCATTAAAAAAACCACTGTCGAGTAAAGGGTGTTACTTTCTACAATGAAAGTAAATTTATTAAATTTTAACTAATTATTCGAATTATATTTTAATTTCCAATTAGATATACAGTAATATGCAAATTGATAATTTCTTATAAACATTACTATTCATAATTCCTCTAATGATCATTATAGATCCGAATATTTGTAATTGTAAACCTATATTAACTTTCAATGGTAACAAATTTTGAAGATATAAGAATAATTTTTTTTTTAAATTTTAAATTATCTATTTGGTTTATGTTTTGATTTCATTTAAAAAAAACTCCAAACTTCATAATCCTTATTTCTATTTTATATGTTTCTTTAAGAAATGCATTAAAAAAATATTATAAAAATATTTTTTGCATAAATTATTTCTCAAAAGTGAAATACTTTTTAAATGTAATTATTATCTTTGTACTGATTTATCAGATGTTTTAAAATTCATTTTTTTTTCTAATATGATCATCAGAATTTTTAGTATCATAATATGTTATTTTTCTTATTTAAACTTAAATACTTCTTTTTCTAAAAAAAAAAAAAAAATTGTCAGTTTCTTGAAGGGAAAAAGTTGGATATTTACTAAAGATGTATTTGATTTAAACTAAAAGTATCAATTAAAATAATTGATTGAAGAGAATTAAAGAAATTTGAGAACATTTCTGCAAAAGGTAATCGATTTGTTAAGTACTAATTCTTTACTTCCATTATACAGCATGATTTTAAAACTTTTTTTTTTTTACTTGGGAATAAATGTGTTATATGTATATCTTTTTTAATGGAGTTATGAATGATAAGAAATTGTTTTATCTCAGGATGATCTTGTCTGTTCAACGGAGTGGATTTTTTATTCTAATGCGCATTAAAAGTATTTATCTTTATTTATATGCTGAATTATTTATATTTTTATAATGTTGAATACTAAGCAGTGATTAAATCGTTCTGAAACATTTTGGCACATTTGAGTTTTCTTACTTTAACAGGGATAAAAAAGTTTATATTTATTCCTTTTTTTTTTTTTACATTTTGTATGGGCTTCCATAAACTTCATTTCAGCAAAGTTTTTTGATGACAATCAAATATGTGTCCATTTATTTATTATAAAGCATTCTTTGTACATGTCATGAATATTATCAGCCAGTTATGAAAAAAAATTTGAAAATTGATTTTTTTTATTTATTTACATTGGCATTACATTGTGTGCAAGTTCTACTGTGAATACTTCTTTAGGTACAGTAATTAAAAATGGTGCATATTAGGTTTGTTATTGATGATAGATATCTAAATATATTGTATATGTGCATTTGACAACTTTCAAAATTCAATTTCTAAAAACTGCATACATTTTCAAAATTTCCTGAAAATTTAATTTAATAGTGCATATCTTATTGTTGATAAAAAAAAAATAACTTTCAGTCATTGAACTCTTGATATATCCATTAATGTGTCTGACTGGGAGGCATGGTGCATAGGATTCAAAAATGCCTCATTTAATGATCTAAAGTTTGGATACCAAGATGGGTTGTATTCTAGAGAAATGAAAACTTTCCTAGTTATGTATAACAAATTAATGTAACTGTTTAACTGAGCATAAAGTATTTAAACTCTTTGAAATGAAATGTTAAGTATATTTGAGTCTTATATTTATTTTATAAATGTATCAGACACATGATTGTACATCAAGTGGTTTGTAAATTGATTGCAATATATATAACCTCTATATACCAGATATTGTCATGTTGGTTTGATGTGGTTTTATTTGATAGGCATTTGGTGAAAGAAATGGTCTAGATTTTATGTGTTTTTAAAAATGGGATGACAAAAATTGTCTACCTGTTCATTTTACTGTCCTAGTACCTGTACCACCACTTGAGCAGATCATTCTCTAGCCTTAGCATTTTAACCGTCCACTCCACATGTGTGACACCTGACACTTTCTTGCTTGTTTTGTTGTTTTTTTTAACAAACATCTTTTTTTTTCTTATATTTGTCCATATACATTCATGCACTTTTACTTGTATTTCTTATATGTAAAAATTTTCTTGTTTTTACTAACATGTAGTGATGAGTTATTCCATTCTTTTTGCATTTTTTCCCATTTGTGAGCTTTGTTACATTCCAGGTTTGTCCAAAATGGCAAAAGTTCAAATAATAGGAATAGAATAAATTTTTGACTTGTGAAAATTTTTAAAGTTTTTAAAAACATTCCAGTTTTATAAAAGTAAAATCGAGAAGGAAACATTATTGTTTTTATACAATTATAGTTTTGAATTTTTGTAAAAGAACAGTTTTCTCAAAATATTAAATATTAGTTAATAGATAATGTATTTATACTTTTATAAGTTCTTCCTAAAAATGATTTAAGTAGAAAAATTTCGATATAATCACTTTCATATCTATCTATAAACAGGCAACTTATTTTATAAAAAATCCTCTGAATATGTTTTCGATTCAGTGATACAGTTTAATAAAAGCTAGTAATTTCTTTCAAAATGCTACCAGGAAATTGGTGCTATTTCTTTGTCTCTTTAAAAATAAATTTCAAATCAAACTGCAATTTTTAAATTCCTAATATTATTTTTGTAAATTATTTTTTATAAAACAATATTTATGAAAAAAATACACAAATTAAGTAGAATAATTCAAAATTCTGAAACAATGCTAACTTGATAATTTTACCACAAGGATATTAATTGAAATTTTACCTCAATTTTATTGCAATTATTAAAGAAGAAGAAAAAATTATTTGAAATTATATACAATTCTAATTATGTGGTTGTATAAGAACTGTTATTATTATCTTAATAAAGATATATTAGATATAAATTAATTTTATTAAGATAATTTACACTAGTTTCCTGTATCTGAAAAAAAAAAAAAAATCAGCTAAGATTTACAATAATTTTAGCACACATTTATATTATTAAATTGGTCTTGATTTCATATATATATCAAATAATTAGTAACAGTATTTTCATTGTAAACTTATTAGAAATCTTATTTGTTTAACTTTGAAATTTTGTTTTCAATGGTATTTTAACAAATTTAGAAAAATCAAAATTAACCTTAATTAATATGCCTTTATAAAATTATTTCTGGAATCTAGATGCTATTTATTAAGCTTATTATTCAATTCAATTTGTAAATTACAATAAATTTGCTTACTTTCCTGAATTTCACATTATCTTACAGATGAAAGGAAATTACTGTGATTCAAATACTTGAAAATAAAATATATATGTTATTGTATATGTTCATTTTCATCTAAAGATTGTTCTTTGAGTAAATTGTTGCCATTGTATCTGTCTGTATGAAAATTATTTATGTCTTAGGAATATATATATTTGTGCTTGGTTATGTTTTTTATAAACACCATTCTTTGTTATGTTGCAAATGCAGGATATTTTGTATACAATAGAACTTTACATAACATTTTTTGAAAAATTGAATATTAATTTCACATTCCATAAATGTTTTCATTTTTTAATGATAAAAATTGGAGGGGGGGGGTATGTATCAATTTCTGTCAGGAAGGTCATAACTATTAATTTTATTTCTTAATATGAAAAATACTTAGCTTTAAAGGCTAAAAGATTACTTGAAAAGATTTTATGTCAAACCAGTACTTTTAATGAAATATGATTTATCTCTTAAACTACATATCAATTTATGTATGTCTTTTATCTGCCTTCTTTAAAGATAAATTTTTAAAATATAGGATTGAGTATTTTGCAATTTCGTTTTTTTTTTTTTCAAGACATTCAAACTTTGTGATGCATTTGTTAGAACTACCAATATAATGCAAATTGATTTCAAATACAATCGATGTTTATCTGTCTCTGTCTCTGGAAGACTGTTATATTATCCTCATATATTTATTGTTAAAAAAATGTATTGCTTGTTAAAAAGTAATGAATGTTAAATTATATATTGAGCATATGATAAATATAATGCAAAAATATATTGTATATAACAGCACATTTATTGCAGATCTATTATCATTATTTAAAAAATGTAAATTTTTCATGTTATACAGTTAAATTGAAATATATATTTAAAATATACGTTGAAAAATATGATGTGCAAGTGTTCTAAATTAATAACAAAAGCTTGTTAATGTAGTATTCTAAATTTTTTTAAACAATTATTTAAAAATATATGTAATATTTATTGAAATTAATAAACATGAAGTGCAATATTTTTTTAAAGAACTATTGAAAAAGTCTGAAAGATACTTCTTTATAGAAACACAAAATAGTTTGATAAAATTTGCTGTTTTTGTTTTATTGCAGGTAGTATAACATTATTAAAATTAAATTAAGACACAAAATTCCGGCAAGATATGACTATAGTGTTAAAATGTTATGATAACATGTATATTATGATTTGAACTTAAATTTTTATTTGCTGTTTTAAAAATGTAGTACTTTCTTAGTTAAAAAGAAAGCTTTTAAATCACTTTTATATAATATAATGTAATAAATGAATGCCTTACATAATCTGATTCTATTTCTAAATTTTAAAACATTTTCAATCAATTTCATATATTCAGATATTATCTTTATGGATAAACTATTTGTTTTCAAGTTATTAAAAAATTATTTTAAAATTAATTTTTAGTATAGAGAGAGAATTCAGTGATACCAATATGCTAAAGGTATTCCCTCCAAATATATTAACAAGTTTTTGTCTCTAGTTAAAGAGTAATATAGAACTTTACTTGCATGCATAGTAATCATATAAATTTTATAATGTAATGTGAAATTGAAGTAATCCAATTTTTTTACACCCAAGATACTATTAGTCTTGATTGTAATTGCCATTTTTTTTTAAAAAAAAAATGTGATTTATAATTATCATTGTCATGAACATTTTGTTTATTATGAGAGAAATAAATATTTTATTTAAAAAATATTTAGCTTTATAGATTTATTTTAGAACATTTTTTTTTTCTTCAAAATGATACTGTTATAAAGTAATATTTCTACAAGTATGAATATAAATTTCAACAATAACAACTATGCCTTCAAATGTTTGTTCAGCAAGAAATTCAGTCAACAGTAAAATCTTGTACAGCCTAAAAAAGGAGGGGGAAAATATGAAATTATTTCTAACTAACAAATATTATGGAACAAATTAACATATTGAATTAATTCTAGTATAAACAGCAATAAAAAATTATACAAGAGATGTGAAATATATACACATATTTTCATGGAAAATATGGAAAGACTTCCTAAGTAGGGTTGATGAACGAAAGAATGAACTAATCTTTCAAACCAGTTAAATCTTATAAGAGAGAGAAAAACTGAGTCAGCTGTCAACCAGAAACCTATTATTTGCTGTTCTGAATTATTCATGGTCATTTTTCCCTGGTGTATAAGTTTCTATAACATGCATTACGAAAAGTTGTACTCTGTTGGAAACACACAAAGATATTGCCAGTATCCCTCCCAAATATACAACAGGGCCACTCTTGTACTGGAAGCAAGCAAATGTTGGTCAAAACCACTCATCTATCAATGAACAGGGCTTGCATCTCTCACTTATGGCCAGTTCCACACAATACCTGAATGGAGCTTTTAACAAAGGAGTGCATGGACGAGTTTTCGATAACGCTCGCCACAGCAGAAAGCAAAAGGAATGATAGAATGGCTCCAGAGGAACTAGAATGAAGGAGAAAAAAACTCCGAACATGTTTTCCGCAGGAATTAAAAGATCTGGCAAAGCAGATCTTGGAACTAAGAAGACCTGTTTTGGTAGGTCTTCCAGGACCTACCAAAAGCTTGTTGAGGAATGGTAAATTTTAGTACATGATTCCAAACTAGAATGGGTTGCTTCGATCAGAAGGTCATTGGTTTGTTGCGTGATCTATTCTTTCTTCCATATGGAATCAAAAACTTAATTGTTTTCTATATAATTGCATTTTCAATCTAATTTTATTTTTAAAAATTTGAACTAATTCTAAAATTCTCATATTTTCATTAGATATGGATTAGAAAGTATAAAAAGCACATTGCACAAAAAATTGCTTATGCATTTATAATTCTCTTGAAAAATATTTTTGACTGTCAACTATATTTTAGAGCTTATAATGTAAGACAAACTCGCAGGTTTATATATATATTGAAGTAAAATTGATTATACATTGACGAACATTTTGATTACGATTATTCATTTTTGATCAGATCTATGAATAATATGCTAAAAATTTTTTAATAAGAATCAAAATATGAATTTAAATGTTAAATATATTTCATGCATACCTTTTACTACAAATATAGAAAATAATTAAACAAATTTATGCACATATTGAATGCAGAAAACTCAAATAAAACTATATATTATTTTGTGTTTCATCAACTTTATATGCAAATGCATAATATCTTATGCACTTGAAGTGTATTTTTTAATAAATTTTTTTCTATAAAATTATTAAATGCTTTTGCTTAAAATTCACAATACATTATATTATATAAAAATGAATTTTAAACTTTTTTACCAGCATTTACTTTATTTTGAATATGTAAAAATATTTTTTTTAAAAAAAAAATACTTGTGTTGAAAAATCACCATCAAATTTGACAACAGCCCAGAGTGGGCTAAGGCCTTCTTTCAAAGATTCCTCCAAGATAACTTGCCTTTTGCCTTAGCCTGTCAGTTTCTCTCTTCAATCACCTTAAAGTCAGATTCAACAGAATCAAGCCACTGTAGTTGTGGTTTTCCTCTTTTTCTACTCTTAAAAAGCTTTGCAACAAAAATCTTGTTTACTGAATTTTTTTTTATTCATTCTGATACGACAAGCCTAGTTCATTTGTTTCATTTTAATACATTTAATGATATCAGGTTCATTAAAATTTCTATAAATTTCAAAATTAAAATGTCTTCACTGAAGGCCATTTTCTCTGATGTCACTGAGAATCTTTCTCTTAAAAATTAGGCAATTTTATGTTGTCCATTTTTAGTTAAGAGACCATAAAGAAAAATTACCAAACATATTTTTTTCCACTATCTATTACAAACATTAGAAAATGTTTTATTTTTAATTAAATTAGTACTAAATGTGATATTTTTTCTAAAATTCAGTCAATTTGATTTTCGTAAAGTAATCATATGTAGTAATTATGCAGCATTAAATGTTAAATTCTTTAGACGTTTTGTTTGAGGAATCTAAAGAACAGTTTTTTAAAAATGAACAATGTAAGAACAATTCATCTAAAAGTACAGAAATTCCTATTCATTATTTTTCAAAATAATTTTCTCTCACAGGAAAAATAGTTTTAATCTTTATTCAAAGATAAATTAATTCTATGTTAGAAATATAATAATGAAATTTACTTTTTCTTTCTTAAATGCTTTGAATTTAAGAAAAAAACATGTTTACATTGTTGAAAGAAAAATTTCCATTTTATGTAATGCACTCTAATTCATGAAAATCAATATGAAGATAAAATATTTTTTTAATAACTACAATTCTGAGTCTGAAAAGTCTAAATTACATTTCATAAAGATGAATTCCTTGATTTCAAATAGTTAGAACTGATTGTTTTTACAATGTTTTTCTGAATTTCACTTGGTGTGTGTGTCATCAAATTTTCGATCGTTAATTTAACCAACTTCCCATCAAGCTAGAACTCTGAAACTTTGGGAATCGATCTTACTCACCTAACAATGCAATATTTAGACATCTGCAACAAGTTTTAACTAATATTTCAATAATTTTAATAAGTCAAAATATCCCTTCCACTCGACACTTTTAGGAAAAAATTTATTTCCCCTTCTGGGAACAACGAGAATTCCCCATACGCCACATGGGGTATAGTAAAACTTTTCTACTCACAAAGGGGAGATAGTAAGGGTTGCTGACTTTTAGTCAGAAATCATTCGCTAGAAAGAAAGATTCCAATATTTGGCACCATGTCATATCACAACTTTTTCTGAATTCTGGTTCCCATTTTGAAATAGAATGACTTGCAAACTTTCAAATGCATGTTTTGATTTTATATTATGAATTTTTTAATACGATCACAAATGTCTCTTTTTAAGTAAATTTTAAAATTAAAAATTATGTTTTCTAGAATTTGATGTACAGCATTTCAGAAGTACTAAGATAGTAGAATTTAAATGATTGGCATGTCGACTAGAAATCATGAATTAGTAAAAATTATTAGATACATAACTTTTATTTGCTCCATTTGTAATTTTTTTAGTCCACACAAATTGCTAAAAATAACTTAATCTGAAAAAGAATTCATTGTATCCATTGCTTAATTATGAGATAGATTGATGAAGTATGTGGTGCAATATAGGCTAATATCCCTTAAGTATGAGAAAAATATGAAAATATTAATAAGGCATTATATAATATTTGTCTGTTAAAATAATTTCATAATTTTTTTTAAAAAATTTATTCTTATTTTTGTGCAATTTTTTCATGTTCCTTAAAAAATAATAAAGTTCGTTTGTGTTTTGTCCACGTTTTGGGGTCTAGAAGAGTATGATGCATAATACATGTAGATTTACCTACACTTAGCCAATCATACTCAAATTAGCCTCACCTCACCTCCATGTGGTTAGATCTGGTAATCCAAAAATATTTGGAAACTAAGAAGGAAAGGTTTGTATGTGTTATAAAATTTTTCAATTAAAAATATTTAATAAATAATTGATTAAATTGAAATTATAATTAAATTTTTTATTTGTTTATCAAGTGTTTGTTTTGAATTTAATGTATAATAATTAATATACTTTGTCATTATATAAAAATGTTGGTTTTTATCTTGAATTATTATATGTCTGTCAACTGCCAGCCTGTAATTTCACAGAATAGCAAACCTAAATCTATTTTACTTTCATTTCCCTCCTAAGCAGAAAGCATCTGGTTAGTTTTTGCAGATCACCTTGTGAGTGTTATGAATACAAAAGAATAATGAAAGAATATATAACATTTGTTTTACGAAATTAGTTTATCTTGTTAAGTATTGAACTTGGGGTAAAAACTGTCTCAAAACCACAATCAACGCTTATTGGATATTCAAATTAAGTTTACAGCCACATCTTGTCTCCCAATTAATTTTAATAATAATAATTCCCTTAGCATTCAAAGCAATAGTACAAAATATCTCATTTTAGAGTAAATATTACAAAAAACATTATATAAAAAATTTTACTTTTTGGTAGTTTGATACTTTTAACCAAAAGGTTTCACAGCATCATCTGTAGAAGGAGAGAGAAAAACAAGTGGGGACATAACACTCATTGATGTGTGACTAATAGAAATAGTATAATTAAATCACTATGTGGTCTTTATCAAATATCAACTTATCTTTTTTAATGATATTAAGATTAGAATCTGAAATTTTCTCTCTTATATATGCCCTAAATTTAATCCAAATGATGCTCCATTTTTTAATAGGCTGTATTAAAAAATACTGAGTGTACAAAAAGGAATAACATCATTGCAAAGCCATCATAAAAATTATTAAGTTCACATTTTTCCCAATAAGTTTAATTGAAAATAAATGTACTCTTTATTGTTTAATCAACATAACCAACAGGGTTGGTGATGAAACTCAACTAAGCAGATGAAGAGGATGCCACCTACTACTTCCACTTAGGATCTGCTGCCTCTTAATTTCGATTGGGTTAAATTAATTTCATGTTTTTTTAGAGTAGAATTAAAAATTTCAAGTATCTCCATCCACTGAATCAAGAGCTCTAAACTTCCCATGGTATCAGGATCCCTTTTAATGGACATTTGTATATATATGCATGAAATAAAATAATAGTTGAAAACAGAGTTATAATTTCGTAATATGTGCTTCCTTTTTTCAGCACAATAAAGAATTTGTAAGTAATTTTTTTTCTCCTTGAAGATGTATGAAAGTGAGTACTGTTTCTATTATTTACCTCAGATAAGGCCACTGAACTTTGATAACAGAACTTTAATAATAATTTTATAATTAATTCTATCTTAATAAAATGGAGATAACATTTCATTCAACCATAAAGAATTGCAAACATTCAAAAATGAAATTAATGAATTATTAGTTGTTTGAAAATAAAAAAAATGACCTCATTGTTTCCTCATCCAGACATGAAAGTAATCTGGAATTCCTATACTAAACCATAACATTGTCACTAAGTTATTGTGCCTCCAAGTGGTGCTGTTAAAATAACCTACTTCTGGAATACTAGTGAATTAACAACAGCACAAAAAACACGTGGAATATAGAAAATATATTGGTACTATATTTGTTTCTTATATAGACCAAAATTACGCCTAAGAATAGATTATATACAATGATTTCAAAATTTTATCTCATGGATTTTTATTTGAAAAAAATATTCACATTTTATTAATAGAGTTTGAATCGGAGAGGTATTCAACAATTTTTGCTAAAATACTTACTTTATTAGCTTTCTCCATTGTTTCAATGAGAATTTTTAATTCTTCTTTAGACAAATCTAAACAAAGAGTTTTATCTCTATCACCTGAAATGTCAAGGCTCAACAACAAACGAGGCTCATTAATTTGTGCCACCTTGTCACTTGCTAAAGTTAACTGTAAAAAATACATGAAACCATAAAAATACAAAAAAGCAGAATAACATTTTTTTTTCAACAAAACTTAATTAACTCTTTCTTTTACACTTATAATATATTTAAATGTGTGAAATTATCACAAAAGAATTTAAGAATTGTATTAAATTCATTTTCAGTTCAGTAATTAAGAAAACATTACAAATTTAATTTCTTTTCTTCCATTTTCCCCCCTCTAATTTCATAATGTTTTTTACAAGAAATCTAATTTTTTCCTTTTTTTTTTTTTTTTTTGTAAAAAATGTGCAATTTATACAAAGGATATAAAAATTACCTTTAATGCTGCTTATTTTAATAATAGAAACTTGCCTTAGTTTAAATCTTATAATTAGCAGTACAATTTGAATAAAGAATTCTGATATATTTTGCATATATAGTTTAATGACACACTTTTAATAATTTTTAAAAAATACAAAATTTGGAATTTTTTAACAAACACAAGTTTTGAAATATATTCTGA
Source organism: Nephila pilipes (assembly GCA_019974015.1). NCBI lineage: Eukaryota > Metazoa > Arthropoda > Arachnida > Araneae > Nephilidae > Nephila > Nephila pilipes. Next base: position 925,611 of record BMAW01056700.1, read on the forward strand.
AAACATTCACAGAAAGAAAAATGAGGGCATATAATTATAATTTTTTAAAAAATCCTCAACAATGATTAGTGGAACCAGGAAATGGTATTAATGTGCATAATAATTTAAAAAAAATTTTAAAAAAAACTCTTATACCATAAAAATTATCACTTGCTACATTCAAAATGTCAATTAATTAAAAAAGTCTTCGCATGTTAAATTAACCGAGTTTTAGTTTACAAGGAAAATTTTGTTTATATCTAGTAAAAGAATTTAAGGTACTCTAAACTGCACCAACCAGACAACCTAAGAGGAAGGTTTAAAGTTAACAAATGGCAAATTTAACAACTCTTTTAACCTATCGGAAATCCTACATTAGTTAATAGATTGAAATGAATATAAAAAAAGTTTAATTTAATGGAAATTACACTTTTTTAAGATAAATAAGATTCATTTACAATATTTTCTTAACATATATGATAAGTTGTACCTTTAACTTCCAATCAAAGTTCTGTAGATAAGCTGGTGAAATCTCATGAGTTTTCTCAATAAGTCTGTTTTTTAAATCAGAGCTTCTGACACTCAAACAATCATTGAAAATGTTAGAAAATTCCTGAGGTAATGATGATAGACCAGGGACCTATCAAAGAATATAATATAGAAATCATAAGAAACTGTGTTCAACTAACTTTTCTGGTATAGTTATCTAACTTTTTGTAAAACGTTTGATACTTTTTTACTCATTTGTTTCCCTTGTATTGGAAGGGTGAAACTGTAATATATAAATAACTATCATATAAAATCAATATTTGTTATCACTGCTCTTAATATAGCTCCAAAAATAGCATGTTGTATAATGAAAACACAAATTAAATTAGTTTTAATAGGAATTAAAAATAGAGGAAAGGAGAGATAAAAATCAAAAATAGAATAAACATTGCCGTAAAATGCAATACTATAAGCAGGTATACCGATTAATTTCAAATAAGCAATGATTATATATTTTTGTAATTCAGAATTTTAGGATTGTAATATATTACATTTGTGCAATCTTGATTCATCCAATCTGATATTTTTGAATCATAGTAGAGTTGTGAGGTTCATACTTTGTGAGGCTCCTATTTTTGTTTCTTCATTTAGTATGATTTTATTCTGTTCTATCAATTCTACTTTCAGCAAGTGCATGTTAATTTCCTGAAGTTATTGATGCAAATATGGCAAGAGCTGATGATAACAGTATCTACCAGTTTTACATGTAATGGAATTCTAAGATGCAGTCAGGAGTAAAGAACAAGAGAGTCTAATATTGAGATTTATAGAGTGAGCAGGAGATATAATTCTCGTTTATTTTATGGTATATGGTGTAGATTTAACTAAGAATATGTCAAGTTTGGATAGCTCAGTTGCAACTTACATTGATCTTCAATTTCTATTAATCTCTGTTCACCTCAAGTAAAGGCTTGATTTTGTTTTACTTTTGAAGTTGAAATAATTGATTTAAAAAATAACTGTTTGATAATGTCTCCAGAAATTGTTTGACTTTTTGGATCCTGTCTAAAATAAAAATTCAGACCTCTTTTCCATTGCAGCCTCTTTTAGAATATTTCTTAAATGCTATGTCATGACCCCAGTTTGCTTCCTAAACAATATTTTAGCCAATTCCTTGCTAACCTCAAAAAAAAAAAAAAAAACTGGTTTGATTTTCATCACATTATCTAAAGTTAATGAATTCAATGAAATAATTTTCTTAAAAAAAATAAAAAAAAATCCTAAAATTTTAATACTTAGAATAAGTAATAAAAAGGTAGTAAAGGAGCAAATCAACAAATTTTAGTATAATTTCTCAGTTCTTGTTTGATATGTTATTTTCTGCACATTACAATAAATAATTGAAAATTGTAATGGGAAGTAATGCCCATATATGGAGTAACCCTCCAGAATAAGTTCAGAGGAAAACTTATGGCAGTCACCTATGTGCTGAAGTAGTCCTAAAAATGTTACATTGGACTAAGGTCAAGAGATGAAGCTGGTCATTCTATTCACTCCAGTCATTGATCTACAAGATATTCATTCACAAGCCAGTCAGTCAGGTTGGGCAACATCATTCACTGAAATGAATTCATCACCAATAGCACCAGCTTTTGATGAGATATATGGAGTAAATGTTGTCCCGATATTTCCCAGAAATCAGAATTCCTCTACATAGCACATGCACAATATGACCACCCAAAGAAATTCCAACCCAAATCATATAACATTACCTCCACTGTAACAATATCTTTCAGCAATATTATATTCATTGCATCGAATAGCTTTTTTCTTTCTAGATAAGCTTATAACCTTTATCACACTCCAAAGTAAACTGGGACTTATCTGTGAAAAGTACAAAAGCCCATTTCTATCAGGTCCAGATAATGTACTCTCTTGTTCAACCAATAAAGAAATGCACAAGGAGAAATCTTGCACAAAGTCCTTGATTATGGAGACATCTTAGCACAATATCATCCCCCCCCCCTGTTGCAGCATAATGAGCTGATGCACAATAGTAGTCCTCCTCCTTTGGATTGAAAGAGTTAGAATGCCATCTTGTGCAGGGGTTATTGATAACCTGGAACAGATCTTCTTAGAATTTAATTTTGGAATCAATGGACTACACAATGAGACAAATTAACTCATCAGATCGTCATAATTTATTATCAGTCCGTCTGATTACCCCCCTCCCCAATCTCAATTAATCAGGTAAATGACTTCTCTAACACAAGGATAACAATATCTTAATATTAACAATAAAAGATTAAGCATAAAAAAAGTTACTCATAAATTACAAAAGTAGAATATTTGCAGTTTCCTCCAAATGTTCTATACATGTTCAATACTTTTAATAAAATAATGGTAGATATAATTGTTTCATAAAGTGCTATTGAAGTAGTTGCTTATAATCTATATATATATATATATAAGCAAAATACCACTGACTGACTCATCTCGAGATCTCTAAGAACCGATTGACTTAAAATTTAGCATAGTTACTCATTTTGGGATGTAGACGCTCACTAAGAACGGATTTTACGGAAGTCTTAACCAAAATGTAATTTTCATCTGTAAATCTACTCTTATCCACTGGTTATGTAATTTTTAGTGACTTTATCGCCAAAAATGATATGACCGACACCAAACAGAATATATTTTTTTATATGTATACCTTGTATTGTCACCAATTAAGTTTACTTGGTTTGATTTGCATGTGTGAAATGGGAAAAATACCAAATAATTTTAAATTGAAGCGCTGATGGAGGATTGGCAAGATTTTGGCGAAGAGGTCCTTCATGCAAAATTTTGTCCATGTACATATTTAGCGATAGAAATAAATCAGTTTGGAATCCGCGATTGGTGAAAGTGTAGTATAGCTCCAAAATTCAGCGGGATTTTGAAAAATACTAAAATGGCGACTTCTTATAGAGTAGCGCACAGACAAGATAATCTTTGCTTACTGGAAGACCGTGCTACATGCATGAAAGAAATCAAGAGGCTATAACATGCGTAAGACATTTTGAACGTCCCGACTTGCATGACTTTTTTTTTTTTTTTTAAGGATTGCAGTCACTCGCAATCCTAAATGGTCAGAAATCAAAGATGTCTTGAGGAAAGGACAAAAATCTTATGATAGACATGATGCCATTGCGAGGGTATTTCATTTGAAAGCTAAGCACATGATGAATCTTCTGTCAAAAGGTTGCATCTTTGCAATACTAGGTGTAACATGTATATGGTGGAATGAATTTTATCCATATATATATACGTGAAATACCACTGACTGACTCATCACGAGATCTCAAAGACTATACGACCGATTGACTTGAAATTTAGCATAGTTACTCATTTTGCGATGTAGACGCTCACTAAGAACGGATTTTACGGAAGTCTTATCCAAAATGTAATTTTCATCCGTTAATATACTCATGCATTGGTTATGTAATTTTTGATAACTTTATCGCCAAACGGAATATATTTTTTTATATGTATACTATGCATTATCACCAAATAAGTTTACTCTGTGAGATTTGCATGAGCGAAATGGAAAAATACCATATAATTTAATATTGAAGCGCTGATGAAGGATTGGCAAGATTTTGGCGAAGGGGTTCTTTAAGTAAAATTTCGTGCATGTCAAAAATAGGAAACATACATATTTAGGGATAGAAATAAATCAGTTTGGAATCCCACGGTTGGTGAAAGTGTAGTTTAGCTCCAAAACTTAGCAGAATTTTGAAAAATACTAAAAAGGCAACTTCTTACGGAGTAGCACACACTCAAGAGTGAAGTAACCTTCATTTACTGCAGAACCTCGCTATATGCATGAACGAACTCAAGACGCTATGACATACACAAAACATTGAATGTCCTGACTTGCATGACTTTTTTTTTTTTGGATTGCAATCACCTGCAGTCTTAAATGGTCAGAAATCAAAGATCTCTTGAGGCAGGGACAAAAATATTATGACAGACACTATGTCATTGAGAGGGTATTTCATTTGAAAGCTAAGCACATGATGAATTTTCCGACAAAAGGTTGTATCTTTGGCAATACTAGGTGTAACATGTATACGGTGGAATGGATTTTATCCATATTATATATATATATGGGGTGACTTTTTACTAATTTTTTTTATTTTTCTCATATATTTGAAAGTCATGGATAACCATTATTACAGACAATCAATTTCTTAAAATTTAGACTATCATTAATGTTTTAAAAATTGAAAATTTTCTTGATATTTGACATATAGGTTCCAAAATATTATATTACCATCTGTCCAGTGAAGCGGGCAGGTATCAGCTAGTCATACATATAAAAACTATACTATTTACTTTATTTTCCTTCTTTTAAAAGTGAATATTCTAAAACTGATTTTGCTTAAACTTTTAAAGACCAGTGTATGTTCTTAAGTCTGGAATGCAGCCTTACATTTTAATACTGCTTAAATGCAATCAAGTTTTTTAATTTTTAACTCATATAAATTAAATAAGAATACTTCTGTCATATACATTTGAATATTCTAGCTGAAAAGTGAATACTTTATACAGTACACATAACAAGTAAGGACATCACAAATATTTTAAAAACCAAGACACTGATAATAATTATCAATAAAGTAACACAAGTGTAATTTTAAAGCTAAAAATGCCAGTGATAGAGTATCAATGGCATTTTAAAAATTAATATCAGTAGTAATTTCATTAAATCACAAATAAGTATATTATTAGTTTACTTTTAAAATTTGTGGGCCAGTAGACAAAATACACACAAGCTCATCAAACATCATGACCTATTCAAACAACATTTAAGCTTTGTACAGGTTGCTGTAATATGCTAATGTGCATGGAAAAGCCCATCAATTCTCTATATAAGAACTAACCTAAGAACTTATATCTGAATAGCTTGACTAGTGTTAAAGATTATATTGTAAGTTAAAATAAAATACATTAAAATGTATATTAAACAACGCTCCGCAAATGATTTTAAAAGTTCAATTATTGAGTTTACTTCATTGACCTTTTAAAATCACTAGCGGAGCGTTGTTTAATATACACTAAAAATATATATTGGGACAATTCAAACTATAAGTAATTAAAAATAATTTAATACGCTTATCTTTTATGGTTGATCAACAATTACAAAGAGTAGATAACATGCGATTTTCACAAACTAATAATCCAAATTAATAACAATACATGGATCATAATTATATGAACATACTAAAAGATCGATATTTACCACTTCAGATGAGCTGTAACATTGCAGAAAAAAATTTTGGCTTTCACGTATTAAGTCCCACCACTCAAATAAAGTCCACACATCGGCAAAAGATTCGTAAAGGATAGTTTTCTGCCCACAAAATAAGTCGACAAGATGATGAATCAACTGAAATAAGAGGGGGAAAGCATATAATTTTCAATATTTATTGAACAAAAAGAACTTTTAAATATTTTTTAAACCAGTTTACTTTCTGAAGTCTGTCTACAGGACATTTAATCAGTAGTTTGAAGAAAATATCTTCCGGTATCTGAGGGATATGTGCCATACCGATAGGCGTATCATCCCCATACATGTAAATAAACAATCACTCTGTCAAAATAATGTTGCCAGTTTCAGTATTTGTATACTTAACTTCAAAAAAGAAGGGGGGGGGAATTTGCTTGATGCCTCTAATTTTTATCATTCCATCCCCTGCAATACTGAATGCAAATACATGGGGTTATTTCAGAAGTTTAACTAATATTCCCGCAGAACATACTTTTTGTCCGATGGTAGTTGAAATAAGCGATACCGCTCAACAGATTAATTTCTCGAAACAGTAAGTTATCGATTAAGCTGCACTTGACAGCTAATACTGAAACCAATAATGCGTAACAACTGGTCTATGCGGTGTCTTCAACTGTAAAATATGGTATGTAGCAATATATAAAAGCGTTCAAAACAAATAACTTTGGAAAAGTTGCTAACGCTCCTGAGTTTACCAAGAACAATGTCCTGTATAAAGATTTTAAAACAAAACTAATTGTGGCGATCGTGGTGTGCTGCCGTCACGGAAGGATACAAGAAAGGAGAGAGTAAGCAGAGCGCTGGATAAATGAACGAAGAGGAGACGAAAAACGGTTGGCGCGAAGGAGAAAAACGTCAGAGCGACTTAACCCGTCTTCAATAGAGATAGTAGTGTAGACAGCTCCACTATTCTGACTGTTTCTGTGATCATGATATCATTAAGTTCTGTTAGCATTTCAATGTAAATGTTATAATTAATTTAGTATATGCGATGTGGGGGGGGGCTTTAAACAGCAAATAAATAGCATTGCTGATGAAATCTAGAGCCTTTATTTATACAATACGTGACATGCTAAAGTAATCTTAGATTTTATCAAAAAACAAAAAAAGTTTGCAAACAAAATAATCTAAATCAAACTCCTAACAAAATGTTAAGATATTTAAGACTTTTGATCATTTTTTTTTTCAAAACTCTGCTAAAAGTCAAGAGTTTCACCGAGTGTGTGGAACAAAACTAACAATTCTCATTACTTAGAAGTTTACGTACTTCTGAAATAATTATTTAAAGATGCATTAAAACCCCACACAATTACTTTATTGGACTAATTCCTACTCGCGTAACTTTAAAATTTCTATTTTACTTTTTGTAAGAAGGACTTCAGTGCTCATATTTTAAAATGTTTTCCCAAACCACACCTACGTTGAGCTTCGTGTAAATAATTTTTTTAACTTAAAAATATTTTCTCCTATGTTTAAATTATTTTTAAAACATTTTAAAATTAAGCTGATATTTTTAACTCACTAATAGCACTACTACACAGAATATGATTTGGAACACTATAACCTTTCTTTTCATATTAACAAGACAAAACTTGGGGCTAGTAACCTTTGTTATCTGTATCCTATGAAACTAACCAATCAATCAAGACAGCACTTCATTTAATTTTTAAATGTAAGATATTCTTAAATTACCGCTCTTATGTCTATGGGTATTATTCCACTCAGCGATCTTATGGAAAATATTTTCCGGTCGCTCTCCGGTTGTCAAGCTGTGACAGGGTCGGATTTAGCTTTTAAACCACTTCATACAAAATTAAAAATTCCTCCCTTATGGAACTATAATGTAACCATTCTAAAACAGGTATACAGTTTTTCTTATATTTTTTAGCAAACGTTCAAAGATGTACAATGCAACTTAGTAATCAACATAAATACTCACAGTAAGCTTTTCACTTTAAATGAAAAATTAAAATATATACGAATATTAAAAAAACATTTACAGGAGTATAATACAAATGATTTTTACGAACGTTTATTCGTTGATCATAAATATAATTCAAAGAATTCACAAATAAAAATTCAGAATTATCTAACTTATTAAATTCCTACTCAATTCCTAATATATTCGTATCATAATCTTGTTTGCAATATTGTTGTTCCCAAATAGCTCTTGATTATTTTTAGTTTGAAGAAACTACTTTCCCAGGATGCAATATTTATTGGAAGAGTTAGTAAAATTCTTAAACAATGGCCAAGTTTGGAGAAAAATTCATTTTTATTATTGAATTCTAAGGATCTGTTAACTTTCCACCAGTTAAAATGGTTTCCTAATAGTTGTAATTGGCCAAAATTACAGAAACATTAACATCTTTCAGTTATAAGATATGATAGACTCTATAACAAAATAATTGACCTTCCAGGAAGGAGTTGCCCGATTTGTGAATGAAATCGTGTACGCAAAGACATTGGGACCGAGCATGCAAATGATTAAACTTTGATGTCCAATGAATGAATAGCGGGAGCTCTAGCGTATCGGAACTGCGCATTCAGCAGGTGTATATAAGGAGCGATTCTCAATCGGATGGTCAAAATTTCGGTTGTATTTCGACAATGCTTCGCCGAAGGATTCATGCACATTTGTGCAGATGTCAGAATTCGAAAGAGGTCGAGCTATCGGAATGAAAGAGGCTGGTTGAACGAATCGAACAATCACTCGACATCTGGGTCGAAGCGAAGCGGTGATTAGACGCTGCTGGCAAGAATGGATCAATAATGGCAGATATCAGCGTCATATCGGCAGCGGTCGACCGAGGACCACAACAGAACGGGAAGACAGAGTGATTATCAGAACAGCTGTAACAGCACCATATTCGTAGTTTCAACTATCCACCGTTTAGCCTACACACATGTATCCAACATGACCATCGACAGACGACTGAGAGAGCAGAATTTAAGCTCGCGCCGATCGTTATGCCACTTACCTATCACGCCTGTATACCATCAAATCCGATTACAATAGTGTTGAGCTCGATCAACTTGGAACTACGCTAACTGGGGACATATAGTCTTTAATGATGAGTCACGTTTCCAACTGTGTCCTAACGGCAACCACAGACGTGTCTGGAGACGTCCATAGTAGCATGGGCATCCTGCACTCACTATTGCACGCCCACAACAGAGCAATATGGTCTGGGGTGCCACCTCCTTTGATAGCCGGCCCCCTTTGGTGGTAATTTCTGGCACACTAACAGCACAACAGTACGTAGACGACATTCTACGAACGATTGTGTTACCATTCCTTTTGCCACATCCAGGACATACTTTTCAACAAGATAATGCCCGGCCTCACATGGAACGTGTTGCTATGAATTATCTACAAGCTTTCCTTATTCTTCCTTGGCCAGCTAGATCCCCTGGTCTCTCTCCCAAGGAGCACATTGAGACATTATGGGAAGATGAATGCAACCATCCCAGAATGTTGACGATTTAGCCCAACAGCTGGAGACAATTTGGCTCAAAATTTTTTCCGGGAACTTTATCAATTTATGCCGCGCTGGGTGACAGCTTGCATCCAGGCCATAGGTGGGCCAACGTCTTATTGACTTCCTCCGTTTGTAAAGGCCAAATTCTGAAGTAAATCGTTCTATTATTTTGAAATTTTAATCGTTTGTTTTTATATATATGCTTTGCACATCCAACAATTTTTATCGCAATCGGAGAACTCCTTCGTGCGTCGTTTTTTGTTGTTGTAAAGTGTATAAAAAGATGAAATAACTGTTGTGATATTGCATATGAGAAAACCTTTGTTCAATTGTATTGATTGAGGCGTTAATCAAGAAGTAATAGAATGCTATTCTGTTTTTTTCCTGTGTATCGATTATGGGTTTATTCTGATTGTTATAATTAAGTTGTGTTTTTTGCCAATGAACTCGTTGTCTTAGTATTATTGGCATCTCTACATAAATACTGGTCACCAAGAATTTTACATCTTTTATATTTTATGTAGTGTTAAGTTTACTGTCATGGTTGATCACGAAAAAAATATATTAAAACGCTTACCACTGCATTATCAAATGAAAGCCATATAAAGACGTTTTTAAGAAAATTTCGTACCCTGAACAATTTTATCGTGTCTGCCTTTTGATTTGAAAAAAAAATGTCTTTACCTCTAAAAAGAATACATTGCAGAGACAGGCGTTTCTATCACTGCGCTTAAGAGAAATTCAATTTTAAAATTGATTTGTGATAAATAGAAAAAATTAAATCATTTTATAGTCAGACAGACTGCTAAAGTTATAAAGATAGTGCCACAGAAAAGGAGACAAATACCGTCAGCTTTTGAATTAAGGCTACTTTTATCAATTGCAATATTGCAAACATATTTTTAAAAAAATGGGATAATTAATCATTCTATTGTGTCTTCCTGTCAGTGAAGTGGTTCTTTTATTTATAAAGAACATAAAAAAGTGAGAACACAAGCGATTATAATGCTGATTTTCCAAAGACAAATTTTTTTAACATTTGCTACAGTCTGAATACTTTTTATAAAAATGCGTTCCTGGAATCTTATGTAAACTTTGACTTTTGGCATATATTTGACTAGTTAATCATTTTCTTTGTTTTCCACTGGTGCACACTTCTATCTAATTCGACGTACTTCATTATAGCCCTCCTTTTCACTTTACTCTATATAAAATGATCAGAATAGGGATATTATATGAGCTTATGTAATTGGACTTTGTTATAAGTTTCGTGCAACAAAAATCTGTTAAAAACAATTCAAGAACTGAAAGACCATGCTCGACTCGCAACCAGGTGAATCTTGATCCTGTTGAGGAAAGATCCTTGCTAATATATCAGGAACCTCTCAAAACAAAGCCTTTCTCTAGATCTTTGAATCAATTTTCACACTCCCCTAATCTAAATGAGCAATTTTTTTCCCTGGAAATACCTTAACAAGCATCACAAAGCCTAAGACCATAGCTCAGCTCGAAACTAATATCTGTCAAATATCATAAGGTATACAGCGATATATATTGGGCAAACGGTTATGAAAAATACTCATATAATGAAAACAGCGTGTTTTTGCGAACACACAAAGGACAATGGTACTCGTCTGAGATATACTGTTTACCTTACCTAGTTCAAATAAATTTCTAGACTATGTATAATATCATATATAAAAGTAAATATATTCTATGTTATAAAACATTAAAATTCATACTGTCTTACCTATAGAGTGAATTTTGACTCAGCCTGCGCATTCAAAACTCTAAGTGGGGATATTTTTTGAGGATAATAAAATAAATTATGAATTTGGAGGGACCATAGTTGTTTTTTGTTTGTATAGACTTATAGTTGGGTTGTATGATTAGTGCATGAAAGTATCAAGTGTAGCTGTGATGCAACTATTGCTTACACGAATATTATAATATTATTGCCCACTCCATGCACTCAGCCTCGAATCCAGAATTGTTGCTTTACATTAAAGTGTTAGAAAATATGCTAAAAGTGTTGCCATTAAGGATAGTTTCAGGATTTTCATCGTTTATTAAATTGAACGGAGGGTGACAAGTGGTGGTCAAAAATTGGCTGTCTTTAGTTTTGATGGGAATAAGTAGGTTCACCTATAGAGAGGGAAGGAATCCAGTTTTTAGTAATACCGTCTCTGCGATGTGTATTGAAAGACTGACTATTTAATAACATCGCACTTCCAAGTTGCACGAGGGCTATCGGCGACTGACTTTGACATTTTGAGCTTCAATCAAGCGACAACACCTGTGCTGGAACCTCCCTCCTGGATTTGGGACCTTGATAGATTTAATGTGCATCAGCCCCGCTATATGCAAGATTTGCAGTGCCCCCTGGCTTGAACTCACGACTCAATGAAAACAACTCTGACTTGAGTTTGCGACTATGACCGCTGAGCTACAGTGGTTACCTGCGGTGTATAATACAATATGTTAGATGGACTGAATATTTTGGATTTCACAGTGAATCAGCTGGATTGACATGAATTTCCTGGATTCGAATGTGATCCAGATTATCAGCCTTGCAAAATTTGCCAGTATATATAAAATATTGCCTTGCAGAAAATCGTTCGATAATGCAGCAAATTTATCTGGCAAGTACAATAGTTATTAAACAAGAATAAGACAATATTCTCCTCCGGTAACATTCATTCCGTGCTCTAATCATCCCTTAATTTAATTGCTAATGTTGCTGCAGAGAGTTTGGTTATGCTTTCACATATTTTTTTTTATTCTTGCAATATTTGTTTGGTTTTGTCCGATATCAGCATTTTGTTGGAACATGTTATGCAGTAAATTGGAAAGAAGCTCTTATACGTTACAAAAATTGTCAGATACAAAGAATTATGACATGGCTGACACGGTTTTAGAGTTAAAGTGGGGCTACAAAAATGTTAAAGAGGCAGGAAATGAGACATGCAATTCAGCAAAAGAAAAAAAAAATGTTATTGAAGCACATTCATTACTTAAAGAGAAAAGAACGATTTTAAAAATGATGTTCCCTATCTACGAGAATTTAAGCCACGCTTCTTCCAGAAAACACGGGATATAATGCTTTCTTTTGGTTAGATAGTTGAATTAATAATCTCAACTATTGATCATTGAGGTCACTTCACACACACCAGTAAAGGAAATGGCACGTGCAAACTGTAGTATCTGGCTTTTAGTTCCCAGGAGATCGAAATGTATTAATTTAATATTTGACTATAAGTTCATGCGAAACAGAAATGTTGCATGACCTTTCACACGAGTCCAGCTGTCTTTAATGGAGATCTTATTTCGAAGTTAGGGAGACCAGTTACGAACTTATTAGCGTGGTCGACGCAGTATTAGCATTGCGTGTGGAAGAAAAAATGAGTTAATTAATACACACACACACACACACACATATATATATAAAGGACATTGATGAAAGAAATTATAAAGATGAATTGGAAAAGTTTCTTTATTTAATTTTATACTCTTATTTCGTTATATTTCGAAGAGCCGCGGATTTGATATTATTTATCTCTCTCTGAATCAATCCCTTTTTTCTGGGATAAGATGCGTTCTATGTTTTTCGTCTCATACACTGTAATGTTTAACGGGTTTTGAAATATGTACATGTTCTTGGAGAAAATGTGCGCTTTCGGAATGTTCCTAGAATCATGAATGGATGTACGTGTTACAACGTCACATACTTCCCCCAAAATTGGAACAATTTTCTGTTTCGAAATATGTTCCAATTTTCGATCAGGATCTTCGACATTAGGCGAAGACAGCCGTAAATTTTTTGGTGACGAAATTAAGCAATGAATAATAAATTTGTACAGAAAAAGTATTAGATGCGAAAGCAACTTTTCCAAATGTGGATATTACTTTGAAAATTTTAACCACGCCAGATTCAAACATTTGGGCAAACGCTCATTTTCTTGCTTGAAAACAGTAAAATAATATCTGAGAAACTTAATGTCTCAGTAGAAAGACTAAGTAATGAGACTATTTTATATAGAGAAAGGAATTTACTTAAAATTATTGATCATGATGCGATTGTTAATAAGTTTACAAAATGAAAACCAAGTAAATAAATAAATAACAACGATAAATATTTTCACATCATTAATTTTAAATTTTATTTAAAATGATATAATTTTTTCCCATTGAAATTTCTGATAGTTTTCCCTATTATATGAACACTATCATTAATTATAAATACACTTTCCCATGTGTTCAACTAATATCTCAAAACTTAATGATTATTACTATGCTATAATCAATTACACTTTACAAATATTATAATCAAATTTTAATTGAAATGAAAAATATTAATAATACATTATATTTCTTATTTATTTTTTTAAAAAGTAGTTGTGTGTATTTTTATCCCCCCTTCTCCCCTTTTACTCTTTTTTTTTTTTAAAAAAAAAAGGCCCAACATTTTCTTCTACTCATTGGTCCTCAAATGACCTTAATTCGTCAATAGACGTATTTCAGTTTTAAATCCATGAGCGTAAACCTCTCTTGCATGATTTGGTTTGGATCAATTTCTAATTGTGTGTTTCGATCTGGCAAGTATCTACATGCTGTCATGTAAATACATAAGCATTGACTATACTAGGAATTATTTTAAAATTTGATCCTTCAATTTTAAATTTTACTTTTTCGACAGTTAAACGTTGAATGGCTTAATTGTTTCAGCAGGGTTGATTATTCTGGTCATGTCTGTAACACCCCGTTATTAACCCCTTGCATTACAAATCTTATGCGTAATAATAATCACGAATAAATAGTCCAATAAACATAAAATAACATAATGATTACAAGGTATTTCATTCAGGTCTATGAATAATCAATCCTTAACCCACTCTATCTATGGCAAAGATTCCAAAAGGGTCTGGTCTAACGTTTAATATACTAACTTAGTGTTTATCTTACCAAACCAATCGAGTTCGAGTCCTTTGAAGATTTATAGATGAGGGTTCGAATCTTTGATCCTTTCTAAAGTCACTCCTAAAGCTGCTTCCTCAGCGAAGGTTTGATACAGATGTCTCACATTGAAAACTTCAACTCACAATCACTATCATTAGCTAAACCAACCAACTCTCGTATTAAACGCTTCACTGTATCTCCTCAATTATATTCATCTTATTCTAATCAAATGTAAAGAAGTCACGTTTACAATATTGGGAAATATTTTCATTTCAACCAAACTCATTTTAAGTCTTCAAATTATTAGCTCAAAAAAAAGGGGGGACAATAGACCCCTCATAATAAGACGACGGTGGACTTTTATCTTTAAAGGGGAAGAAGATTGATTGATTCAGTTTCAATAGGTTCGTCTAGAATCTAGACCAACGCTTTTTAAACTGAGGGTGGCGATCCCAAACAGGTTGTAAAGCGAAATGTTGAGATCGCAACAATTTAATTTAGATACATGAATTGTAAAACATTAACCGCAATCGATTCATCAACTTTAATTAAATATATTACATTTTCCGAGCAGCAAGAAATCGAAATGCTAACTAAATTGAACTATAAATCATATTTACATATTGAAAAAATACCTTAAGCGCATAATTATAGAGGTATCGTATTGCAAATTCAGCATATTTCGGGATCAAAATAGGAGCAAGAACAATGTAATACTATAACTATTTTACAGTTTTATTCGATTAAGGTTGATATTTATTTCAATAACTATTATGACAGAAGTTATTAGCCACCCAAGAGGTTATTGTTTTAGATACCCTACAAATTGCTGTCCCGGACCACTTCTTGTATTTAATCACTTTTCAATTTTTTTTTTATCTTGTTTTAGCGTATATTTTTTATGTCTGCTTTCACCAGTAACGAACTTAATTTTCAAAAATATGTCATAATAAATTTCTCCTGAATTTCTTATAAGATTGAAATAAAATATGTGTAATATATGTCTGATGCCTGCTTTCACTACCAATGAACTTAATTTTCAAAAATATGTTACAATAAATTTCCCCTAATTTTTTTTATTCGATTGAAGTGAAACGAACAGAAAAATTGAGTATTTTATTTACTTATCGATTTATATATTACCTTAAATCATATGTAAACAGGATATGGCTGTAATTTCAAGATAACTGTGAGGCAGCCATTTTTTTAGCCACCCAAGGGGCTTTGTTTTAATTGGATCACTTTTGACGTAACAAATCACTTTCCGTTTGCATTAATTTTTATTGCATTTAGCTTAAATATTAAATTTAATAAAAAATCTTTTGCTTGAATTTTAATTACATGTAGCTGATATAGTGTTCACTTTAATAATTTATCGTTCCCTTTAATTTTAATATCGAAAAATTTTACGATTGTCCATTTCTCGATATTTCGTTGCGTACTTTAATTCTTATATTTAATTGAGTAATTTAATTATAAATAATTCCAGATAAAAATCAACGCTTTTATATAGTGACAAAGTTCATTAAACAAAATTATTGAAATATTTGTTGAAACTTGTCGCAAATGTCTAAACATTGCTTTGTTGGGCGAGTAAGAACGATTCCCAAAGTTTCAGAGCTCTAGCTTGATGGGAAGTTGGTTAAATTAACAATCGAAAAATTGATGACACACACACACTCACACCAAGTGAAATTCTACACACCAGTGACGATCTACAGAACTGCTGGACAGATTTTAATAAAATTTGGTGTGAACATAGGTTGATATAATACAAACAAAATAAACATTCAACAGTTATAATAGACACTCATGTTTGTGCGTAACACTCATGGGAGTCTGAAGGTCTGAAACAGCGGTTGCAGAATACACAAAAGAAATCGGTTAATAGGGGGTATGTTCCCCTATTACAACCGTACACACCTTGCAGCGTGATGTCATACTGGAAATAAGGCAGTTTATTAGTGCCTGTGAAAATTGGTCCCACTCATTCACCAACGCTGTTTTCAGTTCCTAGATGGTTCTCGGAGGGGGGTTGCGAGTTGCAATTGCCCTCCCCAGACATGCTCTATAAGATTGGGGTCTGGAGACCTGGCTCGCCATTCCATCCGTCGAATATCCTGACTCTCGAGAAATTCGTCGACCAGAAGAGCTCTATGTGGCCTCGCGTTATCGTCCATTTAGACGAACTCGGGCCCACTGCACCACGGAAAAGACGAACATAGGGCTCCAAGACTTCATCCCTATACCTCACTCCAGTCACAGAGCCACTGTCAAAAACGTGGAGAGGTGTGCGGCCATCCAACATGATGCCTACCCAGACCATTACACCACCACCGGCATAATTGTCGATTTCGCGGACATTGGAGGGTAGGTTACGGATCCCTGGCTCTCTCCATATCGTACTTTCATATGGACAATTATGGCGGTGTAATGGTCTGGGTAGGCATCATGTTGGATGGCTGCACACCTCTCCACGTCTTTGACAGAGGCTCTGTGACTGGTGTGAGGTCTTGGAGCCCTATGTTCGTCTTTTCCGAGGTGCAGTGGGCCCCAAGTTCATCTTAATGGACGATAACGCGAGGCCCCATAGAGCTTTTCTGGTCGACAAATTTCTCGAGAGTCAGGATATTCGACGGATGGAATGGCAAACCAGGTCTCCAGACCTCAATCTTATAGAGCATGTCTGGGACGCTCTAAAGGAGGGCAATTGAAACTCGCAACCCCCCTCCGAGAACCAACCAGGAACTGAAAACAACGTTGGTGAATGAGTGGGACCAATCGCCACAGGCACTGATAAACTGCCTTATTTCCAGTATGACATCACGCTGCAAGGTGTGTATAGCTGTAAGAGGGGAACATACCTCCCCCTATTAACCCATTTCTTTTGTGTATTCTGCAACCGCTGTTTCAGACCTTCAGACTCCCATGAGTGTTACGCACAAACATGAGTGTCTATTATAACTGTTGAATGTTTATTTTGTTTGTATTATATCAACCTATGTTCACACCAAATTTTATTAAAATCTGTCCAGCAGTTCTGGAGATCGTAGATAAAATATGAAAATTCTCTTAATTTCTTACAACAGTGTACATATAACTCGAGATAAAAACCAATGTTTTTATATAGTGGCAAAGTTTATTAAATTTTTTTTTCTGAAATATTAGTTAAAACTTGTCGCAAATGTTTAAATACTGCATGGTTAGGCGAGAAAGAACGATTCCCAAAGTTTCAGAGCTCTAGCTTGATGGGAAGTTGGTTAAATTAAAGATCATAAATTTGATGACACACTGATACACATACACCAAGTGCAATACATAAAAACGTTAAAACTAACTAAAATTAATTCATTCATTCGGTAAATTAAATGGTTGGAATGCAATTAAGTCCAACGACCCTTGGTGACAGGAATTATTTTGCGGTATTTTGCCAAATGTTACTACCCTGGTTCGCTTCATGGACTTAACGTTCAGCCAAAAAAAATCACCAAGTTTGGCAATTTTTGAAATCGCGCCAAGTGGTTGGGCTAAGCTGCATTATTAAAAGAAATATTAGTTAAAACTTGTCACAAATGTATAAATATTACATGGTTAGGCAAGTAAGAACGATTCCCAAAGTTTCAGAGCTGTAGCTTGATGGGAAGTTGGTTAAATTAATGATCGAAAATTTGATGACACACTGATACACACCAAGTGAAATACATAAAAACGTTGTAAAAAAGTGCACCTTGGGTGGCTAAAGGTGTTCTTTGCATAGACATTTTTCATTTTCAGATAATTTTTTTATTTATATTTTAAGATAAAAAATATTTTTTACCCATTGACAATAAAAATTAAGTATTTCAATTAAATTTAACAAAGGAATTTTTTTTTTATAAAATGAAATAAATTCGCATTTAAATTTATTTACTTCTTAATTTTTCAGAATTAAATTAGAAAGTAAACAAAACAAAATTTTCATGTATGCTTATGATTGGGAGAGAGAGGGTCCCGCGAAATTTTAAGCGTTGGAGTAGAATTGCAAAGATTAAAAAGTTTAATAACCCTTGTATGTGTGTGGTCTAAATTATCCCATTCGGTTCTTTGACTTCCGAGGTTTTATTTTCTTTCTTTTTGGTGATTATTGAATCTGAGTTCACTTTTTAAAATCATTTAAAGTAATTTTTTGGGGGGTGGGGTGAGGAATGATTTTTTTCATGTTTGCTTTCACTTCTGGGAAGTCGTTATAAATGGGGATGCCCATTAGCAATTAATCACTTTCTGTAATAACGCATTGCGGTTCATCATTCTGTTTCTTATCTATTTCAGCTTTCAGGGTGGCAATTTTGTTTTGTGTGGTGAGTAGATCTTTGAACTTCTAACTTCCGTAATTAAGCAGATGAAATTAAGCTATTAAAGTAAGTATGTATTATTAGAAGAGACCCAATTGGTCTGTTCTATTTCCATCTCAGTTTTCAATTCCGCGAGAACGAAATTTGTTATACCCCTTTATTTTCTTCTGTCATTATTAATTTTATTTAGAGAATTATAAAATTATTCAATTAAAAGAAGAGAAAGTTATCCACAAATGATAATCATGTTCTTTTATTACCATCTCAACAAATCGATGAATTATCAATTTTTAATTTTAACCTACTTTATATGTGGTTATTAATCCCTTTACGCGTCTGATTTAACATTTATATTGTTCCACTTATCGACTCATTCGGTTCGAGTTTTTAGAAGAATAATGATAAGGGTTCGAGTCATTAACCCCCCTATTTGAACTCACTCCCAAAACTTGGTGCTCAACGCAGATCCGATAGAGATGTTTTCACTTGAAAACGAAAGCTCACTATCTTTATTACTCACTTGACTATCAATCATGGTATTGAAGTTTCGCTGCTTGTATATGCATCTCCTCCAATATATTCATTGCACTTAAGTAATTGTTATTTAACCTACATAAGTCACGTTTCATTTTTTCAATAGGCATTTTCATTTCATGCAATGAAATCTTTTTCGACTGAAAAAATATGTCGAAGAAAACGGGGCGATATCTGAATTCAATGAACAAAGAATTCGATGATCTAATGGAATTTACTTTTAATCTGTTATGTCAAAAACAGTAACACTGCTGAAGATGAATATTTGAAATCAGCAATTTGATAACAAAAAATGTGAATGACGCCACAAAAGACAGATTTAAAGTAATGATAGAAATTACTGACACAAATTCTAGATTCTATGAAAATTTTTGGAGTACGATGAAAACATACATAATAGCAAAGCCGACGATCTACAAAAATTATATAGAACTCGTATCAAAACAGAATTGTCTGATGAAATTTTTAACTTGATTTATACTGCTAATTTTAATAAAATTTCTCTATTACCCACAAACATTCTCAGCCATTTGGAAAAAAAAAAAAAAAAAAATGAAAATAAAGATTTTATTTCCAAATTTAATAAAAATTTCAAGAATGTTTTGAACGATTCCTGTGCAGTTACATAAGGTAAAAGTTCAATTAATATCCTCAAAATGTAAAAGATGTCAAGACTCATTTATGGGTCAAAATAGTAAGTGATCGGGCTATAATAAATATAGAATGTAAGAGCACTGGCAATATATTTTTAATGAAGTTATTAGCGATTTTGCTTAAAAGAAAGCATGAAAAGCTCCTCTGTTATTTTTTTTATATGTGATTAATCAAGAAATTCACATGTGAATATTAATAAAGAAAAAAAATCTGAATTATAATTTTGTTTTGATTCGATAAAAATCCTATTTCAGTCAAAAATTTAAACATTGATAAAATATGAGAAGAAAGAAAGCCCAACGGAACAAGTCACTTGGCCTGGTTCTCAACAGCCCTGACTGTAGCAAAAGGCGCTTGTCGGACAAGTTTCGTTCGGACCGAAAGCTCTATGTCATCCAACTGTCCGCCGCGGAGTGAAAAGTAGTCACCCAAATTGGCGAAGTGATAACCTAGACAATAGATGGCAGCACATACTAGAGCTACAGGTTGCATAAACCTAAAATGCAAAATTTGTTTCAATGTGTCGAAGACACCCACTCAAAAATCAAGTTATAATTGGTTGCTGCACATGCGTCAAACAGACCTGCCATCTCAGCTATACTCTGTTTCACCTTAACTTGGCAGCATTGATAAAGCTACGACAAGCGATTCACAGCCGTTATTATAGAAACTCGGGTTACACTGAGGGAAGGGGGGGGTGTGTGTGACTAATAAGCGACGAAATTTGCCGAATTTGACGAGGAAAGAAAAAATGCGCAAGAAAAATTATTTTTTTTAGAATTATAAATACCCATCATTAATTCTATTCGCTCATTTATAATACTAGTTAATAAAAACAAAAATTTCTCTCATGTTTTATATCTTCATCCAATCCATTGCCAAGCTTATCTCCAAATAAGCTTTATGAATCATTATTAGAAATCGCTTATATTGTTTGTCATGTTTCAAATATAGTTAAATTTTAGTTTAGTTTTTATTAACGTCGCACTAGAAGCAACACGAGGGCTATTGGCGACGGACCTCGTAATTTTGAACCACGGTCAAGTGACGAGGACGACACCTGAGCTGGCACCCCCTCTCCTAACATCCACACCACGCCAACGGGAGGACTTTGGGCCCCGAACAGATTTAACGTGCATCAGCCCCGGCTACACGGAGGGTCTTTGGTGGCCAAGGATCGAACCCGAACTGAACGAAAACCGCCAGCCGCTATCCACGACCTTGACCACTAGGCTACCACGGCCCCCATATAGTTAAATACATAAGGAGGTTTAGAATATCAAACCAAACCTCTTATTTAAATATAAGTGACAACTCCTTCCTTTGCACTTTGGTGCAATTAGACCTACTGTTAAATTAGAATAAGAGGCTTCATAACTGCTTTTAATTTTTGCCTTGCCACACTCGACTTTCCTTCTTCAGCCAAGTTTTCGACTTTGAAAATGTCCTTCAATCACCCAGGTCTCATTCATACAGACTGTATATCGACATATTTTTGTTCCTTAATTTCCTAATTTTACTCAAATGATTTCTGCGCCATAAAATGATGTCTTTTCCTTTTCTAAAATGAAAATCCTATGTCTTTCAATATCCTATACAAGGTAGTCAGGCAAATGTTTCTCGAAAAAATATCGG
Organism: Nephila pilipes; assembly: GCA_019974015.1. Taxonomy (NCBI): domain Eukaryota; kingdom Metazoa; phylum Arthropoda; class Arachnida; order Araneae; family Nephilidae; genus Nephila; species Nephila pilipes. The sequence goes on from BMAW01056700.1 coordinate 947,006, forward strand.
TATCATCGTTCAATTATTTTAGAACTTTGTCGAACATGAAAATCTCATTTCTACCAAAAAAAAAAAAAAAAAAAATCCCCCCTCCCCGTCGAATACATGACAATGCAAAGTCATCATACTTTATCAGCCTACTGCGCTTTCCTATGGCATCAGGTGTTTTTTGGGAGAATGTATAATGTCCTCTTTTTTTTTTTTTTCCAAACGAAAAACTGTTCTTTTAGAAACACCAGTTAGTTGAGAAACCTGTTCAACGATCTGATTGACAGATTCTCGAGTTTTCTTCTCGATGGCGAGAATAAACAGGCAATGTGTTTCTCCGGGCCCCCTTTTCAGATTGATTTTCCTCACTTTGAAGGTAATCAACACGGTCGGTAACATTCCTTCTTCAGCCAAGTTTAGAATGTCAAACAAAAATGGGGGGGGGGGGGACGAGAGATAAGAATTGTTATGAACAATAGTAATGCGAATGGGTTTAGTTTAGTTTTTATTAACGTCGCACTAGGAGCATCACGAGGGCTATTGGCGACGGACCTCGTAATTTTGAACCTCGGTCAAGTGACGAGGACGACACATGAGCTGACACCCTCTCTCCTAATTTCCCCACCACGCCATTAGGAGGACTTTGGGCTCCAACAGATTTAAAGTGCATCAGCCCCGGCTTCATGGAGGGTCCTTAGCGTCCAAGGATGCAAAGCAAATGGGATAGAATTGGCGTGGAAACGTAGCAAGTTCTTCAGAAATGTTACCATGAAAACTGGTTTCTAGTCAAATTGGAAATCACGTCACAATTTCAATTAGATTGATTCGCTTTGCTTAAAAATAAACGACTTAAACATGTTATTAACTAGAACTATATCCTTAAAATCATAAGTATGTCATTTTTTTTACAAATTTCGTCGTATTTTTTTTTTTAATTTTAAATTCCGAAACAAGATAGAACTTTCTTTCAAGCGGATTGGTACTTTTTCTACCTTTCCCAATGCTGCCAAGTTAAGGTGAAATGGAGTATAGAGACTGCCGATGGCGTCAATAGAAACTATTCAAATGACATTCAATAAAATAGAGAATGTATATCAATAGCAGTTAAGACTGGAAAAGCAACTTTCACTAACTATCGTTAAAAAGTCCCTCAACAGTTTAAAAACTTTCCTTTTCGATTATTACGTATCATAACAATGATCCTGGTGGGGAAATATGTGGCAGCTCTTTTCGGCAACGACAAGAGTTAAAAGTGTGTTAATAACCGACTCCTTGGTTTATTGTTGTAACGTATGTAAAATTTATTTTCCCAATTTTCTTATTGGGTTTAAATATCCCTGTTTATGATGATAAGTATGATCGATTTTCCTCGATTAAATTCTGTATAAAATCAAAATGATACACATGTTCACGCTTCGAACTAAAATGTTAAACTTTTTGAATGATGTACATATTTCGATGAACTATTTAAATACCTATTGTTCCACACGTCCTTTTTATTTATTTATTTTTTGAAATATTTAAATTCGTAATCAGGTGCCAAATGTATGGGAAAAAAATCGTTCCAAGAAAAGATTTGCATGTATGTTACCAAAATTACCTATCTCGAGGGGCCACACACACGCAATGTACCACACATATTTTAGATCTTTGTTTTGTACAAAGTTATAAGACTTTTTAAAACATTCATCTGTTAGGGCGCATTTATAACACAACTTAAAAGATCTGCATATTGAACGCGAGTTTCCAAAAAAAAAAAAAAAAAAAAAAAAATTGAAGTAAAGAATGGGCACCATGCATTTCTGCTTTCAGAATATATTAAAATTCACAGGAAAATTAGATTTGAAAAACACATTTAACTCCTCATGCAGTTGAAACTTCAAATTTTACCACAATTTATAACAGCAGATTCAAATAACTCCACAAAAACAGATGCATATCCAAGATCTCAAGACATGAAAACAGAATCGGGGAAAGAAATAAAATTCATATAATCTACAGTGAAATGTCTGAAAAGCAAGCTATCATAAAGATCATTCACTACAAAATTAAGAGTATTTTAAAGGGGATAATAGCCTTTGTTGCTCTTTATCCCATAAAATAAATAGTCAATGCAAATAGGGAAATTATCAAGGGATTTAAACATATGTAGTTAATTACATTGTATTTAAGACATAGCAAAATAAAACCTTACACCAGAACCCAAGTCAAAGATCTATGCTAATTAATTTGCATAAGTTATAACTGAAAAGAATATTTATTGACCCCCCTCCCCAATCTTGTACATATTGTAAACAAATCTTTATTTTTGTCATCTGCAGTGAATGCTGGTTACATTATCATGAAATTAAAACACAATAATTGGATTTTGGTGATTATATAACTCAGTTTTGAAATAAAATTTTCCTCACTTCAGAGAAAAAAAAGTTTAATTAAGAAGCCCGGTATAAAAAATGCATTTAACTAGGATGTTTTGTATAATACTGGAAGAAAAATCACTGAATACCGTTTTTGAAGAACAATATAAGAAAGACATTTTTTCATAAAGTATACTGATGTACTATAGTAAAAATTTCGTATTTCATTTTTTTTTTATTTCCTACAAATCTTTAAACTTTTTTTTTCCATAAGATATTTAATACTGATAATTAGAGATGCTGTATACAACAGAGATAATGGCTTCTTAATGACACTTTTTAATTGTACATATTTTTTAAATTAAAAAAAAATCAAATTTATATAAATTGATACAAAATTTTTACAATTCAAAAAGCCAAAATATTATAAACAGCTTTACTTGTTATTCATAAATATTATATTTGAAGGTTAAAAACATAGCATTTTAAGAACTCCGTATTCATCAATGAGTGTGTATCTTATTAAATTAACATAACTTATAGTACCATTTCTGAATTGGGCATATCCTAAATCAGAATACAAGAAAGGACCACAAAAAAAAAAAAAAAAAAACCACCCATTAAATTTTTTTTAACCGGGCACCTTGAATTTCGTATTTAGCTAATTTCTATTTAATACATATATATTCACAAAAGCATTAGGTTCATATCACTTCAGTCACCCGGTCAAATACTTGACACAAATGCACAGAACACACTAAGATATTTTTTGATGTATTGATAAGCCAAAGTAAAAAATAGGTATTTCAAAAAATAAATTAAAATATCCTCTATTCAGCTTTCAATTCTATACATGGCATTTTATAAGATTATATATAAATGTGAGTATGTATAATGAAAATAGTAAATCAAGTAAAACTAAAGATGTAATCTAAATATGGACAGAAAAAATTATAAAAAGAAACACAAAAACACTTAAAGCAAAAATATCAAATCATAATAAAAAGTTACACTTTTAGCATAATTTCTTGACAGGAATACATTATTAAAAGTAACTACAACTAAAAGTTATCTATACAAATAAATTATTTCACATTATGACAAAAATTGAAATTAGATTTCTTTATAGCTTTTAATGTGCAAAAATTTTTTCCATGTATGTCAAAAGAAAATATTCTGAAGGTATTTTTTCTACAAATTAAACACAGCTTCAAATAATTTTAATAGACTATAAGCTTTATTATTAGAATACTTTCAATTTTGAATGTCTGACATATAATATAAACAGTAGAACATGAAAAACCCTTTTACATTTCAGCATACTCAGCTAGTTTCTTTCATATTGTGTATCAATAACTAGCACATATTTTTCATGAGTAATAAGCAGATAATAACTTTTTATAATTTTAATAATCCACCATATTCAGTTCATTTTATATATAAATAATTTACTGACAGGTAAGGGGCAAATATATACTTATAACCCACAACTATACAAGAGATAATTAAATTTAAGTATGGATTACATAAAGCAAATCCCCCCTACAATACATTATAATAATTTCATAAAGGAAGTATATATAAATATTTTTCCAGTCATGATATAAAAAAATTGTTATTTTGCAAGAAAATAAAATTATTTAAAAAAAATAAAAAATTAACTAAAATATGATCAAATAATATCCTGATTTCCTAATAGTAAAATTTCATTTTAATTAATTTTTTTCTCATTATAAAAAATACGAATGAATTACTAATTTCTGTATTTTCTAAAGTATATTCTTAAAAAACATTTTTGACAGTATTACAAAATGCTATTATTATACAAATATTAATATAACTTTTCACACATAACTCTTCATCACAACGAAATGAAACATTCTTTATGATTTTTAGGAGTTTAATTATGAAATATTTGAATATTGTACTGAATGATACTACAAATATTTACTTCTTTACTAAAAATATGGAGGTAGAAATAAAATTAATTTCAATCATTTAACATATTATTTAGAAAATATTAAACACACTAACAGAACTAGATTTACATAAGTTTTTCTAGTTAATGAATCATAAAATTGATATTTTTCTATAAACATTTATCCTTTACAAAATTAAATATATTTGGAAATTTTATAGTATATTTCATTTCCTTTTCTCAGAATAATTTATCACTAATTTACAAGTTTCAAAGCATCAAAAAATAGTAAAAATACTTTAAAAAAAGACTGTATTCATTATTATACAAATTCGAAATGTTTTTTCCTGCAGAAAAATACAAGACTTAATACAATAATTTGACTTCATTCTATGGTACATAAAGAAACAATTTAGCTATTAAATTTCTGATCGAATCTGTTTTTTCTTGAATATGTGCAATTTTTAATCTCATATTATATATATACCACTCAATTAGTCTCTGGTCTGACACATATATGGCAACACCGTTGACAGACAAGTATGATTTCTGGATAGTGCCAACCTTCAAATGATGCATATCAAAATTTCATAACATTCTCACAATTAATTTACAGGTCACAGTGGTAAGTTTTGTAATTTTCAAAACAGAAGATAAAAAAGAATCGCCTGTATTGATTAAACATTGTTTTTCGATGGGGAAAAAATACTGTTGAAGACAAAGAGTTGTTTGATGAGCACTATGTAAACTCTGCAACAGGGAAATCAACTATTATAGATGCTGAATTTAAATACGGTCCTACAAACACCAATGATGCTGAACACTCCAGTCGCCCAAAATCAGCATTTTTTTCGGAAAACATAAAATGTCCACAAAATGGTTTTGCAAGACCGTAAAGTGAAGCTGCATAAGATAGTTGATACCTTAAAGATATCAGGTGTGTGGTTACAATTTTACAAGAAAATTTTAGCATGCATAAGTTGCTTTCAAAGTGGGTGCCTTGTTTGCTCACACTGGACCAAAACAACGTGTTGACAATTCAGAACGCTGTTTTGAGCTATTCAAGTGAAATAAAAAAAAAGATTTCTTGCATCGATACATGAAAATGAATGAAATATAGATTCACTACAACACACCTGAATAAAAAAGATAATCAGCTGAGTGGACAGCAGCCAGTGAAAGTCATCCAAAGTGACCAACAACTCAAAAGTCAGCAAGGTTATGGCATCCGTATTTTGTTCGACTACCTCGAGAAAAGTAAAACTATCAATAGAAAATATTGCATGGCATTATTACATAGATTAAGGGTAGAAAGCCAGAAAAAATGGCCTCCTATGCAAAAGAAAAAATTTTGTTTCACCAAGAAATTGAAAATGATGGTTAAATTGAATAAATTATGCTTTGAATTGCTCCCTCATACCCATACTCTCTAGATCTGGTCCCAAGTGACTAATGGCTTTTTTTTTTCAAACATAAAAAAGATGCTCCAGGTAAAAAAAGTTGGCACAAATGAAGAAGTGATTGCTAAAACTAAGGCCTATTTTGAGAGCAGAGACAAATCGCTCCACAAAAAAAAAGGCATCGAAAAGTTAGAGGAGTAATCAAATAAATGTATCACTCTTGAAGGAGAGTATGTTGATAAATAAAGTTGAATTTCTAAAAAAAATATGTGTTTTTTCTTGGTTAGATTGGAGACTTATTGAGGGATGTGTTATATATATACACCTAAATGCATCAGTAATTTGATATATTACTCTGATAATTTCCACATTTTTGTAATGTTTTCTCAATTTTAAAGAGATTACATGACAAACAGAAATATACAAGTTATAATTGTACAAATTCATATTAATGTCAGAACATTTTTTTTTTTGTTTGCAAGTGTTTTAAGTTTGAATCATATTCATTAATAACAGGTCAATTGAAAAGTCCCCGGCCTACCAGAGTAAAACACATTTTTTTGGCAAAATTAGTTTTTTTTATTCAACGTAATTCCCTTCAAGGTAAACACACTGATTATAGCGATCCTCCAACTTTTCGATACCATTTTTGTAGTGTGATTTGTCCTTTGCTTCAAAGTAGGCCTCAGTTTCGGCAATCACCTCTTCATTCGACAAAAATTTCTTCCCAGCGAGCATTCTTTTGAGATCTGAGAACAGGAAATAATCGTTGGGGGCCAGATCTGGAGAATACGGTGGATGAGGAAGCAATTCGAAGCCCAATTCATGGATTTTTGCCATCGTTTTCACTGACTTGTGACACGGTGGATTGTCTTGGTGAAGCAGCACTTTCTTTTTCTTCAAATGCGGCTGTTTTTCGGCGATTTCGTCCTTCAAACGGTCCAATAACGCTATGTAATAGTCGCTGTTGATTGTCCTTCCTTTTTCAAGGTAGTCAATGAAGATTATTCCATGTGCATCCCAAAATACAGGCACCATAACCTTGCCAGCCGACTGTTGCGTTTTCCCACGCTTTGGAGCAGGTTTATTACGCTTGATCATCCTTAAACACTGCTCCGAATCATCAACTCATCGTTATTTTGGGTCAAAAGTGAGCTCGCACGGCACCCACTTTGCACAGAGCTTTTTCATACCCAAATATTCGTGAATGATACGATGTACACGTTCAGTTGATATCTTTAGAGTGTCTGCTATTTCATTCAATTTCAATTTACGATCATTCAAAATCATTTTGTAGATTTTTTTAATGTTTTTGTCGGTAACAACCTCTTTTGGGCGTCCACCGTCTTCGGTGCTCATTTCACCACGTCTAAACTTAGCATACCAATCCTTGATGGTTGATTTTCCTGGGGTAGTGTCCGGAAACTCGGCATCAAGCCAAGTTTTTGCTTCAACTGTATTTTTTCCCTTCAAAATGCAATATTTTATCAACATGCGAAATTCCTTTTTATCCATTTTTTTCACAATAACAAAAGTTGCTTCACTCAAAATGTTATAATTCACAAATTAATGATCCGACAGCTGTCAAATTTATACACGCATCTTTTGAGGGTTAGGGCTAACTAAAAAAACATATGGATTTAATTCTAGTAGAGCCATCTATGTGTCAGGCCGGGGACTTTTCAATTGACCTGTTAGGAGAATAACACAGACATTTTCAAGATAGGCCCAGACAACGCATATTTGAAAAGAGTTATAGGTTAGTTATGTAAAAATGAAATATTTTACTACTGCAAATTCACTAACTACAATTTAAATACCCTAGGATAAATTTTAGATTGAAAAAATGAAGTGGAGTTGAGACAAAATAACATTATTGCATTAGAGATTTGAAATATTTTAAAGAGGGATTAAATCAAAAATGCCTGCAGCATATTTAATTAGCATATAGAAATGAAGATCCATCTTGTGCTATAGTATTTAGATTGTTAACAGAATTTCTTTGATCTTTAAATTATCTTCACACAAAAAGACTCTTGTCAACTGTAGCTCCAAAAAATTTGTTGGCCATGTGAAAAATGTTAATCCATGATAATCATTGTCCCTAACAAATAATACATAAGAACTTAGTTAATTTAGGAACTAATTCTTTAAAAAACTTCCTTAAATTTCTTAATGAAAGTGATGAAACACACACACAATTTTTTGTTATTCTAGCATATTAAGAAAGCAAAATATGGATATTTGATGATGACTTCAAACCAACCATAGCAAAGAGACAGTGAGCAATGTAGAAAGTAACTTAAGCTATTTTCTTCAACAGTACAGAACTGGTCACTATCCTTAAGCAAGAAAAACAGATTATAATTGCAGGTACACCACTAAATAATTTTTAGATATATTTAAGGAGATATTATTAGAAGACTCATGCTAATAATGTATATTTTCATTCAACAACATTGACAGTTGAACTAACACTCATGAAAGTGGAAGAACACCTACTCAATTCTTCTGTTCTTGTTATGTGACTTAAGACAATTTTTCCACATAAAAAACTAACAGAGGTATCATCTTCATTCCAAAGATAAGATCACTGAAGTTATAAAAGCATATTTTTTATCAATCCCCCCCCAAATGATTTTAAGTATTTAATCTTTAGAAAATACTGTTACAGAAATACATCAAAGGCGGAGAGAAAAAATGGAACTTGCTTTAAACATTCCTAAAATTTGATTAATTTAACTTTTAACATTTAGCCATATTTCAAAAATTTCAGAGTGACCCTCATACAAGTGAGGGTGAATACCATTTAAACAATACATGATAGATTTAATACAGTATGACATTCAGAAACAATGATAACAACTTTTGAAAATCTAAGGATATATAGAATTTTTCTTTTTAAAAAGGCATATTTAAGATTTGTGTAAGTAATATTAGTTTATGAGTTGTTACTTTAAATTATAGAACTAATTTATATCAAATGAAAAAGCAAAAGAGTGGAAGGATTTCAATCAATTTTTAAGAAATATGGTTCAATTATATACACTTAATATACAAACACAAATAGATTTCCCATTTAGCCTTTTAATTTATATTTGAAGTAAGATTTAATTTATATATATAACATTAAAAAAAATATAGCGAAAATCAAATTTTTTATGAAAACACTGGAGAATATAAAATGAAAATGATGTCATAAAATTTAAAGGGTAAATTGCAAATTATTTTCCACAACAGGAAGCTACAAATCTATGTAAAGGGAAAGTACTTACGAATTATCAAGACACTATGTTGACAACCTTTTTAAGAGGAAAGAAGGATGATTAACTATGCAAAAATTATTGAATACATACTTGTTTATTCTGATATAAATTAAGTTACTTTTGAAATATTTCTTAGCAATTTTCTGTTTTTTAATGGAAATTTCATTGCAATATATTTAAGAATAAATTGAAAGCAACAATGTTAATTAGCTCTGCAATATATTTTCTATCCCCGATTTGTTTAGAATTACTTTTCTTTCAGTAGGTATTTTACAATATTTTAAGAAATTTAGATTAAAGTGAATAAAAAGGCAAACTAGTACATACATATACTAAAATGTAGGAACCAAATTATGATGAAAATGATGTCACTATTTGCTGAAACTAAAGTGGAAATTCCCTATGTGCTTGTGAAGAAACGCTGGCTTCCAATTGTTATATTTAGGTGTATTCCTTAACTTCAGAGACTTTCAACAACATAATTGCAATAGTCCCCAAATAAATGCCAATACTACTATGGAAAAATTAAACAAAAGTTTGAAATTGTATAATAAGAAAATAAATGAGAAAACATTTATGTGTAACCAGTAAAAATAGTTATGATAATGCGATTGTTTTGCAAGTGTATTTGAATAAATTATTTTATTAATAAAGGAATATCAGAATATTTAATAGCATGTACGGATCTTATATGAAGTTATGTTTTTAATTGAACAATTATCATTTCCCGAGGAAATAAATTAACATCTCTGAGTGATTTCAACAAATCTAATTGGCACAAATTACGGCGAGGATAATTTGTTACAAGTTCATATTTTTCTAGATTGTATCCTATTTCTCCTAAATATAGAAGCAAAGATTTAAGTTTAGTTGTGCAAGGCCAAGTTATCTGTTCTCTTTTGCCATCAGGTAGTCGAAGTACAAGGTCTGATTTTGGATCTTCTTCACTACCTAAAAAGTCCTTCCATGTTTCAATGTCTTTAGGATTTTTATCATTACTTTCAGAAAGTCCAACCACATCAATGGGGTCATTAGAATGATCTGAATGAATACTCATATTACCTGCAGCTGAAACTCTACCACCAGCACTTTCAGAGTCAGAATCAAAAGTTTCTAAATCACTTTCATCTTCAAGATTTAAAAGATTACTCTCTTTCACAGATGCTTCAATAGCAGCTTTCAATTGTTCCTCTTCACTTTGATCTAAAAGGCTGAACTTGGAACCAGATTCTCTATCAGATGTGGTAGAAGAGCCGTCAGGAGAACCGTGTTCTTTTAGAAAGCCATCAATAAGTTCACACATGGTATTTGATTCAACGTTATGCCATACTGCAAGCTTCTCTCCAGTCCTTGGGTCAAGAACAGCAATGTAAGGGAACTCTATTGGTTTGTAAAATTGCATGTATTTCTCTCCGTCAATACTGTCATTATACACTTGCCAAAAAATGAAATGTTTGGTTATGAGAGATTTCACATCATTATTGCTCCACACATCACGATTCAACACTTGGCACGAGAACTCTTGAGAATCCTGAATATTCACCATTAACCATCGGTTTGACATATGTCCAGTTTCTCTAGCAGAAGTGAAGTTACCTCTGTGCATTATATCTAAGGGAGGACGAAACAGATCTTCAAGTGTGCGCCGTTTCTTTAATTGATCATTCTTGTCCTCTAATACTCTTTGTTCTTGCATTTCAGCTTCGGCTTGGAAATCTCTAAAACCATCAAACACGGAATGGGGTCTTCGCTTCATACCTCTTGAACCATATTGAAAGCTGATGTCTTCATCAACAAGCACAGCTCTGGATGGTGGTATGGGAGCTCGAATAGTATCTTCTTCAAAGACAGGTGGTTGGAAATGTGAATTATTTTCATGATACTGATTATCTACATGCATGTTGATTGCCATTTCAAGATTCCAGCTACATACATCGAGCATTTTTTGTGCCTTTTCATCGTTAGTTCCTGTAATAGCACAGAACTGCTCGATAAGATTCTTATGTTGTTCAGAAAGCATAACTGCATTGGAAGTCGAGGCCATGATTCGATCAATTTACAGTTCAATAGCACTTCGAAAAAATTTTTGCAAAGGAAAAAATTAAAATATTTCAACGGAAGTCTCCACACCATCAAACCTTGCTGCTATATACGCCATCTTTGTTGATATTGGTCGGTGGTCGGTTATCAGTTTTTTGACCAATCACAATGCGCGTTTCAATTTAGGCTTTGATTATGCATTTAAAATATTTAACTGACTGACAAGGCACTCTGTTATGAATAAAATGAACTAAATGAGTTCATTTATTTATGTTATTGAAATTATGAAAATAAAAATTGAGTTTTATATATGAATTTCCACTTAGGAACATGGGGGTGTAGCTCAGTGGTAGAGCGTTCGCTTTGCATGTGAAAGGCCCCGGGTTCGATCCCCGGCACCTCCATTTAATTTTTATTCTTAATTTTATTTGTTAAAATGTGCATCACACCAAACACATGCTTCTATCTGATTGCAAAAATGTTTGCCAGTGCACAAGAATTCGAACAAAATAGTGCAAATTTAATGACAATCTTTGGGAAACAAAATTTTTTACAAAACTGTTATGATAAATTTATTAAACGATATTTTTGAATATTATAAAGCACTATTTCTGGAGGAACAATGGGGGTGTAGCTCAGTGGTAGAGCGTTCGCTTCGCATGTGAAAGGCCCCGGGTTCGAACCCCGGCACCTCCACGATGATTATTTTTCTGTAACTCTTATTAAGTAAATTAATGTACTCTTATACGATGTTGCACACAAGTGGCACATCGGGCGACTTCATACACGCATGACAATAAAAACCGTAAAGTATTTTTATATGCTTGGTACTACTGACGCGATTCATAAGTTTTTAAGAAAATAACCTGCCATAATTTTTAAAATAAATACTTTTCTTTTGGAGAAAAATTCTTTTTCGAAGTGATTTTTATAAATTTAGAGTTTGAAACTATTTCTAATTATGTATGCTTTGTTGGAGATTAGTATCACAATGAAGTAAATGAGTGTAAAAAAAAATTAAACTTTTATTGAATCTATCTCACTATCATTCTTCTGAACTGTTTTCTGAATTTTCTTCGTATACCATTTTTTAAAACCATGCATTAATTTTGAAAATATCTTAGCTTGTATAATACTTTGCAATTACTCGCACTTTTTAAAATTCACGTTGTCATAAGACTTTTGGAAATAGGATCCATTTTATTTCTTGCACAGATATGAAAATAAAAGGAAAATGTTTCTTTTTAACGACAATTATTTTTAAAAAAGCAATGTTTGCAAATAATACATTAATTTGAACATTGTTAAAAGTAGCTTAAAATTACTCGAATTTACCAAAATTTTTAAAAAAAATTACTATTAGAATAAAGTTATTCTTAGAAATTCGTAAAGAACACTAGTAATTTCTCTAAATTGAGTTAAGAGATATCTATAGTTGTGTTAAAACTTAGATAGGTAAAGTCAGACAAATGTTATATGGAACTATTTTGTATATAAATGTGTCACACCCGACTTCAAGGTCCTATTACAGAGGGCAGCACTACGTTGGAAGAAACTGTAATAATGTAATGCCATCTATGAGCATGAAACGAAACAAACAGTTTAGAATAATTGTTATTATTATTTACATTTTCCGCATGGTGTAGAATATGCTTCAGTATATGCAGTGATATATACGCATGTATTAAAAATTTTATATAGCTATACGTTGATAAGTCTACTTGTGATTGTTGATATTTACAAACTACCTGCGAAAAACTTCATTCTTTTATGATTCGAATGAAATACTGAAAACGCTGATAGTAAAGCCAATCACCTTGTTTTGGGTCGTTATAGAATACGATTAAATTTAAAGTGTTAAAGGTAATGTTGATTTTTAAAATTGATAATTTATAAAAAAAAATATTTTTGATCTATTTCTTGTATTAAAGGTAATTTTTTGTCACTGTTTATATAATTGAAAACACTCATTTTGATAAATATGTTTCGTATTTTAATTATTAAAATATTTTATTAAATGAATAATTTCTGCAACTTGATGTACAGCATTTTGACTAGTTATAATTTTTTTTTAATAATTTGCGTACATTATTTGCTGACTATTTGAATAATCAATCATGTATAGTATTTACGTTGTGATTTATTTATTTCAGTACTGCATTTCTCTTTAGTATTATTATAGACGATGCTAACTTTCTATCAAAATTTTTGGAATTTTTCTTAATAAATAAAATCAGTTCTATATTATTTTGATCTAGCGAACATATGGTAACTAATAGCAGTTTTGTTTGAAACAGAGTATGATATTATTGTTATTTATTGCGTGAATTGTTTTTTCTTCAAGATTCTTATTAAATTATTTGAATAATTAGCAGGAATATGGTAATGCATTAGGCACTCAAACAGTTATTCTATGCAAATCATTTTTAGAAGTGTGACCATATTCATATCCTCGAATTAATCACTATTCTTTATTATTTTGAAAATAATTTTTATTTTACTGTAAATCTTGTTTGATTTATTGTCATTCAAAGAAAGTGTTGAAATCATATTTTTTCTTCCTTAATATGAATATTTTTTGGTATTTTAATTAATATTATTTATTATTAATTAATATTACCAAATATTGTATATATTCTCAAAAATTCAGTAAGATTTCATTGCAATAAACAAATTTTGGTCATAAATTGTAATAAAATGAGATATATTATTACTTGTATCTATGTTTTATATGCAGGGTCATATATCATCTAATGTTCATAAAATGTAAAATGATGAATAATGTGAATTTCAGCTACTTGTAATATTCAATTTGTTTTCTAATGTAAAATAAAAATTGATTAACTTTTATATTTCTTGGTTACAATGTATTCATAATTTTCCCATAGTGCCTTAATTTTTTGTGAATTTTTATTCCTGTGTAAGAAAAGACAGCAGCTAATAAAATCACGATTGTTATATAATTTAAATTTCCCAAATTAAGTTTTTTTTAAAAAAAGGAATATGGCAGAAAATGTCTGTCTCGGAACTCTGATAGTCTGAATTAATCATAAGAGAAGTGTATGAATTATTTTCCATGCCAAGTTTCTCCTTAGAGTGATGATTGAAAGTTATTGATAATTAACTTTTAGTTAGCTATTCCTTCGTATTATTTCTGGCGCTAAAATTGGCTATAAGGATACCTGATATAATTCTTTTGTACCATAACAAAATATCTACCCAGCAGAAGTAATTTTTTTTACAAATATATATATATTTGAATAATCGATTGTGATTATACATCAATTTACTCAATAAAAGTTTCTCGAATCTTCTTTTATGTAATTGTTTCATTAAATCAGATAATGTAATTTCCAAAACTTACATTGTGACAGAAATGAAGGACTTATGGAAATTGTAAAGCAACCAGAAAGGGTTATTTTACAATTTCCATGTGTCCTTCATTTCATAAAGGATAGAAGCCCCCTTCCTCTTTCAAAACCCTTGAATATTATTTCATTCTGAAGTGGAGAATTACAAAAATTAAAAGTAACTTGAACTCAATTTAAAAGTGTCATCTTGAACTCAATTTAAGATCATTTTTGAGTTTTGGAACATTTCATAATTTACTTTGAATAAATATTTAAATTTTCATAAGTGTTGATTACTTACAAATATTGTAATTACATATTGCTTTAATTTTTATAGAAAAATTAAGTCAAGTTTTCATATTATAGGATTTATAAAAGCAAAAGCAGGAAAGAGGTTACATTCCTGGGTTACATATTAGGTAACTTGTGAGGCAAATGAGCTAAAATATATAACTGCTGCAGACTCACTTAAAATTGAAAGGCTTTGCTTTATAAAATTGCTTTTCACTTACTGTATTATAAGATATGATTGTATTTTTCTGAAAATACTGTCTTAAATGTTATTTTACATATGTAATGTTAACTAATATCTATTCTATTTCCTCTAATAGATGTCAGACGAAGAAGATTACATGTCTAGTGCCTTTTTGGAGGTTAAGGAAGATATTCGTCCTGGTCTTGTATCCAAAAGTGTAAAAAGGAAATTGGAAATTGAAAAGAAACGAGTAGAATCAAATAAATATTTTAAAACTAAATCCCGCAAAGAACTGGAAGAAGAATCTAGAAATGTTGGCTTAGACTCTGCAATTGGATCAGATAATAAAGGTTTTGCAATGCTTCAAAAGATGGGTTATAAACCTGGTATGAAATTAGGTCCGGAAAAAAGTAATAGCTCTGATGCTGGATTGATAGAACCAATCAAAGTTAAAGTGAAGACTAATAGAGGAGGTCTTGGGAGGGATGAAGAAATAAGACAAAGAATTTCAGAGCGAGAAGATAGGAGACATAAGTTTAAGGTTTATAGGGAACAAGAAACAGAACTTATGGTTGAAGAATTTCGTGAGAGAATGAAAAGTAAAAGGGATGACAGTCGTTTGATGAAATATCTTAGAAAGTGTCAGAAGATATGTGAGCAGCTGGATATTGAAAATGGCATTACAGAACCTATGAGACCATGGTTTTGGTACAGCTTAAGTTTAGAGAAAGGGCATGATGATGACGATGATAGTAACGAAGAACAAGATAATTATGATGAAGAAGAGGAAGATCTTAGTACAGAAGAGAAAATTGACTTTATTTTGGAATATATAAGACCTAAATATTTCTATTGTTTTTGGTGTTGTACTAAATATGATGACGAAGAAGATTTTAATAGTAACTGTCCTGGTCATGATGATTGTTATGATGATTTATCATCATA
>BMAW01056700.1:962745-1161511 GCA_019974015.1 Nephila pilipes
AGTAACTGTCCTGGTCATGATGATTGTTATGATGATTTATCATCATAATTTGTTATATTTAATTTTTTTTTTCAAAAAAGAATCCGTGGAAGTTAAAAATGTTAACACGCGTTATAAGAGTTATTAATGTTAAAATAACCTGTAGAGGAGAGGAAAAAACTAATTCTTTGATATAATCAAGTTATACTATATTCTAATTCATGCCCAAATATTTTCTTTTAAAAAAATTCTATAACTTTTCCAATCTAGTTTTGCATGTAATTTATTATTTATGGCTTTAATTTATTTGTTATCAAAATAAAAATATGTGATATTGATGAAACATTTTGTACAGTATTATGTGGCTTAATTATCTAAATTTTTTGAAAGAGAAAGCCAACTGTATGAAAGCTTTGAAAAAAAGTTCTTTAATTATGAGTATATTAATTAAATAAAAATCAAAATTCTGTAATTTGCATAATAATTTTAAAAAATGTGTATATAGTTTGAAATAATTTGTTTTAATTATTCAAAACATCTCTTTACAAGAATTAACAAGTTAACAAATTATATAATTGTCAAAGTTAACTACATGCACACACACACATATATATAAAAGATACTTAGTATGTTATATTTGTTAAGTCTTACTTTTCTTTCAATTACAATTTATTTATTGCAGCATAACCTAATTTGGCTCTTGTATTGTAAACTCACAATCATACAATTAAAATGTATTGTTTAAAGTTCATATATGTATGTGTTTTAGAACATTTATATCTTGTCTACTTAAACTTATAGATGCTAACACTTTATTAGTTAATCATTAGCTTCACCATGAATATATTATAATGGTTAATGAATTGAAATCATACAAACTTATTTTCCAATTGAAAGAACGTTCATAATTATTTTCAATCTGAAAGAAGAATGAAGTATCAACTTATGTGTCATTCTCGATATTTGCCCATGATTCAAAAGTATAAAAAAATAATTGCTAGCTCATAATGTCACTAAAAAACCACATTATTTGAAATTTAAAAAAAGTTATGAGAAGATTCTAAAATAGCAGTTTTAAAATGGAATTAATGTTAATCATATGGAAGATGAGTGATTCAATTTCAAAGATAGTTACATCCTTTCAATAGCAATAGGATAATAAAAAGTGTAAAAGCAGTAATTTTTCTTAATAATAGCAACAGTGTATAAGTTTGAAAGAATATGATAAAACTAAATCGTAATAGTTCATATTGAAACTAAGGTATTCTGTCATACTGATTTTAGAATTCAGAACAACAATATTAAAAACAAAAATTTCTGAAAAAAAATTCTTCATATGAATAATTTAAGGTATAAGAATAAAGGAAAATAATTTATTTATCATCCACCCAAGGGACTATTGTTTTAGTTGGATCCCTTTTTGCATTCCAGATCAATTTTTTATCGTTTGCTTTAATTACATTTAGTTTAAATATATTCAATTTAATAATTTATCCTTCCCTTTAATTTTAATATCAGAAAAGTTTGCTATCGTCCTTTTCGATATTTTATCATTTACTTTAATTTTCATATTTAATTGAATAATTTAATAATAATCATTACAAAAAAGCGCACATTGGATGGCTAAATCTATTATTTGCAAAACTTTACATAGAGCTTCTTTATTTTTATTTTCATAATTGTTCTTGATCGAGATTACTAAAATTTATTGAAAACTGCTAGGATGAAAATATTTTTTTTAAATGTAATTTGCCATTGATTGTTCTGCAATTATTTTATTGAGCTTGATATGACTGAATCGGGTTTTAAAATTTTTTGTTACTCTTGTGGCAGACATATGAATGAAACTGCTGAAGCTTCTCATAGAAATTACTATTGAAATCCTCTGGGTAAGCATCAACGAGGTTTAGACAGTACTCTGGATACCTTTCACTATTAACAGAAGATGAAGAAATATTGTGTGGCAAATCACTTAGAAAAAAATATCTCTATTATTTCTTTGTATATCACTTCTATTCTTTTTTCATCTTCATTTTAAGTTTGTCTACAATTGTACGAGAGGTATATGAAATGTCTCTATTATTCAGATATATTTCCGGTGTATCTCCACAATTGGACTCCTTTCTTCTGATGCGTTAATGAGTCGTAGCTGCCTTGTTATTGACAACTGGCAGCATTTATTTTATAACATTTTCATATTTTTCAAATTGATCTCGTGATGTGCACAGTTGGTCAGCAAATGATGCTCACATGATCTGCATATGTGTTTCAGTTCACATCCTCATTTTGTAGAACTTGACCTACTTTGAATATCCTGCGAAATTTCATTCCAAAATAATTCGATATAAAAACCAACGTTTTTAAAAATAACGTTTTTATATGGTAGCAAAGTATATTAAAGAAAATTATTGAAATATTAGTTAAAACTGTTAGTTATTTTTAACTTTAAAATTTACTTAAAAAGATACATTTGTGAGCATATTAAGAAATTCATAATACTCATAAAATCAAAACATGCATTTGAAAGTTTGTAAGTCATTTTATTAAAAAAAATGGGAACCAGAATTCAGAAAAGGTTTACCCTTGGCGACAAGAATTATTTGGCAGTATTTTGCCAAATGTGGCTACCCTGTTCAGTTTCACTGATTTAACGCTCAGCCAAAAAAAAAAAAAAAAAAATCGCCAAGTTTGGTGCCAATTTTTGAAATCGCGCCAAGTGTTTGGGCTAAACTGCATTATTAAAGAAAATATGAGTTAAAACTTGTCGCAAACGTCTAAATATTGCATTGTTAGGCGAGTACGAACGATTCTCAAAATTTCAAAGCTCTAGCTTGATGGGAAGTTGGTTAAATTAACGATCGAAAATTTGATGACACACACACACACACCAAGTGAAATTCAGAAAAACGTTTTAAAATCAACATAAAAATTAATTCTAATTCTTGGATCTTATCTACAATATTGCTTTCTTCTCCGCCGCAATATCTAAGGGAAGGACTCCTGAGATTACTTGAAGAGCTACTGTTGAAGTAGTCTTAAAAGCTTGACTGATTGCCACCACAAATCCTTTTCTGATACCATCAGGTATCAGAAAGGGATTTTAAGACACTCTCATATTGAATGCTATCTTTAAAAAATTTCCACCGGTATCTTGAAGCTGAATAAAAGGGTAGAATAACTGCATTATAGCGAAATTAACTGTCTCTGTACTGCAGTCAAGAGACTTTTGAGCTACAAGATTTAGAGAAAGAGCTGCACAAGACATATTTACAAAGTAAACTTATTTGTTTTTAAAAAAACATTTTGCTGCTTTTTATAATATCCAGACATATTAACATCATTGTCATAACTCCTACATTTTGAAATATTCTGCTTACATTATTCATGTAAATACTGCAACACCTGGCGTGTTATTTCCTCACTAATATGGCTTTTCATTTCAATAAAGCTTAAAAAGCGTTCAATAGAGGCTTCCCATCTTTTAAGTAGCTAAGTACAATGCTTGACTTATCGATATGTAATAGATCTGGTGTTGAATCTACTGACAAATTAAAATAACTTTAATTTACTCCGTCGATAATAAGAGCATGGACCTTTTGTATGATCTGTTGAATGAGTTCATTACAGGCGATTTTGGATTAGTAAGAAGAGTCTCCTTTGATAGAATTTCCAAACTTTGAAATGTGGTCTGCTAAAAATGAATTAAATTTACATATGAGCAATAGTAGTAACTAAGAAATTTCCATATTTCAATTATCCAAATCTTGCTTCTATTCCTTGAAATGCCAACTGACGTGCAAATAATTTATTTAGAAAATAACAACTTTGACATACATCTCAAGACATGTTCCCAGTAATCACATTTTTCCTGAATTTGTTTCTTCAACTTTTGTCCCAATCTGGCACCTTGCCAGCTTATCAAAAGTGACTTTGAATTAATTATATAACATAAAGAAAAATAAATTTAATTATAAATATGAAGAAATCTTATACCGGAAAAAAAATTGCCATTTAAAGTTTCTGTGGTACCGCCTATCTGATGTCTAGGCACGGTCTTTTATTGCTTAATGGTTAATCTGGTACTGGGTAAAGCTTTTAAATGCTGTCAGATAATTTTGTGGAGCAGTGGAATTAAAAATTGGAATCTATAATCAAATATAATTGTTCCATGATGTAAAAATATTTGTTCTTATGACTGAAAATAGTATTTTCAATATATAGAGTTTAAATCAATTTTGAAAAGAATTTAAATCTCTGTAGGGGGGTAAAATGATGAATGTATACCAATAAATTTTAGTTCTGCGTAGTTTGAAAACCACGACATTAGCGATTTTTCTTCAAAGTCACAATTTGATATAAATATATACGATTAAAATATTCTTAAGGGCCGCGGTAGCCTAGTGGTCAAGGTCGTGGACTAGCGGCCGGCGGTTTTCGCTCAGTCACGGGTTCGATCCTTGGCCGCCAAAGACCCGCCGCGTAGCCGGGGCTGATGCACGTTAAATCTGTTCGGGGCCCAAAGTCTTCCCGTTGGCGTGGTGTGGATGTTAGGTGCTAGCTCAGGTGTCGTCCTCGTCACCTGATCGTGGTTCAAAATTACGAGGTCCGTCGCCAATAGCCCTCGTGTTGCTCCTAGTGCGACGTTAATATAAACTAAAATATTCTTAATCAAGCTTTTATTGAAAGATGGACAAAATGGTATAAAAAATAATTTTTTTTTTCAAATATAAAGTAATATAAAATTTATAAAAACTTGAGGTGCTCAACTAAGATACCTAGGTAATTACTGATAAATTAAGTACCATAGCTATTTACTAATATATGAGATTAAAAAAGTATTAACGCATCAACCTTTCTTTCTGGGTGTTCCATTCCTAAGTACCTTAATCGAATGCTTCAGTTCTCGAAATTATAGGCATTGAAATAAGAAAATAAAAACATAATTTGAAAGAGTAACTCTCAAAATTTAATTTTAAATAAGTCCACTTCTACATGTGGCCTTTGTAGCGCGGAGAATATCCTGGTGATACTCAGTTTCAAACCAAACATTTTGTAGAATTATAGGTGGTTTAGATGAAACTGCTACTGTGGTGCTGGCTTTCAGTTCGTTTTCAGAATTAACTTTTGTGGCAAAAGCTTTAGATTTGATATAGCCCCATAAAAAAAAGTCGAGGGGAGTAATATCTGGTGAACGAGGAGGCCATAGTATTGGGCTGTTACGTGCAATCCTCCTCTTTGGGGAGGACACATTTAATGCTCCCCTGATGTGCTAACTCCTATGAGGTGGAGTACCAAAGAGTTGAAAAATAATCGATGAATGCAAATGATGAAGTTGTGAAACAGCAAATTATTCCAGCACATCGAGATAAACTTCTCATGTTTCCGTCTTTTAACAAAAAAAATACTGATAATCTGGTCATACAACCTGTCGTACCAAACATTCACTTGTGAACTGTCACAAACAAACTCCATTCCGTGGCGGAGATTTTCAAAAGCCCCAGAATCGTGCATTACGCTTTTTCATTCTTTCACAAACATGTACAGCAGCTTCATTAGAGGAGGGGGGGGGGGCAATTTAAATATTGAAAATCATTCTCAATGCATTGCAACACATGCATAACAAATTCCAACTTCTTTAGCTTGTGATCCAGTAGTAGGTGCTGCACAATTTGAGCTTTGTAAGCATGCAAACCTTCCTTTGCAAAACACGACATACTGTAATTTTAAGAATTCCTACTCTTAGTGATGATCAAGTGATAGATTTCGTAGGACTGTTGATGAACGCCTTGTGTATTGTTTCCAATTGTTGGTCTAAAATACCTTTACGAGTACCACCGGATGATTTCAGAACATTTCCTATTACCAGAAATTTATCACGCCCCGCTGTTAACAATTTTCCCAAAAGGGGAGCCATATGAAATTTCTTTTTGAGTTTTCTTTGCGTTAAAATCATCGACTGTAATCAAGCAAAACACAAAACAGCTTGCGCCTTTTTCTGAGGAGACGCCACTTTTTATTTTGGCCAAAGTAATGTTATGTTCATACCCGAAATCGCTGCCTCATGCTTTCATCATAAAATACAAACATTAGGTTAATGTTTTACGGGAATGAAAAACATTCGTAACGATAATTATCGATTATTCGTTAATTAACCTTTTTGAACGAGAGACTTTATATTATTTTACATTAACAAAATATTTTTATTCCCTTTAGCCCAGCTTTAAACAAAGCCTGATTTTAAAACGTTATTATTATTATTTTTTACTTATATTTATTTAATTGTTCATGGAAAAAATAAATGGGCTTATAAAATTGATTACATTTCAGTGCTCATAAACATGCTTAATAGCAAACATATATTTTCAGAAATATCATTAATGTTTAGTTGGAAAGTCAACAAATTAAAGGAAGAAAGAATATTTAAATAATCTTATGATACCATTTAAAATTACGGATATTATATCTTTTATACAAGAATTTTAATTAACTTATGAAAAAGAATCAACATAGAAAGTATATTATATTTTAAGAATATTGGTTCAAAAAATGGTTTATCACAATCAATTTATCATAGATTTGATTTAGTTAGCATTCTGTTAAATTTTGTGGTTAAAACTTGCGGATGTAAGCATATTTTTTTTTTTTTTTTTTTGCCTCAAAATTGTGTTTTTCACGCAAAAAATTAATTCAAAGTTTTATAGGCGTTTACTAAAGAAAGTTAATATTCTTATATTTTTAAATACTATTCTCAGTATTTGAAAAGTGATTGGAATTTTTGTTACTATTATATATGAACATTTCATCCTAAATAATAGCTAAGAAATTGTTTTCTGGATTTTAATGGTGATGTCGTTAAAAATATTTATCCAATGATTTTAAATATCTTTAACAATTAGTTTTGTCCAACACCAAAAAAATCCTAAAGTTTCCTAGAAATCCACACTTTTAACTGCTTAACTGTGATACAAAG
The DNA here is from genome assembly GCA_019974015.1 of Nephila pilipes. Classification (NCBI taxonomy): domain Eukaryota; kingdom Metazoa; phylum Arthropoda; class Arachnida; order Araneae; family Nephilidae; genus Nephila; species Nephila pilipes. The sequence continues at coordinate 969,695 of BMAW01056700.1, forward strand.
AAATTTACTTCTCAGAATATGCATATAATATATATATATATATATATATATATAGTGTTACAAATATGAAATGTTGCTTCCCAGCAATACTCATCGTATGGTTGCTAAGAGACGTTCACAGGCTATCTAGTCGCCAAGGGGAAAAGCAGGAATTCAACCTCCGGCCTTGGCGACAAAAATTGGCATCACGAATCCTCGAGTAAAATCTAATTTCATCGAGAAGTTTCCAGAATAGGACCGAAACATTGGAGAACTTTCTATGTGACATCACATCCGGTCTTCAAGGTATAAATATACAGAGCCACAGATCGTCAGTGAGTTAAAACTAATCATCCAATCTACATGAAATTTTCTACAAAACATCTCTGCTCCCTACTCTTCAAAATGAAATCATCATCCTCTCCAAGAAACATTTATTTCACTAGAGTTGGGCTAGAAGAGCGCTCCACGCTCTAGGTGCCCATAGAACATTCAATGTCAGTGAGTTAGTTTTTCGAAGTGAAAGCGATTATCTTGCTTGCCTTGCAAACTGCGTGATTTTGTTTAAACTGTGGAATGCTGTTTATTTAGTGCTGCAAATTTGTGCAAGTACGATTTTGTTGTCGTCTGTGCTTCCTGTTTTATTATTATTTAAAGAATAAATTACTATTTTTCTAGTATTCTGCTTGTCGGACTGTTCACCTACACTCACCGGACAATTTTCGTAACATTTGGTGTCTGGAGTGGGGTTTATCTTTTGTGTATGGTGAAAACAAGATCTCAGGCTACGATGGCTGATAGCGGCAATGCTGAGTTACTGGCTCTGCTAGCTGAGATGAAGAAATCTATGGAAATTGAACAAGAGGAAATGAGGATCGGACAAGAAGAGATGAAGAAAAGAATGGAAAAGGGGCAAGATGAGATGAGAGTACACGTCGAGACGCAAGTTGAGGGGATAAAAAAGAGGGGGGCATGTCAACACATGTATAGGAAAAATTGAAGATGTTCAAAGTGTGAAAAGGGAGATTAACGAAGTAAAGAGTGAAGTCCAAGAGAAGATCAGCGTCCTGGAGAAGAGACTTTGTGATCTTGAGGAAAGACCAATCAATTCTCTGCCAAGTACAGAAATCATATATTCTAGACCGACAGTCAAACCCTTGACATTTGACGGTCAGATGTCCTGGTCTGTTTTTAAGACGCAATTTGACGTTGTGAGCTCTTCAAAGGGATGGACGGATCGCGTGAAAGCTAGTCAACTTGTGGCATCTCTGCGGCAGAGGTTCTTCAAGGAATCCCAGATGGAATCTGACGGACCTAACGCCTATTGAAAGAGCCTTGGAATCCCTATTTGGAGACAGTCACCTTACCCAATTTTACAGGACTGAATTGAAGACAAGACGGCAGAAGCCGGGTGAAAGCCTGCAAGTATTAGCCACCGATGAGGAGCGACTAATGAGCCTGGCCTATGCCGAGTGCCCTCTGGACATTCAAGAAAGTTTAGCAGCTTAGTACTTCGTCGACGCCATCAGAGACACGAAGATACGCAACACTCAACGAGGTTTAGGGATGCCAAAGACTTGAAATCGGCTCTGGTATATAGTATGAAATATGAAGCTGCAAGAACTGTTTCCAAGACCTCCAAGCATGTCAGATCTTTAGAGGTGGAGGATTATTAAAAAAAGAAAGAGGATAAATTTGAATCTCTATTCAACAGGCTGGAAAAATTATTGAATAACTGCATCTCTGAAAAGAAGAATGCCATTCGACGGAACCCGAATGTGACTTGCTGGCAGTGCAACAGAAAAGGGCACTGAGGGATTGCCAAGCGATTAAGCCAAATCAGGAAAACTAAGCCAAAGTCGTCTTGGGGGGCGAAGGCTGCCTTTTCTAAAAAACGCCCCTGTAGAAGGATTGAAAATTTCCGCACTGAGCGGAAAGAAAAAATGGACTTTACTTAGAAGGATCGATTTGTGGTGTCCCATGTTTGATGTTAGTGGATACAGGTGCGAACGTAACTCTTTTAAGAACCGACATAGCTCAGAAATTGAATCAACAATTTATTTATACGGCTCCAAATATCTTTTTAAAGACAGCCACTGGTGAGAAAGCTAACATACATGGGAAATTGGATGCATCAGTCGAATGTGGTTCCAGACGATTTCAAAACAAGGTTTACGTAGCTGACATCACCGATCCATGCATACTTGGCCTGGATTTTCTTCGAGAATTCAACTTTACGGTAGACCTGGAACGAAATGAGATACGGATAGGAGGGGAGGAAATTCCGTTGTTCTCGGCCAATATAGAGTTTCCAAAGTTATGCTCCGTATTTGCAAAAGAAAAGACTGTAATACCAGCAAGATCCGAATGCCTCATTCGAGGAGTTACAAAAATATCTGAACATTTCAGGTATGCCGTAACGAATTCTCCTAACCAAATTTCTGAAAAAGGTGTCCTTGTTGCGGCCACACTTGTCGATTTAAAAAAGAAAACGATTCCAGTCCGAATTCTGAATATGAGCAATAAACCAAAGATCATGAACAAAGGAGCTATCATTGCATCATATGAACCAGTGGTTGATATTGTTGCTTGTACCCAAGAATTTTCTGGAGAACAACCTATCCAGTCGATCTTGAAGAATCTAGAAGCACTGACCGAAGATCAGCGAACAGCGCTACAAAAATTGCTCCAAGAATTTCGGAACTTGTTTTCCACATCTGACGCTGATGTCGGCCATTGTAATGTGACCCAGCATAAAATCAATACAGGTGATCATCCTGCAATTAAACAATATCCAAGACGTTTGCTTCTTGCTAGGAAGGAAGAAGCTGAGCGGCTAATTAAAGAAATGGTTGACAACGGAATGATCGAGGAATCGTCTGGACCCTGGGCTTCATCTATTGTCCTTGTTAAGAAGAAAGACGGATCAACATGGTTTTGTGTTGACTATCGGAAGCTGAACGAAATTACGAAAAAGGACAGTTATCCTTTGCCTCGAATACACGACACCCTAGATTCTTTGAATGAAGTCAATGTTTTTCGACATTAGATTTGAAAAGTGGGTATTGGCAGGTTGGAATTCAACCTGAAGACAAAGAAAAGACAGCCTTCACCACCGGACAAGGACTTTGGCAATTTAAGGTAATGCCCTTTGGACTTTGTAATGCATCTGCGACATTTGAAAGATTGATGGTGACCGTGACACGTGGACTTCCATCTGAAGCCTGCTTAGTGTATTTAGATGACGTTATAATAGTAGGAAAAACATTCGAAGAACATTTGAGTAATATTCGTAAGGTATTCCAGAGATTGCAGAAAGCCAACCTTAAACTAAGCCCTAAGAAATGCAAATTCTTTCGAAAGAAAGTTTCTTACCTTGGACACGTTATTTCCTCCGAAGGAGTGAAAACCGACCCAGAGAAAATTAAAGCAGTGGTTGATTGGCCTGGTCCAGAGACAGTACACGAGCTTCGAAGTTTTCTTGGACTCTGCACCTATTATCGTCGATTTGTAAGAAATTTCTCCACAATAGCTAGACCTCTTCATAAATTAACGGAAGCAAAATCTAACTTTAATTGGACAGAAGATTGCCAGAAATGTTTCAATAGTTTAAAGCAGGCACTGACAACTTCACCTGTTCTGACCTCCCCTCGAACTGACGAAGATTTTATTTTGGATACTGATGCCAGTAATGAAGGAATAGGAACTGTGCTATCCCAGAAAATTAGGAACGAAGAGTGTCATCGCTTACTTTAGTAAGAGCTTAGGTAAGCCGGAAAGGAATTACTGCTTCACCCGTAAAGAACTGTTAGCCATTGTTAAATCTATAGAGCATTTTTATCATTACCTCTATGGACGGAAATTTCTTTTGAGGACTGATCATGCTTCCTTGAGATGGCTTTTAAATTTTAGGGAGCCTGATGGCCAGGTAGCTCGTTAGATTCAACGACTTCAGGAATATGACTTCGAAATCCAACATCGCAAAGTAACTTCTCACGATAATGCAGATGCTCTCTCCTGGAGACCCTGCAAAGAGAGCTGCAAACATTGTGTGAATGCCGAGAAAAAGTTTGGATTGGAAATGGATATTTCCGTGAGAGTTCTAACAACTACAGCTTCTGATTTTTGGTCTTTAAGTGATATCCAAAAGGCTCAACTAGAGGATCCAGACATTAAGTTAATTCTGGTGAAGAAATTAAATTCGGCCAATCAACCATCTTGGCAAGAAATCGCTCCGGAGAGTCCTACAGCAAAACGGTATTGGGCTCTTTGGGACTCCTTACATCTTAAGGACGGCGTTCTATACCGTAAGTGGGAGAATGATGATGGAAACTCTTATCGATGGCAACTTACTCTCCCGAAAAGTCGAATTCCAGAAGTTCTGCGAGAGACTCATGACAGCGCAAGTGGAGGCCATTTTGGTGTCATGAAAACGTTAAGTAAAACTAGAGAGCGATTTTATTGGGATCGACTTCGTGCTGACGTTGAGAAATGGTGCAGAGAATACCACGCTTGCGGAGCCAGAAAATGACCCAAAACAAGAACTAAAGGTCGCCTGCAACGTTACAATGTAGGTGCGCCGTTCGAAAGAATGGCTTTGGACATATTAGGGCCTTTTCCTGTGACGGCAAATGGCAATCGATTCGTCCTAGTATTAATGGACTATTTCACGAAGTGGCCAGTGGCGATCCACATTCCAGATCAAGGAGCGTCGACCGTAGCTGAAGAACTCATTCGTAGTTGGCTATCGCATTATGGCGGGCCTATGATATTACATTCAGATCAAGGTACAAATTTTAATTCTGCACTCTTTACCGAGCTATGCAAACGCTTGGGAATTCTGAAAATTCGAACTACAGCTCAACATCCAGAGTCCGATGGCACGGTCGAGAGATTTAATCGAACGATTTTAAACCATTAGTCTTTATCCGTTTTGAAGAATCGAATTGATTGGGACATGCATTAGCCACTTTTTCTCCTTGCCTATAGAAGTGCTGTCCACGAAGCAGCGGGATGGACTCCGTCAGAGATGCTGTTTGGCAAAACGCTTCTACTGCCCAGTGATATCCTCTTTGGATGGCCGACAGATACCCCTTCCTCGCCGAATAAATACATGAATGACTTAGATGCACGTTTGGAAAGCGTACACACATTTGCCAGAGAACGAATAAAACTAGCCAGTGGAAAAAATGAAGACTCGTTACGACTCCGGAGCGATAAAGCACCGATTTAAGGAGGGTGATTCTGTAAGGATGTATAACCCAAAGCGACGGAGAGAACTCAGCCCGAAACTGCAACAGAACTGGGAAGGCCCCTACACTGTCGTCAAGAAGTTAAAGGACGTTGTCTACAGAATTCAGAAGTCGCCGAATGCTAAACCGAATGTCTGTCACATTAATCGGCTAGCTCCATATCAGGCGATTAACCATAGTTGTTTGCAATGAGACTGCCGGGACGTCAGTCTTTAAAGAGGGGAGCAGTTTTACAAATGTGAAATGTTGCTTCCCAGCAATACTGATCGTATGGTTGCTAAGAGACATTCACAGGCTATCTGGACGCCAAAGGGGAAAGCAGCAATTCGACCACTGGCCTTGGCGACAAAAATTGGCATCACGAATCTTCAAGTAAAATCTAGTTTCGTCGAGAAGTTTCCAGAATAGGACCGAAACATTAGAGAACTTTCTATGTGACGTCACATCCGGTCTTCAAGGTATAAATAGACAGAGCCGCTGATCGTCAGTGAGTTAGTCTTTCGGAGTGAAAGCGATTATCTTGCTTGCTTTGCAAACTGCGTGATTTTGTTTAAACTGTGGAATGCTGTTTATTTAGTGCTGCAAATTTGTGCAAGTACGATTTTGTTGTCGTCTGTGCTTCCTGTTTTATTATTATTTAAAGAATAAATTACTATTTTTCTAGTATTCTGCTTGTCGGACTGTTCACCTACACTCACCGGACAATTTTCGTAACAATATATATACACATAGATATCTGTGCAAATTAATTGGGACGAAGTAAAAAAAATCGCTTTCTTTGAGAAAACTATGCTTTTATTCATTTTATACATTTTCTAGTATGACTGTATGTCCTCACTTAGCAGAAATGACTTCTTGCACATGCTTTGGCATTGACTCCAATAGATTAGCACGCATGCTCTTCTTTTCATCTTCATCACACTTGAATTATATTGTTTATCACGCTTTCTTTTGTTGTACAATCGATCTTAACTATAGGCCTCTTCACAATATTTCACAAGTTCTCAATGGAATTTAGGTCTGTGGAATTTCCAGGCTAATCCAAAACTTTAATTTGATTTTCCAGCATAAAAGTTTTTACTAGTTTTGAATTGTGAAAAGGAGTCAAGCCATGTTGAAACGTTCCGTTAGAGGTTTTCATGAATAAAACAATCTTATACAGTAATATTTCGATGTATTTAGTTGAATTCCTCATGCCTTGAACAGGAACTAATCTTCCAGTGCCATTTGCTGTGAAGAAACGCCAAAGATCTGTTTCGGGGGTGTTTTATGGTAGTTTCGAAGTGCGACGGTAATAAATAATAAATCAATCGAGCAAGCAGCATTACAAAGATGATTCAAACATTTCATTTAATAAATGTAGGTTTCAGATGAAAATGTTCAACATTAGATCCAAATATTATTAAAATAATCGAAAATAAAATATACAAATATGGCAAACCTTTAATATCTACAAACTTTATTGTGATATGCAATATAAGCGATTTTTAATTATCTAAACATGATTTCTTTCTTTCATTACTAAAACTGATTCTTTGAATGAAAACAAAATATCAATTTGTACAATTCGAAGACTTCGTTTGTATGTACACTGTCGCAAAAGATTTTTCGTTCACTTAAACTTTTTAAATAAAAAATAAATTAACAGTATAGTTTTTGTAGTAGTTAACAATATTAGATATAATACAAACCTTCTAACCTGACAAAACATAGACAATCTATTAAACAATAAGGGCATTACAAGATTATGAAATTCGTCCTTAAAAAGGAAATGAATAATCATTTAGTATATGTTTTAAGTTTTAATACATATATAACTAACTATACGATATAAATTTTCAACAACATTTAATATTTTATCCCCCTCTCCTTCCCTTTGTTTTCTATTATTTGTAGTAGATTAGAGTTCCTGCTGTAAAATTAATTTCTACTATTGTCCTTTCTCTTAGGCTCAATTACTTTTACAGCTTGTTAAATATTTTGCCACAGTTGTTTATTCTGATCAAAGATCCGTTTTCATAAACAATGTCAGATATCATCTTCCATATGTTTTCAATCACATTCAGGTAAGGGCAGCGAGTTGGCCAAGGTAAAATGGTCACAACCTCATTGTCAAAGATGGTCTTAATACAATTGTCAGTGTGGACAAAGCACTTATCTTGTTGAAGAACAAACTAATCTGCCTCCGAAGAGTTCCTCATCCAAGTCAAGGCTCAATCCAACAAGAAATTGTCATTCACTTCAGGGGTTACAGATACTGTAAGTCTATATACTGATATATTTCCGTCATAAATCATTCCTGTCCAAATAAGAATACCTCCACCACGACTTAGGCATTTTGTCCAATCAGGAAAACGTCTCTTATCCTTTTTCTTTACGTAGGACATCTCATTAACCAGGCCATTCTTAGAAAATGATTTTTCATCAGAAATACCATATCATTTCATTGTTAGTTATTTCCAATCCAACTCCCAGCAAAATTCACTTTGTTCTCTTTATGAGATTTTATCAAGGTCAAATATATTTTTCTATCTGTTAGTAGCGAAATCTTAAACAAGTTCATGTTGACCTTTTCAAGGACATTACGATCAGTAATCGGAGATGAAGATCCACGTTAATTGACGCTCGCTCGCCGTATTCGAGTCGAAGCTTTCGTGGTCGTAATTTTCTTAGGCCCTGTTTCCTTCTTTACTTCTGTCATGGTCATTCTTGACCATATATTGTGCGAGAGATTCAAGAAAAGACAGATCATTTACTATTACTTGACAAGATTTTCCCTCAGCTCATTTCTTCTTCGCTAATTCGACATTACACTTTTATTTCATACTGAAAGCATTTCTCTGTTGATAACGAGTTTTAGTCAATTGTTGCAACTTCCTTTATATATGCCAGTAATGTTAATTAATAGTATGGAAGGCGAGCAGAAAAACTTTGTTATAAAAAATAGCATAATCCAGCTGAAACTATTAGTATTTAGGTTGAAGTTTAAAACAGAACATTTTCACCGATATTTTTTAGTTACATTACACATGTGTTTTAAATTCATGTCTTATATTACAATTCCGTGCTTTTAACATTTATAAATTTTAGTGTACGAAAAAAAATCTTGCAAATAGTGTAAGTGAAAAAAAATTTGTTGAAGTGAAGCATTATTTCAATTTTTTGCTAAAAAAAAAATTCATCCCCTCTCCCCTCTGCAAAAAAAAAAAAAAAAAAAAAAGCAATGCAATTTTTCCATAGTTGAACTGAAACAAGTTATTAAATATCATCGTTAATGTCAACGATTTTTTTTGGCATAGAGAAAAGTAAGGATAATAAAAACGGAGAGAGAAGATAAAGATTATAAGGTACATGAAGAAGATTAGGCAGGGATACCAAAATAATTGTTCTCTAATCGGGCTCCTTGTTTCTCCTGTGCAGTTCGCTTTAACTGAGTTTTTCTCACTAATTTAATACAAATCCTATTGATTTTCTGGTAATGAATTGATATTTATATCAAGGTAATGAATACTTTTGTGATGAAAAGAAAAAAAAAAAATGTGTTTTTCTTTATTAATTTTACCTTTCACTGACCAAACGCCTCTTCATTATTTTTACAGTGTTACACAGTTCTCTATCATTATGACAGATATGGATATTTTTACATTTATCAAAATGGCAAATAAAAAAAGAAAGCTGGTAGAAAAAGAGTGAAAAGTTATGCTCTTTTAAAGAATACTTTCACGTCGAGAATTATTACCGAAACAGAAAATCGTTGTGGGTGATAATAATATTTGATGCCTTAAAATCAAATGAAGAAGTAACAAACTAGATTTTATTTGTAATTTTTGCAGTGATATTGAAGAAGAAAAAATTTTCTCATCCTTTCCCCTGAAAAAATAACTAATTTATAAAGTAGTTTTTAAGTTTGTATCGTTTTATCATGTGATTTGAGGGCGCGGCAATTTATGGACGAATCTCCTGGATGAAAAGCTGTATACTGATAAAATTGTGCAGATAGCTGAAATTATTCTTTTAAGCAATGGTTTTAAATAGTTGACTCTGTCGAATATGGCAGAAGAATATATATATTTTAAGAATGCCTATGCCTAGTGACCCGGAACAAAACTAAAATTAAGATCACATTTTCGAATAGAAAAAATGTCATATTAAAATAAATTTGATTGGTTGATGGTATATATCCGTTATTCGTGGAATATTTTATAAGGGCCATTTTTATAAAGGAATAATTAAAAATAGAAATTATTTTACTTTAATAGGTAACGCTAAATATCAGTACAAGAGACGTAGAATGGAACATATTTAAAGCAAGGGGGGGGAAGGGATGATTCACATAAAAATCATGAATGTAATAAAATAATGCTGCTTTCTATTGGACGGCTAAGTCAGAATGAAATGTCAATGTTGGAGTACTTTTCAACCTGAAAAAAAATGTTGAGTTATATCCTATTGTTCAATATTACACATGAACATCGAATGAGTCTAGCTTGTATTCGAATGGTGCATCATAATTCGTGCGGATGAGTTAAGCTCTCAAGAAGGATTCCGACCAAAATGGGTGCAAACAAACCCTACTAGCATAAAGAAATTTTTCCCCAATTGGCGCTACCGAGTTGATCTCGTTCGCTTATATTATCTTTGCTTTTTGAGTTACAGACGATACCTACTCGCAAAATTTAGTTCGATAGCATGCAGATATGGGTGCAGTCAAATTTTTGCATAATGATGGCAGTGATGCCGATCTAGTTAAATTTTTGTATTACTTGCCGGGAGATTGAAATTGAAATGGCTCAAAGACGAAACTTGGATAATTTTGAAGACGAATGTAAGCAATTCTATATTTTAACACTAAACATACCATAACTGGTATTTTGAACGGTTATGAGCTTTTGCATTGAAAATGCACATATTATCTTATTGCTTATGTATATTTGACTTTTTCTGTTAATTATATACAGTAAATATTGTATTTTTTTTATTTGGAATTTTTTATTTATTTTGAGTAATACTTGACGTATACCGTTATCTACCACAGCCGGTCATTTGACAGGTAGAACAGTTTATTGCTTAATAAGGTTATTGGATCAGAAATTATGATGTAAAATCAACGTATTATATACAGTTCATTACAATGAAACTAAAATTGGTGTAGACATGACCGATCAAATGACAAGGAAATTTACCACAAAATCTAAGTCTTGCAGATGGCCACTCCCAAGAATTTCACAATACCCTTGATTTAGCTGACATAAATGCTTGGATTTTGTACAAGCAAACGACAGGAGAAAATATTTCGAGACAAGATTTTTTTACTCCAGTTAGCAGCAGAACTAGCCGTCGATTTTCGAGAAGCCTGTGAACAACCAAAAGAAGAGCAAATACAAGACGATCGTTGCCTAGGATTTACAACAGATTCTTATCAACGTAAGAAATGTCAAATAGGATATTGTAACGAAAATAAAACCATCAAAATTTATTCTAAATGTGAAAAATATGTTTGCGGAAAATGTACAATAGAGACACCGTGTATATGTAAAAAATACGAAGAGCAATGAATTAAACATTCTCATTCTTTGTGTTTGTAATAGTAATTGACAATATACAATTTTATTTAATTATAAAGTTAATTTGTTTATTTCCTTCCTAACATCCATATTTCATACATTCAATCAGGAAACACGAAGTCCGGTCATTTGACCGTCTATGATAGAAATAAGTATTTAAGTGTTAGTATTTTTAAGTGTTAAAATGTATCATACACAAAAACATTTTTAGGTAAATATAATACTTAAATGTTTCGTAGTTTTAAAGACTGCGTATCTTTATTTTTTTGGGATATTTTAATACTCAACAAACTAATATTTATCATTTACTTGTTTAAAAATAAGAATAATAATTGTTGCAACTATATCATTAATAAGCCGAAAATAATTCTATAAAGACCACCTTTAAAAAAAGCGTACCATGCGTAATAAGAAAGTTAAAATTGCTGATTCTCCTAACCATTAAAAGATTTAAGCTAAATTTTTCAGAAATTATAATCAATGTAATTTGATTAAAAACTAAAAATAAAAAATAAACATCATCTATAAACTTTTCTTCATTGTTCGTACTTTAGCATTTTAAAAATTCGGTTGAAAGAAGTCGTCAAAACTGTAATAAGATTATACGAATAAGAGAGGATAATTTTTTAAAATAATGTGGTTAATTGATTAAATTTATGATTTCATGTTTTATTACAGTACTTCACCTTTCCAGTTCTGCCATATTCCGGCATTTTTACACCAGGCTGAAAAGTCAAAGAAAATTATTTTATGCCTTCTTCAATAGAATAATGTAAGTAGTTTGACACTTTGTTTGTGTGTCCGGTATTATATTTTGCTCAATAATAAGCAACGAATGTGAATTATAATAGGGGGAGCGAACATTTACATACAACAACAAATAATGGAGTAGACACAAACAAAATTTAAAAATTTAGCAACAAAATTGTAAGTTGTTTATGCTTTGTGCGCGAATTCGGGTAGAGATATAAAATTTGACAGTGTATCCTAACTTTATATAGTGGTTTAGTTTTAATACAAGTAATTTTTTTTTTGAAATTTTGATTAATACTGTACAATATATTTTTTACAAAGGAAAAATGTTACAAATGTGTTGCAATTAAATAGAAGTATTTAGAGAAATAAAGAGTAAACAGCGATAATTCCCTTTAAAAAATATGACTAGTTTAAATAAAAACCAGCAAACGAGATGGCCAAATTCCAACCAGCGAGTACAGTGTTGCTTTACGAAATGGTAGTCCCGACACACGAAACTAACAAGTGTACCGCAATGAATAACATTAAAATTTGTGCATATTTCTTTTAAGTAAATTTTTTAATAATTTAAGAAACGATAGGTAACATAATTAGTAGAGAGAGAACTTAAGACAACAGGCTTTTTTATATATAAAAAATTGGTTTGATTCCTAATTTTAGGTGAAAGATAAAATGGTATAAAAATTTAACTTTTTTCCCAAAAAGTAGAAAATGGGATTCGCTCCTTCCTTCCACCTAATCATGGCCACTGATAATACATTGCTTTTGCTGCTTAGATGCGATATTTTTAGTGATTTTCCAGCAATTCGGCGGTGCTCTGGTCCAATATATGTCGGGTTACAGAGAGACTTCAGCATGTTAATATTTTGAATGAAAACCAATATGCAAGAAAATTTTTTTAAAAAAAATATTTTCTTTTTTAAGCATGACATTTTTAATTAATTATGGTAATAAATTTGGAATTGACAAAATAAATAAATAAAATAAAAAATAAAAAGACTCCAAGCATTTTCACAATTGACAAACATTTTATTCGTTCCAAAGGGGAAAAAATGTACTAGAGCAAAAATGTCCATTAATAAATAAATATTTTTTTTTCACTTAACACTAAAATGTACAACAACAGAAAATCATTATCACAAATTTCACATGGACTTTTTTTACAGCTGTAAAAACTTCATTACAAAATACATCAATCTAGAACACTGTAATCTCAGGGTCCAGAAAAACATGCAGTACAATTATAAATCTATAAAACAATATACAACACAATATAGAAATCGCATACAGAAGATTTAAAAGCGTTAGATAAAATAATTACATTAAAATTTTAAAAATATCTATCGAAACTCTACATTTTACAGCAAAAGCTAAGATGGCTAATTTCTGTAGTTTTCTATTTTTAGAAAATTTTACAAAATGGCTAGGTATTATGTATTTGTATCAATTGCATACTTGTATTAATTATATATATATATATATATATATATATATCATATTTCACTCACAATTTTCCAAAACCTAAAATTAAATTTTTAACCTGGACCCTAATTTATACAAGTTAAAGATAAATTGGACACAAATGTACATTTTACATGAATCCAAAATTAAATTAATAATTTTTATTGCACAAATCTGACAAAAATTATGAGATGCTAACTTCAATAACTAGCAGATTTCACACTAGTGTATCCAATGGCAAGTCTCTGTGTTTAATTTCTAATTAAATGATACAAAGAAAAAAATTTTTAGAAATTTTTTAACTAACAATGTCAAGATACCATGTTGTCTCTTAATTTTTTTTTGACAAACTTGAAATGAAATAGGGGCGAAATAGATTGTCACTTATTTTAATTTTTAAGTATGTAGTAGAAGAAAAATTGAATAAATAATTTAAACTGTTATAGTATGATTATTTACACAAAGTTTCATTCACAAGCATTGATTCAAATAGGTACGGTAGCATATTTATTAGCAAACTATGCATCATAAATGTTTAAACGCTTGTTCAGGTAACTGGAATTTTATTATAATTTTTGTTTAAAAATAATATTTGAATAGTTTTCAAATTATGGTTAACTGAGAATGTTGCAAATTCATGCTTTAGAAAATACAAAGTAATCAGATAGTCAAACTTTGATACCTTTCCTTTTTACATGATTAGGTTATATCAAATGTTTGTTATTAAACACTAAAAACAAAGACATTCAAATCTTAAAGATTGTATTTAATTAAAAAAAATTCATTTTCATTTTGAAGAATGCGATATAGTGGGTTTATAATTTAAAGCTCTCATTACTTTTGTTCACTTGTTTTATCTGAATTAAAATGACTTCAAGCAATTATATTCGATAAAATATTAGAATACGGTATTTATTTTATATACAACATTTTTTCTGCTCATTTTTTCAAATGTTTTTTGGATGAAATGCATTTATTTATGAAAAATATATAAATACTGATAGACTTCAACACCAGAACAGCCAACACCGTTTACCCATGATTTATTTCAAATTTTTAGATCTAATCGTTTTTATTTTGTAAGAATAAATTAAAAAACACAGTTTTAATTATTTGTCAGCTCAGCAGCAATGGACTATAAATATTAATCAAAAGCTTTTTTAAATAACTGAAATAAATGCGAATAAAAAAAAAATGACCATGTCATTTAGACAGGTTTGGCAGTTCTAGTGTGAAGTAAAGCAACATACACTTTTTATTTTAATAATGGATACACTAGTTTATACATAAAGTTTCCATATAGAAATTGGCTGTCTATATATACCAGGCGCACCTTGTTCTCTCCCACCAAACATATACAGGCAAAGTTGCCACTCGTGCTGTTCTGGCTTTGATCTTGCAGGACTTGGCGACCAGTGCGAAACTGGAGACATGGGGGCTTCTTTTCGTTTAGGAGCATTAATCTTTTCAGGTTTTGGTGCTCTCTTTTCGATACGAGACACAAAACTATCTTCCACAATGCTGGTGGACATTAAAACTGTCGGCGTGATGCTACCTCCAGAAGGATAGCTGCGTACCAGCTTCCTCTGAGAGGCTCTGTCCAGAGATCTTGCCCTTTGTTTGCAAGGAGGCGGAGGAAGAATTACATCACTGTCACCATTCTGAGATTCGTTGGGGGAGAAAGTCTTCAACTCCAGGTCCCTGCCCTTGAGCAAGAGCTTGCGAGAAGCTGCGGTATTCAAGCAGCCAGCAAACTCTTTATGGCACTCGAAACTGTTGTCCTCTTCAGTGAAAGAGTGGTATCCAGAGCTATGAGATACTGAATGTGGAAGCCCACGATTCTCAATACTTGGCGTGAATGTCTGCGAGGCGAAATCGGAGATCGTATGACTTGATTTGAACTGGCTGTTGCAATACTGAACTGAATCCTTACCGTCGCCCAAGTCTATGAGCAATCCTTCTTTCTGATCTTCACAGTTGGGATTCTTGTTTTCATTGTTCTGAATACTCACAATCATGTTGGGCTCGTCAGCATTCTCACTGTTTTCTTCTATGACATCTCGAACTGTTGATAGCAGTCCGTCGTAAGTCAATCTGCCCAATCTAGAGGTTGGGGTTGTGCAAGTGTCGTTGCCATTGACTCTAACGGAGCCATTAGGTGTTGAATGTCGATTCTGGAAGGTGCTTTCAGACCACGAAGATCTCAACAGGGTATTCGGATTCTCAACCCACAAAGGCGGAGAATCTGTTACATCTGAGAACTTGGATTTATGCTGAGGAGTAGCTTCACCGTCAGACTCCAGTACTGCGTCGGAGCTTTGGGATTTCTGGATCTTCAATCGTGGGCGGTGCTGGAGATGTGGCGTTTTTTCTTCCACTAATTTCTCCAGTTCGTCCTTGCGTGCATCGTTGGATGATTGATTGTGAAGGATGGAATAGCTACCGCTAGATATGCTTCGTACGAGACGACTGCTGTGGAATTTATCCCGCAGTGTTCTGGAAAATAAAACGTATTACATTAAAAAAAAAACTTTTAATTACATAATTATACCCATTTACTTAACTTCAGCTTCCATCCCTTTCCACAAAATGCTAAAATGTTATTAGTGATGAGGAGTCATATCAGTTTGAGTGGATAATTTTTACCATAAAAATACAATACGATTTCGCAATGAAAATTAAAAATAATAAATAAATAAACCTATTTTTAATTTTATTCATACAAAATTAAAACGGAAAACCTCAAAACAAATACCAAAAGACACACATATATTATCGAAGCTAGTAAGGAAAGAAATATCAAAATGCAAGAGGTTTTTATCATTGCAATCCTCACGCAATGTTCTCTCAGCGATAAAACTGACTCATTAAGTAACTCATTTATCAAGCTCAATCTCTTATTCTACTAGATGGAATATATCATTAAATTACTTTTATTAAAATATGAAAAAGTTATAATAACGATATTTCTCACATTCAAAATTGACATATTATTCATAATCACAAGCTGACAGACACTAAGCTAGAAACTTCTTTTTAAATTTAATTTTGGCACCTTTTAAGAAATTTAAGTAACTGAGATTACTAAGCAGCTGCGAGCCCTTGATTGATTGTTTATTAACGTCGTATTTGGAGGCAACCGGTAGATTACAGTCGACGGATCGTAATTTTGAACTTCGTTCAAGTGAAAAGGACGACACCTTAGCTAGTACCCCTTCTCCAAACCTCCACTTCACTCCAACGTTAAAACATAGAGCCTTGACAGATTGAACGTGCAGGAGCCGAATTATATGACGGATCTTCAGTGACATCATAGCTCAATCTCTTATGCTTCATAGCTCGAGAGCCACGAATTGAAGAAAACAAATAGGTCATGAACTCAAGACCGTTCCCCAGCCATGCCCCAAGGATTTTAATTCTATCTAATACAAATACCTTATAGTCCAAGAATTCCTCTATTAAGTCAAACCGTTTTGAGTTATGTCAGCAATGTCACTAATAATTCGGTGTACAGCTGTAGTGTAGTTACAAAATAGAATCACAAGCCAATTAATGATGCTAACAAAGTAGTAATATCTTTCTATAACTATTTTTACTGCCATTTCTAAGCTCACTAGAGAATCAGAATCACACAGTCAAATAAATCCAAAATTAATGATAACCAATTTATTTTTGTTCGAGTACAGAATACTTAAAATCTGTTTCTTATCTTATTCTCTGTGGGGAAAACTTGCTTAAGCGCAACTGAATTATGTTTCATAACATTAATTTCATCTATCCCTTACCAACTAACTCGGGTTTGAGTGCGTAGAATAACTGGAGTTGGGTATTCACATCATTGATTCTAAGTAGAACCTTACTCGTTGTCATCCGGGAACTCCTTGACAAAACGGTCTCCATTATTTCAGAAACGGGTTCAACTACAATAACCTAATTTTCTCAATCTACCTCACCCTCTCCAGCTTTTTTTTTTTTTTTTTTTGTAATTAAACGATCCATTGCTTATACACGCATTTCCTCATATCCATTCATTACACTTCACTAAATCGCAATCAATTGACATGTCATGTTTCATTCATTGGAAGGATTTTTGGAATTCAAATACAGCCAGATAGAAAACCAAAGAGAAGGGGAAATCGCGAGGGAGCCCATCGTTACAAGTACCCACCTCAGATTAACTTGGGCGGAGCTCTGGCTGTATCCTACACCGTACTCCTCGTCATCGTCCTCATCGGAGCTCGTGTTCTTGCTGCAGAACCTGGAGACTGGATGGACTTTGAATTTGAAGTACCGCTTGCTCTCGGGCTCCACGGCGGGCGGCTGTCCGAAGCACATGGAGATGGACTTGGGCGGATTCGCTCGGTTTGGCACTTTGTCATCCCCTGCGGCTGCCCACGCCTGCAATTTGGTCTCAGCATTGTACAGAGCAGGATTGGGCACGGCCACGTGACGACATCGGGGAGGAGGGATGATTCCTTCAGCACTGATTCGCTCCCACGTTTCCGTCACTGCAAGAAACACAGGTTGTGGCTTTTAATAACTTTGAAGGGTTTTTTTTCGTTTCATAATTGAAATAATTTCACACATTCTAAAGCCCGTTGATTATTAATTGATTCTCCTCCTATAGAGGCGTAGCTAGGCTTTTCTGCGTCCCGATACAACTGGAGATTTCGCGCCCCTCCGGCTAGCCAAAATGGAGAAGAGAAAGAAAATATTTAAAAATCTACTTAAAATAACAGTATTTTAAGAAAAATATTTAATATTTTAAATAGCTTTAATTTTTATAGCCCTTTTTGCATATATTATCAAAGTTTTTCTAAATTTAACGTCACTATACCATCAAAATAAAGTCGTAATAATGTTACTGGGTGAGCCAAGCTTGTTAGAGTATTGGTGAGAATAAATTACTGTCTGTTGGGTATATAGAATTATTATGTGCTTCAGAACTAGAGACAAAAATCACAAGAAAAAAACGTGTTCATGCTGGACTGAGTATGTGAATGTTTTTCCTTTTATTGCATTTAAGAATAGAATTTTTTTTTTCTACATCAATTTAGCGCCCATTGGATGATGTAACCGGAAAGGAATGTCAACCCCCTCAGCTACACTAATTACTTACCATTATTAAGCTCGATTAGTTAATGAAGAAAATACAGTCAACAGAAGGAAGAGTCGAGATCAACAGTTAATATTGCTTTCTATGTAGTTAAACTCCCTAAATGCATTTGAACTAACGTTTAGGATATTAATTTAAATCAACTCTTGCGTATTCACTCGGATTCGAGAGAATAGCCTAACTGGAATTGAAGGTTCGATGCTTGAACCCACTTCCAGGATCACTCCGGATCACTTCAGGAACAATGGGATTCGAAGTCTTACACACTGTTACTCAACCCACTAACTAATCCATACAATTCTCTAACTCCCAATTAATCAATTCATTGCTGATGATAATAACAATTCATCCAATCTACTCACAGAACTCCATTCGATCTAATCAGCATAAGTCACGTTCCATTTATTGGAAGGCATTTCATTTGAAACATTTCGAATAGAAAAGTCCCCAAGGTTAGAAAAGGGTAGATCGCGAAAGAACCCAAAGTGTTCATTGGGTACAGAACCTCCGTATTTAAGAGGTTTTCTATATTTCTGTGAATCTGTGCGACACTACATTTTTTTTTCTCTTTTACATTTTTACAGTAATTATTCTTTTAGTTCCAATGCAAAATGGAATTTTGGGAACATATTCCGTATTAAATCGTTCGTTTAATAAAAGTTCGAATTTTTTTAAATGATTTAATTTCATTAGAACAAAACTAAATTCAAACAATAAAAAAATTCACCCATACAAGAAGGTGATACAAATGCATAATTAATAAATAAAACTACTCACCAAAATGGAATCTCCACAGTTCATTGGTGGCAATACCTGATCTTTCACCGCCAAATATGTACATGAAGGCCATACCTTTGACAGCAGAGTGACTGTGTAACTCGCCCGGTCCGCGCTGTGTCTTTATTCGAGACCATCGGTGAGCAGCTGAGAGACAAAACCAATTTAAATAATAAATCAATTAAAAACAACCAAATATCAATCAAGGAAAAAAAGAATGATAAAATAAGATAAAACTCCTACGCTTAAATTAGATAACGGATACACAATATATGAATCTAACAGAATCTCTGAGATAATGCAAATCAAAGAACAAAAATGAGAAATATCTACAGCATATTATTCCCAGAAAAAAAACCACACAAGTTTGCTTTTATTAATTTTTCTAAATCTAACTACAATTCTTTTAATTACAAACGTTTGATCTACAGCTCCTTTTTGAACACATTTTTCTACTTGTAATGCCCTGTATTACTTCCTTCTGCTTCATGATTTATTGTTTATTAATAACACACTGAGAAGCAACACAAGAGCAAAAGACGACGGACCTCGTAATTTTGAATCTCGGCCAGCGACATGTACGACATCTGAACTGGCAACTCCATCTCCAAAACTTCCAACACCAAGCCAACTGGAGGACTTAGAGCCCCGACAGATTTAACGTACATCAGCTACGCTAAGCGGCATGTCTTTAGTGGCATCAAGGCTCGAACCTAGTACTCGACAGTAAACGACGCAGGCTGCGAGTTCGCAACCATGACCACTAAGCTACCGCTTCCGCTATTTCGTATTGCGATCATTATTAAGCTTATTTAGAGAATCAAGAAATTACTCAGTCAAATGAAGAGAAAGTTAGATGATAGTCAAAATATTTAACTTTAATATCCTTTATTTGTGATAGTTAATCCCTACATTCGTGACTGATTTAACGTTGTAATCTATTAAAGATATTACTTCTTCCTTTTCCTACCAGGTTCGAGGTTTTAGACGAACAAAAGATGAGGGTTTAAGTTACTGATCCTTCGTCTATTCTATCTAGATTCCTCCAAATGCTCCTTATTTCTCCAATGCAGGTCTGCTAAAAATGTTTCACTTTAAAACTTCAAATCACAATCTTTATCACACACTGAGTAACCGATTATATTATTAAATGCTTCACAGTTTATACGCATTTCATCAATTCTATTCACTATACTTCACTAAATTCAATCTAATATACATAAGTCACATTTCATCCATTGGGAGGAATCTAAAATTCAGACACAATCAGACAGAGTCTCAAAGAGTTAGTCGAATAAAAAATCGCGGCATTGCCCATGTCACATACTTTAAAAATTTGAATAAGTTAAAAAGGACCTGGGTGACAATTTCTTGCACTAAAAGAGAAACTTTCTAAGTTTCTCGAAGATCAATTTGACGATTCAACATTTCAGCGCAATATGAATAATTGATTTTTACTGATGCCATTTGCATTTCTATGTGTACATTGGAGTTTCCATAAATCGATAAAATGGAAGCATTTATTGAATGCCAAAATAATTTGCGCCAATTATTTTTTTCTACTTTCCCCCATTAGTAAGCCACATTATCTGATTCGCCTCTCTGTTATGACTAGTTCAATAATAAAGTTATCTGATGCTGATATCCGATATACATACAGAAATGAGTACATATTATAATATGTAAAGTAGAATTTTGTTAAATTGGACACATTTAATTCAGGATCTCCGGATTATCTGGATAGGTCAGCATGAAGGATTTTCTTCTTTTGTTTTTAAATTTGAGAAACGGTCTGTCAATTTCATGACAGCACTTCTTTGTTTCCTTCATGCATTTGAAAATAATTTTCTTTACTAAAATCTTCGAACAGCTGCGAATGTATTAAAAGAAAAAAGGGTAGGAAGCGGATTTTACAAGTATTCTGCGCAAAGTCAGTAAAACCTTAGTTTCACCTCTCATCACCAGTGATAAATAGCGCACGGTGATACATTGTCTAAATGCTACACGCAACAAAATAACTTTAAGGTAACTGAGACACTAAAAAATGCTTCAAAATTTGCATTTTTTCGATTTTATTAAAAAATTGAGGGCGTTTCGATGATTCCGTAGATGTATTATGTATGAGAATTCGACAAATGGAACGTCAGAAAATTGAAATTTTAAAATTATAACCCCTCCCCTAGTAAAAAATATCTGCATTTGAGTTTTTCTCACGATGTAGTTTTTTTCAAAGATTCTGGAACAATTACTTCAAAATCTGCTTTAAACTATAGCACTGACGTTTTCACATAATGAAATGAGATAATTTCTTATACAATGAACATTATTTGTTTCCTAATAAACACTCACAAATTTAAGTTTTACATAATTCTTGTACAAAAATTATGGAAAATTTGAATCATGTCAAATTTTAAAATTAAAATTGTTTATTGTATAAAATATTAAGTTTATAAGTACTCAGCAATTTTTTTAAAGTTATCACCGTTGATTTTACAAGATGCACCGTGCAAGATGCACCTAAAAGTAAATGTACGAATTACAATTCTACTGCAATTTATTATTAATGACTTGTACATTAAGTATTCATGTATATGTGATTCTACTTGCATAAACATATACACAAATACATAGTTATATACACAAATACATAGTCTCAATGTTAAAATATAATTACGACTGCTTTTAATTTGCAAAGGAATGAGGATTGGTAAAAATAAGTTCTCACTGTTTCTTATCGAAAGCATCTCAGTTAATTTAAGCGCATTTCTATTGTTCACAAAGCAAATGTTTTTTATCTCCAGCAAATATGATTCATACTCGATTTGTTCAATATTAGGATGATTTTCTATACTATTTTTAAGTATACTTTATTTCCTTTCAATCCCTTCCCCTTATTTACCGGTTAACCAGGGCTTTCGATATCCTTGACTGACTCATGTCCCAATTAATCCGACTTATATATAACGAGATTTTCCTGTATTTCATTAACTTATTTGCATTTGAATGAGAGACATTGTAAAGTTTCCATTGTTAAGAAATAACAGAGATACGTAGATAAAAATAAATTTCTGTATTAATCGATCCTTTTTTGTACATAATGTAAATTATAGCTATTCATGTTGATTTATTTGGTGTCAGGAAGACGTAAATTGAAGTAACCCGCAGTATCGTACAGTATTATTATACCGAGTAATTGAAAAGTTTTAATTATTACTAAAATAACAGAGAAAGAAACTTAATTTTTATTTACTATTATTAAGACTTTTTACATAATCACCCTCCAGAGTTATACCATTTCTCTCCGCGTTTTTTGACCTTCCGAAGGCCGTCACTGTAGAGCACAGCAAATTGAAATCTCATCTACTCCATACTACTTTTACTTCAATATACGATATACTGAAACCAAACAAATCAAAATCAATAGCTGTTATTTACAAAATTATGAACATAAAGATCTATGAATACGTAGAATAAATTTTATCCAGGTATCTCGGTTAATTCTTAGCAACGAACAAAACGTTACTACACCCTCTTGTAGGAAAAAAAATGATCATGTTTTCTATGCTAAGAATAAGAACTGAGTAATTGTCATTGATTAATTTGATGGAGTTGGGGTTTCGAAATAAAATTTTTGCACGTAACGCTGTGATTATATTTTAATTCATCATAAGATTAATAATAATAATAAAAAAAAAACATGCACACATAAAACTTTTTCCTTGTAACATTAAAAAGGAAGGTTGCAGGTGAATCAACAGCTGGTGTAATACTTATGGCAGATGCATTATTAGGAGCAGAATGAAACGAGAAAATGCAGAGAAACATTCATCACTCTATATCATGAAAATCCATACCCGGATAAATTCAGACGCTTTTTATATAAAAACTCAATAATTTCTTCGCTTAGCATCTTTCCATGAATCGCGATAAAATTAGTAAGAAAAAAGCTGTAATAACATTTTTGAAACCGTGCCACAGAAAAGTTATACATAAATATATAAAATAAAGCCCGCACGCACACACACAACGTTTCAATTTTCCTAATAAATCGTCCCAAAACTTTTTTGAACGACTTCTGACACAGAAAAAAAATTATTTTTCACTAAAATTTCATGCTTATCAATTCAAAATAACACAACTCTATAAATTCTTATACAGAGCAAATAAAAGTATTTATCTCATTTTCATATCTGTTTCGGAAAAGCTGAAGGTCGCATAATGTCAATTTCTAAAAAAGCCTTATTTCACAAGTGAATATCTTATTAAATTTTATTGCATATTAAAGAGACACAGCTCACTGCATACTAATTTTCACACACAAATCAAGAAGAAGCAATTTATAGTTTTTAAACAACGTTGCACAGTTCATCACAGGTTGAGAAAATGGCGCCAGACGCAACAACTTCCATATTTCGAAAAAATACTTGTGACGAGAGACTTCATTTTCGTGAATTCAAATAAATAAATAAAAAATAAAATAAATAAATAAAAAACATTAGTAAATAAATGAAATGAAATATTTATGTATTATTTTTAAAAATAAGTATAACTGATTGTGAAACACACTGATCGTATGTATATTTACCAAAGTCCCATTTCCAGAAATCTCCCCGCGGCTGGAGGTCCGTGAGACCCCCATAGATCCACATGGCCTCATCGTGAACGATGCACGAATGGTTGTGCCTCGGAGGGGGCTGCTCGAAATAACTTGGAGTTAGAAGAAGGCTCCATCGTTCCGTGGCTGCAAAAGATACAAAAGATGACTTTTGTAAGAATTTACATCTTGAATACAGAACAAAAAAACTTTAGAATACTTAAAACACATATGATTAAGCGAGTAGTCAAACCTGCTTTTATGCGCCTATTTTTTTTATGCAGTATATATATATATAAAAGTCAATTAAAATGCATATTATGAATAAAAATAATAAAAAAAAGAAAGCAACAGATGGACCACCAGATATTACATCATCGTATTAAAAAAAACCGAGTTCATGTCGCATAACCAATTTTATTACATTATAATGGGGCAAAGCTTCAACATTGGAGCACATTGAAAAGTTATTTTCTAGCAATCGAAGCCAATTCTAAAAGAATTTTAAAATTCCAGAATGAGCTTCGATCTAGTACATCTCCGGTTGCCGCAAGGTCTCGAAAGTCGAAATTATGGAACATTACTGAGTACCTTCTCTTATAAAAAGGAATACCTCCTCTCAATGTTAACATTATGTTTTAAAACTTAAAAAGAGAGTTCCATAATCAAATAAGAAAGAGAAAATAATTTCAAAAAAAATGAGAGAATTAAGGGGTCGATCTTGCTACCCTACAGTTCGTAGCTGCATGCCAGCGTTTGAAGTGATTGACGCGGGGTGCTGCATACCCTTGCAGAATATTGTGGTAGAATAGAAAGTAATGAGTAAGGAGGAATAGTTAGAATAGAACCATGGACAATGATGTGGCAGTCCGAAGTTCCATCCACTATACTGGGATTGGGTCATCGTAAGATCTGGTTACAAGCTCCATCTCAAAAATTGATCACCGGTTACATAGTATCACAAAAAATGCCAATTATGAATGAATACGATGCAACATCTTCGAGTGACAAAAGTGATTTTGAACCAGTAATCGACAAGAAAATGCGCGTTCTTGGCTACGAAGAATAATTTTTACATGCACATTATGAAATTTTCTAATACGTAATAATTGATACATATTATCAAATAAAACAATTTCCGTGTATAAATTAATTTTTGCCTTGTTTGGAAGACCTATGTCTAGCTACGAGAACGTCGTGAGGTTTTGAGTTACTTTTTCTATATGGAGCTTTTCTTTTTGCGGTCGCTATTTACCGCATTTTTTTTACATGTGTTGCACTCAATACATTTTATAGCTACTTATGAAGTTTCAGAATATTTTTGTATGCGCTTTCTTTCACGCTGTCCCTTACCCATTACTCAAAAAAGGGTTTGAGTGTATCTCTAATTGTACTCGAACGTCTGCTAGCGAGAAACTTTAAAGAATGATGGAAGAGTACAACCGAAGAACAAATTTCCCAGATCTCGATATAAATACAAACAATATATATGGCTATATATTGAGTAAATCTCTATCATAAACATATTTAACAATTTCATAATTATTTTCAATCATGTCTTAACTATAGCATCAATAGTTTTTGTACTATATATATTAAAATTTTACCTGCTTCAGTAATGCAAGTATATTAAAATCATTAGTAACAATTCTAAATTTGATACGTATTTTATGAAATTTAAGAGTTAAAAAATACAAGGAACTTTTACAATATTCATATAACCTATTTTCTATTATATGAAGCTTAAATCCTATTAGAAATTTCTCTATCACTACTCGTAATATTAATAAAATAATCATTATTTAAAAGTTGCTAATTAGTAAAAGTAGTATATAGATTTTGCATATAATGGCATTATTTCCAAGAACATTATCTACATAAAAAAAATAATAAATTTATACAAGAGATTTTTTATTGAACTTTTTTAATTTATACAGTATTTATATTTCTTTAAATTCTTCAATTGTAAGTAATATTTAACAGCCAAATCAGTTAAAACATTTATCCAATACTTCCATTAATTTTTTTTCTTATTATAGCTATTGTTAGAAATAATGTCAAAAAACGTGTGCCTTTATTCACAATATCTCTAAGATTTTTGTTCTTACAACATTTAAATTACCAGTAATCACATGCAAGTATTTATAAATTCATTATAATCTTTAGAGTTGTATCCATCATTAACCTATAAATCTGTAGTATTAGTAAAGTTATAAATCATACGTTCCACATTTTTTAATTAAACTTAAAGGCTTTTTTAGTAATAATATTAACAGGAATTATTTTTTGTGCCTATTAAGAATATTATTAAAATGAATTTTATCAACAGATTTATTCATATAATTAATACTACAATATTTTTTTTTATTTCTGTATTACTTTCTCCTATGTTACATTCATAAACTAAAAATTTAATGATATCCTGAATAATATGTAAGCAAGTACTTTCTATTTTATTTTCATAATTATTGAAATCCCTTATAAAATTTTAATTTCTCTTTCCTTCAAATCAAATAGAAGTATTTAATACTTTTAAAAGGAAAGTCTTTTTTAAAATTTATTATTTAAAACAATTTTTTTCTTTTACCCCTATGCATAAGTTTTCTTTTATTATTTCTTCCTCCACTTTTTCTATTATTTATGATACATTTATAAACATAGCGGATATGATAATTGTTTTTACCAAAAAAGTAATCTTTATAGTCATTTTGTTTAAAAATTCGAATCATATTTTTATTAAAATGCAAAACATTCATGCCATAAGAATATATCGTATTATATGATAGAAAAAAAATATTTTCATACTTTGACTTACTTTTAGTGTTAGTCATAATTTTAATAATAGATAATACAATATTTTCAAATTTATGAAGATTAGAGAGTCTCATTTCAACTTTATTACAGTTTTTGATATTAAAATTATTTGCATGTTGTGTATATTAATTAATACGTATTTAACCATATTGGATGTTTGACCTATATACACACGTGTACAAAGCTAAGAAAATTTGCAAATTATGTCTATTGTTACAAAAAGTATTGAACCAAAGGAACTCATTATGGCGTTTAAAAATTATGAAAATATTCAGAGTTGAATGCATAAGCGTACACGTGCGTGTCTGCGGGCCTGTGACTGTTAAGAGATATAAACACACGAAGAGTTGTTGGGGATTTGTGTGCTCGTACTACTGCACGACATTTATCGAAAAAGCAAAAAAAAAAAAAAATTATAAGGTATCAAGTAAAATGAGTAGACACCAACATATGGATGATAAGACATACGGTAGATTGGAGGCAGGCCAATCATATACAGGTAGCTACAGAGCTCAATGTAACGCTCAGTGTCCCCTGCTATTTATGGAAACAGTTCCAGGACACTGGATCCATATCGAGTAGACCTGGATCGACCATGATCCATAACGACTAATACGGACTGTTATTTAGCATTTTCAAAGAGGCGACACAAGACTGTTACAGCTTCACACATGAGCTGTATGCTGGGACTGGAAACCGAGTTTTTCAGTCCCGAAGACTTCATGAGAGAGGGCTGAATGCAAATAGACCCGTTACTTGCGTCTCGCTCACTGTAGCACACAATCGAGCGCATTTAGCATGGTGCAGATAACATGTGTCTCGGATTAGACTCCAGTGGAGCACCGTACTTTTAACAGATATTTAGCCTGGATGCTGATTCTCGGCGTATCTGTATTTGGAAAGAGCCTGGGATACGATACTATCTCTTTCACATCGGAAAAAGGATCATTACATAGGTTGAGGTGAAATGGTTTAAGCAGATATTATGTTGGACGGCCGCACACCCCTAAATGTGTTTGACAAAGGCTTCCTGTTCACTATGAGGTATAAGAGATCAATGCGATTTTTCAGAGGTTACTTGGTCCTGGTTTCATGTAAATGGACGACAACGCTCCTCCGCATAGGGTTCAGCCGGTCGACGATTATCTGAACTGGATGGATAGGCCATAGAACCGCATGGATTGGCCAATCAAATTTCCTGAAATTAACCTTTCACAGCATGTCTGGAAAGCTATTGGAGAACATTGCATCCCGTCTCCCCCTCCGAGAACCATCTCGGAGCTAAAAAACTATCTAGCTGAAGAAATAGAAGCGACTGTCACAAGGACTCCTAAACTGCGTCTTGTCCAGTACGCCGTTACCCTGTGCGACGTGTCTGGTTGTGAGAGTCGACTACACACCATATTAGACTCATTTTCAGTTCGATATCACAATGTGGATTTAGGCATACCTGCACTATGAGCTATACTGATAGTCATGTGCATATAAAATGATTTTGGAATGGCATGTCTCTTTCTCTGTTATAAGTGTATATTAATATCAAATTTCATTACAATCTGATTATCAATTTTTCAGAAATTTGACACGTGAAAATTCTCTCATATTAGCATTAAAGTGTATTTATGTTTGTAAATGTGATTTTCTATGCATAAACAGGTATACAAATATACAGATATCTCAGTGTTAAAATATGACTTCCATTGCTTTTAATTTTTTTAAAAAAATAAGGATTATTTAAAACTCTGCGTACTAAGTTCATTTTTTCTCATCGAAGACTTCTCAATATGAAACAGGTATTGTTATTACCAGATGATTAAAGGTTGATTTTAATCACGTTCCTGGTTCCTACACAAATGACTCTATTTATATGAAGGATGCCTCGAATGCAACAGATTCTTATAATTCACAAAAAGTGGAGGTGGCGGTCTATCATAAAGAACTATTCATTTATTTAATCGTACAATGTAATTTAGAGAAGAGTTTAAGTCAACAATAATCACTCTTTATTTAAGCAATAAAAAAAAAAAAACCTTATTTTTAACTACATAAAATTAATTTTCCATTTTGATAAAAGAAATATTTTTTCCGATATTTTTTTTTCAGCTAACAAATCTCCATATGTTAAAACTTTCCGGATTTTTCTTTTCTTTCTTAAGACTAACGTGATAGTGAAAAGGTTAAACGCTCAATTTCTACAACCCGCACTCCCCCGTTAAAACAAAATTAAAGCTATCATCCAATTTCCACAGAACAAATCTTTTTGTTCAAAGAGTGGAGGAGGCGGTCGCCGAGTGGGTGGAAGTGACAAAAAGGGAACTGGAAGCAAATCGATGCGGCAAACATTCTCCTGAGTGACTCATCGTCCCCATAGCAACGGGGATGCTCCGTTCACAAAGGGATCCGTTTCCATCATCGGTGGGATGCAATTCAGGGACAACAGTTGTTCCTTTTTCCAAATGGTAGATATGATATAGATATGAGAACCCAATGTGGCCTCCAACTTGACAGATATCATATTACCGTAATTTTATTAATTCTATACCAAATAGTAATGATTCCTCAAACCGATTTATACATATAGGATGGAAAATGAGGAAGACAAATTTATTTTAAAGATCAAATGCACTTACTACAACAACAAAAACATAAAGTAAACGTGATTATTAACCAACACACTGTTTAAAAAACTAAGTTTTAATTTTTTAAAACATTAATTTACGATAATTAATCATCTTGCAACATCCCTTCAAATAAACTTCATTTAATTTTCATACATTAATTTAGTTTTTGATTTTTTTATTATTAATTTAGTTCTTCAAATTTCTTAAAATCTGTATTATAAAATTAAATTATATCTGGTTGTTTCCCCCTTTACTTTTTAAAAATAAATTTTTATTGGCAGATTTTACTATAAAACAAAAAATTACCGAAATAGATTATACGCATAAGTAAAATTTTAAACATTTGCAAACTATTTCAGATAATGTATGAAAAGAAAAATAAGTAAAAAAAAAAAAAAAAAAGATTTTTACATCAAGCCTTTATTTAAAGATGAAAACGCTTCAAATCACAGATGACTTTATTCATTTCGGAAGGATTATATAAGTTATATTTTATTAAAAAAAAAACATGCACAAAATGCTTAAAATAGAAGCACATCAAAATCTACAATTTTTTAATAAAATCAAAACTATAGTAAACTATATTTAGAATCTAAAACGAGCCACATCTTTTAATTTTAATTTCAGAGTTATTAGAATCATAGAGTCAGAGATTATATTGTCAACATCAAAATCCTCGCATTGAATGTTGATTAATCAGACAGGGAGAAGTGAAGTCAGATAAGTAAAGAGTTTTTTGATTGATTGTTTATTAACGTTGCTCTTAGCAGTGATATGAGGCGACGGAACTCGTAATTTTAAACCTCGGTCAAGCTACGAAGAATAACACATGAGCTGCCACCCTACTCTGCTAACCTTCACTCCTAGTTAACCAATGGGAGAACTTGTACATTCGATAGAATTAACGTGCATCAACCTCGATACACAGCGGGTCTTAAGTAGTATCAGGACTCGAGCTCACGACTTGACGGAAATGGTGTCGGCCGTGGACTCGCAACCATGACCATTCGCTACCACCACAGAGAAACTAATATATTTTTGAAATATCGGAAAGGTAGGATTTGTCCGCTTGGTTTAAAGTCACAATAAAAGCAAACGCCACTGTTGGTAGACCTTGTCGTTTTGTCGCATGGTCAACAGACGAGGACGACACTTGAAACATAATAAGCAATGTAGAAAACAATAAGCAATTCTTGAAACTTAATAAGCAATGTAGATAGTAATAATGAATCCTGAGAAATCCAATACTTCCTAAGATTTGTGTTTTCTTAAAAAAAAAAAAAAAAAAAAAAAAAAAAAAGACGCTTCAACCAAAGGTTCCATAGATAAGAAATTGAAAAAAAATTCTAAAATACCTAACATTTTATCTTAAAAAAACTTATTTATTCAAGTGTTTATACCCTAACAAAATAGTTAAATAATAAACGAAATGTGGTACTTTACATAATGTTTTGATTACATCAAGTTAATCGCCAAGTTTACTATCTTCAATCATTGAAAGAACTTACAAAACTGTGAAATTAATCCTTGCATATCATGTTTCACTGCAGCACTCTGCTAACTTCTACACTATCCCAACTTGAAGATTTAGAGCACAGACAGATTTGACGCTCAGCAGCCCCACTATACATGACGAATCTTTAATGGCATCAATTTTAATCCACGATTCTACTGAAATAAAGCTGATTGTGGTGTCTTATCTGTAAGCTGTCTTATTTATGTGAAAAATAGTTGACATCCTTCTCTTTCCTATATATAGCAAACAGCGAGCTTACATTGCACTAAAAATTTGTATTAGAGTTTCGTCATTATTTGGGTGCTTTTATTATTTTCTGTACCATATTTTCCCCTCAAGTGTTCACGATTTAATTTTAAAAAAAAAAGTATTTCTAAAAAATGTTGAAAAACTGCAAAATAACAAAAACGAACAAAAAATCAAAATAGGTTTATTTATCAACCATAAAATTACGAAATTTTTTACTAAAATAACGTTAAATAACAAAGAAAATTAAAACACATATTAAAAAAATAGGATGCCATTGTCATAATTGCAATAAAAACAAGCAATACTTATGACAAAATAATTAAAAACTGATTTTTGATTTGTCATCGCTACCAGACCTTCGTAACAATATTATCCCTATAGCCGGAAGATAGTCACTTCCTAGGTCACACGCAAAAAAATGAAAGCTTACAACAGTTAGCTGAGAGTAAATGGATGTGAAGGTCACGCGCTTAATCGCTAAACCGAGTTTCAATTTTTTTTCAGTCTCAATCTGCACGCAACAGAGGACTAACCAATAAAAAGGGCCGTGGGTGTATATAAATCGTTTAGGGAAACAAAAATAGAAAGATGACTCAAAAACAGACGTCAATGAAAAATAATGTTCAAAACAATAAGTATCTAAAGACTGAAATATAAAACATATTAATTATTGTATATCCATACAATGACGTCATATTCTTTACAAACCCTTTGTAAAAAAAATCTCCACTTAAATTTGCATAATGCTATTTAGAAAAGGAAAAAATAGGTTGGTAAACTTGTGACGTCACATTCACGTTTGCGTAATGGCATTCGATGTTTCTATGCATCTCGATTTCCTACGGAAATTCTGTGTAATCTGTCACGAATGGTGTCACAAAATCAATATTTCTGTTTAAAAAGCATTTCTTTCATTACAGGTACATGACAACTACTAGAATATTTTCATACAAATCATTTTAATTATTGTAATAAAACAATTTTTAAGAAAGTTTGGAGCGTTACTTTTTTTTTTCCTCAAGAAAAGTAGACCTAATCGACTGGACAGATTTTCAACGTGTTTTAATTTAAAAATCAGTAGTTGAAAAGCAATCAGAAAAATATATAGGCAAATAAATTAGGTTCATCGGAAAGTTCTGACCGTTTGTGAAGTGTAAGAAAATAATACATTTTTCAAACACTTAATAATATTTATTGTGCGTGAATATTTTTTTTTAAGAAACCTTCTCGGAATATTTGTAGAATAATTTAGTAGCAACGGAAATTATATTGTACAATAAATATTATTAAACGTATGAAAAATGTATTTTCTTTTACTTTCCGAATTGACAGAACTTTTCAGTAGAGTTAATACTATGTTAGTAATGGATGAGGAATCGTATTTTGAACAAACATTTACATTTGATACGATTTTGTTAAGAAAACTTCTAAAATCTCCAAAGCACATTTCAATTTAAAAAAAAAAAAAGATACAAATAGGTAGTAATTCAATTAAATTGTAAAAAATAAATTTCCAATTAAAAATAATACATTCAAAGATTAAATAACTATAAAACACAGCGAAAATAAAACAGAAATTAGAATTTTTCATTTAATGATTTGCAAGTGTATTATTATTTATTACACTATTTGACTTTTTTCCAAAGCAGCAAAAATTAAGTCGTTGAAATGTGATTAATGATTACCTTTTGAAAAAGATAAGGAAAAAAGACACAAATTTGAAATAAACGAAGCAGATCATTAAAACTGAATCATAACTGAAAATTTATCATGCTTATATCAAAAAAAATTTCCTCCCCTCCATTTCAAATTCGGAACAACAAAGTCATTTAGAACCAACATCGAATATTTCAACAGAACAATTTTCTCCTACAGAACACCTTTTGTCATTCCGTTTTCGTGGCATCAATATATTTTCTAAAACACACCAAAATCTCATTTTAGTTTTGTAATTCTTCACTTGTAAAGGTAAAAATGTTTAAAACTTATTCACATTTCAAAGTTAAAAGAAATTAATAGGGAAAGAAGCAAACTAGTACGTTAACTCTAAAAATAAATCAAGCGTCTAAGTCTGAAAAAGGAGAATATTTCAAATTTTGAATGGTTCTTTTTCGTAGTCAATTATTTATGTCGTATCTACGAATATATTTGAACAATATCAACATAAACAGAATCTTAACATCCAGCTATAAGGTTTATTTTATGTACGACAATATAGTACGAGCGTCATTCAATAAGTCCTTAAAAATTCCAAGAGATGTTGCTCGTAGTATTGAAAATGGTTTGTTTTTAGTAAGCATCATGACGCCGCGCTTTTCTCACCTTAAAAAGTTTTCATCATAACTTTTGCGGCAGATGAGACCGTGTTCGCCTTTTTTGGAAAAGATTCACCGGAAGCAACCCAAAGTTTTGATATTTGCTTGATTTCCGGTGCTTAATGACAAATCCAGATCTCACTGACGGTGACAACTTGACGTGGCAGCAAATGACTACCAAATCAAAATTTATTAATCGATGCAAAATTTGTTTCGGCTCCGTTTAACAGATGGCAGCACCCAATGGTAACAACAATTTATCTTAATGATACCATCTATCTTCAGATACAAGTACTTTTTTCGCCACCATCGTATGAAATAAAATATTGAAGAAAACCGCAGTGTGGAGAAGATAAGAGTTCAATCTGCCGAGTTCTACGGTGATGGCCTTCGGAAGTCAAGAAGCACTGGGAGAAATGAATGACTCTGGATGGAGACTATGTTGCGAAGTCTTTGGAAGAATAAATAAAAATTAGGTTGCTATCTCGATTAGTATATTAATTAAAAGTTTGTTGTAATATCTAATATCAGGAACGTAAAGAACACTCCCTCACACACAATTAATATGAAGAATAAATTTTAGCCAGATATCTCGGTTTTTTCAAGTACGATATTCCTTCGTATAAGCTTTGTTGATGGAATTGAAACAAACGAACACACACTGTACTGTTCCGTGAGGTGCACTGCGCATACTCCAACTCGTTTATGTATTAATCAAAAAGGTATTGGGAACAAGGCTATAATGTACCAATACCTACCTTTAATGCGGATTGATCTTGCTTAAAAGACATTTACAATTTTTTGTTCAAAATGTATTGATTATTATTATTTTTTTTTTACATTAAGCAAGCCTTTCGGCACGTTCTTGCGAGTATTGAGCAGGTGGCAGCAATTGGTCCACAAAGGCCCCTTGGATCTCTTCAAGGTTCATCGGTGGGTGATAACATTTCCGTTGGTAACCGTTAAATTATACCAATAGATACTGCATTTGAAATAGGAACAGGACATCGACTTCTCTTTTATGATTTCAATACGTTCATCTCTGATAAGCTTCTTTCCATATATTCTGAACTGAACAACATTTGTTCTGATAATATTTTAAGCTCCTTGAACCCTTTCAAGAGAAGGGTTACTCTCGAAATACGCTGTAATGCAGATAAATGTTGAAAAAAATAGTTAAAGAATGTAAATTCCACTTCGAAACGAACCTCAATTACAAGTGTTGGTTGCCGAGTAGTCAAGTTGAGAGTTCAAGTCACAAAACTGCTAAAAATTCGACGTATAGCAGCTCTAATCCACGTGAAATATGTCAGAGAAGTCCTTATGTTGGAACGGTGTAGAATTTAGGAGAGTGGGGAACCAGTTCAGGTGTGGTCCACATCGCTTGACCAACGTTGAAAATTACGAGGCCCGTCACCAATAGCCCTCTTGTGCTGCATCTAAGTGCGACGTTAATAAACAATCAATTAATACATGTGGTATTTTTACAACCGATTCGCTGTCCTCAACAAAAAATAAGACATTACAGAACCGGGCGAGTCCCATCAATGTTTATATTCTTTTATTTATTGCGTGATTGAGTGAAAGTGAAGGTTATTGGAGCAAGAGCCAGATGTAGCTATGCTGCGCCGCGCCAAACAAGATGTAACTGTGGTCTAGACGTGTGAGAAAAATTGAAAAAAGACGAACATTTGTTGACAAGAACGAGGGTCGAACACAGAGATGGATCGCTTGGGAAACCCGAGGTAGCGTCACTTGCGTTTAACAAAGAGAGTAAACCCTATAGGAAAGGAAAAGAACATTAGGGTGCCTCGAGAAGGCAAGTTCCTGCCCCTGATATAATCTTCAGGGGCAGGGTGCCCGGCTATACTCCCAGGTGCTGGGTACCCATTTGAGTCGCCTCTTACCAACATGCATGAGCTACAGTGGGACTATTCTATCATACCCGATCACCACAAGAGTGTCGCATGAATGAGACATTTCAAGCATAGACGTACATATACTGCCACACACAGCTTGACAATGGGGTATTGTCGTTTCGAAAATTCCAGCCCAATCAATCTTATGACAGAAAGGTCTGGTCGATAAAAAGATCGCAGTAAGATAAAGTTAATCAATTCATTTCGCGGGGTGCTTCATAAAGGTTCAGAATAATTACCTTTATTCACCCTCTTACATAATACTCTGGATCTGTTTAATGAAGAAAGACTCGCGAGGTAAAATATACCACGAGGATTGATTACTTCTTAATCGCATTTCATTAAGACAGTTCCAGATATTTTCTTGGACCTCGAGTAGAATATCACATTTATTTCCGAGTCAAAGCACAAGTAAAAACGAGGAAATAAGAAATCCTAGTAATCCCCTCAAAAGAGGCAAGTTTAAGTGGACAAGCTATGTGAGAATAGTTAAAGTAAGCCATTAATCAACATAAAATTTTGCTTTTAAAGTTGGTAATATGATTAAAAATTCACGAAATGTCACAGACGACTCTCAGTGAATACGACGGGATATCGTAAAGTTTTAATAATTACTTCGAAACGATAGAGAAATCTGGATAAAATTTATTTTGTATATTCAGAAATCCTTAGGTACATAATGTTTTAAATTACAACTATTAGTGTTTTTTTTTTTTTTTGGTCTCAAGAAGCCGTATTAAAGTAACCCATAGCAAGAAGAAGATAGAGTTGAATATGCTGAATTTTACAATGCGATAGCCTTCGAAGGATCAAGAAACGCAGGAAGAAATGTTTGGATGATTGACTATGAGCAGATGTCTTAAAAATTAAGTTTCTATCTCGATTATTTTTTAACAATACGAGACCTTCTCGTATATGACTTTTAGCTATAATGACAATTTTAAGAGACCATTTTATTACAATATTCTTAAGTTGCAACATCAAGTTGCTTAAGCAGTCTGGCGAAAGTAAGTTCTAGGTATTTACAGAAGAGGCAAGACTGTCCAAAAAGTACACACTAAAATAATAAACATACTTTGAATGAGATAGATCAATTTTCGTTATTTTGTAAAACATATTCTTTCGCAGCACTATTTTATTACAATCCATACACAAGAGAGCCTATTTACTTCTTTCATCATAATGTTTCGAGCACTTTAAAACTTTCTTTTTTATAAAGTCGCTTCGATGCAGCGAAGATGAACTGAAACAACTTTGACAATAAACCATCTTCAGCGCAATTCTAGAGAGTAACGTCCATTGAAAACAAATCAAATTGAACGCTTTCGAAACAAGGAATACTGAAGTTGGGTGCGCAAAAATGAAGTAAGCACGAACTATTTCTTCCACACCCAGTTCTTCAGGTACCGATATAACGTGCCAACTGTTGAACGGGCTGAAAACTATCCTCAACAGCTACCAGCGTAAGTTGCATGAGAAGCACGAATCCCCATTTAACGAAATCGTCTCTTGGGAACAGGGGATCGTAAAGGTGGTCGTTAAATTGAGGAACGACAGGATCCCGGATCGTTACTCAAACCGTCAGCTCCTATTTTACCTTTCTTCCTGAAGGCATATATCCCCCTCCCCAGGAAGTGAAGGGAAGTCGAATTGCGATAGGAGGTTCGAATGACGAATCCTGACTTATTCATGAAGACAAGGCGGGGGCTGGAGACGCTAAAAAGGGGCGGCGGTGCAAAAGAGAAGGGACACGTGTAAGGGAATTAGATATAAATCGAAACGGACATTTCGTTTTTGCATTGCTTCGATCGATCAAGTGGGATTCGTTTTCCCCGAAGGAGTTTTGATCCCGTTTTTTCTTCTCTCTACTTGAAGCACAAGAAAACTTGTTCAGGATGTTTGCTCTGAAGATCATGCCGAGAAAATTTTAGAACTGAAAAAATTACCAGGTGTTATTCTAACGAATAGTCATTGGTAATTATTGTACTTGGATTTTAGAAGGGAGAAAGCCTATATATTTAATACATAAAGCGATAACACTGATAACATTTCTTCAAACATTTACCATACACAGCGTATTCAAAAATTCATAGGACTGATCGTACACAGACCATATAATCCAGAGGAAATACTTACATTTAATATTATATTCCTACATAGTCTCCTCAGAATTCAATACAAAATTTAGAACGAATGTAGAGGTCCGTAAGCATCGTCTGGAACGCCTCCACTCCAGCACAACTGACTTGCGATGTCACAGCTGCTTCAGTCTCCACTATGGACTCGTGCCGCTGCTCCTTCATCTCCAATTTCAACTCGGGATGCTTTGCACAAAGGCGATTATAGTGAGTAAAGGCAGTGGTTGATGAACACAACTAGCCTTTTCAACAAAATATGCAGCACAACGATACACTTGTGAGACGGTGCTTTATTGTGCAAAAGGCACCAATTTTAATAGTCCAAAAAATTGGACCTCACTCGCCACATTCGTTTAAAAAAGCCGATCCAAAACATCTTTGTAGAATGCCCTAATCACAATTGAACCTTGATGACGAAATTCTGTTACACAAGCTAAACATTTTCATTATTTCGAATCGAACAGTTTGACCTGATCTTTCATCGTCTTCGGTCGAGTCTTTTCCAACTTTAAATCTCGAAAACCACTCAAATACTTGGGAACGACACACATCTTTTGAGGGTTAGGGCTAACTAAAAATCATATGGATTTAATTCTAGTAGAGCCATCTATGTGTCAGGCCGAAGATTTTTCAATTGTCCTGTTAGGTTTGTTGGTCAGGTAAATATATATTGTGTATCATCCACTCACGCAACACGATCCACACTCTTTTTTAAAATGAGCTGAACTTTTGTAATTGTTTCTGAACAAGAACATAAAAGAAAATTGTGACTACAGTTTGAGATATTCCCGTAGTAAAGAGATGATACGAACGACTCTCATAGTAGAATTACCTTTGGTATTTTTATGTACAATACAAGTTAAAATTTTTGTTCATATGACCTAGTTTCGCGGGACTTAGGTTGGCCACCCTTGCTATAAAAAACAGTGTATTTTATTATACACTTATTTGCATATGAATCAATCCCCCTTTCTTTTGGTGTAAAATGTGCTCCATAATTCGTCTCCTATGCAGTAATGCTACTTGAGTTTTTAATTTATCATGTTTAGGAGACGAACTGCGGAATATTTCAAAAATTTGAGAACGTACTGTACAATAAAGACGCGCATATATTGAAACATCACAAATTTATATAAAAATTGAAACAATTTTCTCTCTTGGAATGCATTCTAAGTTCAAATACAGCTCTTTGAAATTAGGCAGATACAACCTTAACATTTCGAGATCAACACAAGATGTTGTCACATTCAAGTTATATTTCTGAATGAAATATAACTTGAACTTACATATATATAAAAAAGAAAAGAACATGTTTTTCGAAATCAATATTTTGCATAGAATAGGGGTGTTTTAAAAACGCCTAAATACATTTGAAATACTTCTGTTACAAATTTATATAATGATTTAAATCTCAAGTTCACGAGCAACACAATGAATGAAAAATTTCGAGATTTCGAATTTTTCCAAAGAATTACCATTAGAGGTTGCACTGTAAGTATGCTTCAAACTAAAAATGCCCCAACATTAACTTTTAATGTTCAAAAATTATATTTGTGCGGCTAATTAATGATCAAAAATACCAAAATTGAAATTATTTTTTTCTTTTGAAAATGCCTGATTTAAACCTTACTGATTATATGATTATTCCAGAGGCAACTACATGATAATTTTGTAAGCCAAAATCTGGTTTAAAAAATGGAATAGCTATCGTATATGCTTGGCTGCCAAGCTATGGTTTTTTTTTCGCCATGTTTTCTTGTTTTTTGTTCTCATGTGGAAGCCTAACATATCCATTACACAAATCCGTTATTTCTGGCAACTCTACATTTTTCTCGAAATCTCGAAGAAAAATAATTAACAACTTTTTATAACTTTAATCATTTTAATTATTTACTTCAGTTAATTTATCTAATTATTTTTATATATTAATTATAAAATATTCTCTAAAATACTTCAAGAGAATATTATATTAATTTTTAAATATTTCTCTAGTTAACAATTTCTTTGTGCAAATTAGTGCTATTAGAAGGTTTAGTAAATTGGCAATAGTTTCCGTAGGAGAAAATCAGGTTATACAATGTTTTTTTTTTTTTTATTTATTTATTTTATTTTTAAAATTATTAATATTTTCTAACTCTTCGAATTAGAATATTAATATTTAGATTATACAATTTTGATTAATAATATTTAAATTACAATTATTATTAGTTTATTTTGTAGAGTAGTCCCCCCCCCTTTCAAAAAAAAATCCGTAAGAGAGAAGCTTTCTTTTATTCTTATTCGAAGTATTTGAAAACATTAAGAAATACATATACAATTCTGATTATGAATATTTAAATTATAGCTATTAGTTTCTATTTTTTTTTTGTCTTTTGTTTACATTTTCAGATCGTTCTTATGTGTTAATACATTGGACTTAACATGACGATCATGGCGGAAAATGACTGATCACATAAAAAAAAAGACGGGTCGATGGGCACTTGTGGTAGCTATTCCTTAAAAATATTTCATGTTAGAAAGTTAAATAAAAGTTCGAGTGAATATATATATATAACAACTTTTATATATCTTAAACTATATATCTTAAATAGGTAAACTTTAGACTACAGCGGTTAGATTTTTGTTCTTTAAGATGTATTTCAAAACCACAAACAGAAAGAGGAAATAGTAAGTTCATCCAAATGGCCTCAATCACCTTGAACACTTTAAGCGAAAAGACCAAGATGACTGACTTCTATAAATATAGACATGACGCAAGGTTTTGAGTATACAGCAATGAAAATAAGAAACAAGTTCCGTTCTCAGTCACTGAACTCCATGGAAAGAAATGCCTCCCACTGAGTACAATCGAAAGATACTGTTCGTGATTAATTAACTTTTAAAAAAAGCTTAAAAAATCAACAACTCAATAAACCATGTTCCAAGTTCACATTGCACCTGTTTAAATAGTATTGATAATCGGAAATATGAAGCCTTTCATTTTTTTAAAGTTTCTATTTTTGGGATATTTGTGACATGGGTCTTCTCATCCATGTAGAGTTTCAATTACTTGTAAAAATTATTCAATTAAATTTATATCGCAGTTAAAATTGTTGGCAACAAAATACTGAAGAATGATGCATGTCCAGACAGTTGAGGAACTCATTTAAAAATTCCATTACAACATGATATTGTGAAGTATTCGTTTGTTATTCTAAATATACACTTAGGAATCCCAAGGGAAGAAAAAAGTTCAAGTCTTCGATGAAAAATCAATCTTCAGCTAAACCTGAAATCTACATTGATTTTACTTGCAAGTAACGAAGAATTAATAACTAATGAAACAATTCAGTTATTGTTGATATAATGGATATAGAAAAAATAAAAAGAGAAGCTCCAATGATCTTCCAACTTCCGAATGCCACGATTATGAACAGCTGTTAGCGCTAAATGGAATTTGTAATTGTTTACTCTCAGCTTCAAGAGAGATTATTCTAAATAAAAGGCCAGAACTCCATTGCTTCGGAGTAAAAAAAATGGAAACTTTTTAGTTCGTATTTTGTTTTGAAAACAATTTAAGAAAATATGATGTCAATCAGAAACTATGTGAATCGACGCGAGCACTTTGTTTTAAATTATTTCTTTTAAAGCTGCACATATGTTTATTGGCGACATTAAAACCAATACGAAGCGACAATGACAGTTCGACAGTTCCAGATGATACTTCCCTTTCATGCCTTATGAAGGCTTTAAGACAAAATTTAATTTCAAGTGCAAAAGCCTACATTATTTAAAGTTTTTTCTGAAAACGAAACAGTCTCGTTTTTCACAGCAAGAAACTCAGAACGATTCAATCTTAAGATGAGTTATTTTCGTGGTAAAAAAGAAACGTGCAATTCTATTTTTAAATATTGAGAGTCCAATCTGTCATCACTTACAGACATTGTTCTCAGCGAGACTTAAAAAGTAAAATAACAGTAAGGTTAAAAAATTCAATAGCCATGGATGCCGAATGACGAGCTGCGAATTTGTATTTCGGTCTAGCCGCATACTGAAGTTCTAATTTCATTAGAAATCCGTTGAGTAAACGGATTAATGCACATGAAATCTGCAGGAGCAGAATCGCTTGGGTGTGGCGTGGAGTGCCAACTGAGAAGGCGACTTCGTCATCCGACCATGATTCAAAATTACATGCACTGGTTGCCTTCAACGTATCTTTGAGCCTGGTAGACAACAGAAAACGTTCAAAAACAAATAAAGAATCTATCTATTTTTCATGATTAAATAAAAATAATAATAATAATAAATATCTGGTTCCCTTGAATGAAAAGATAATTTGGAGAAACCTCATCCAAAATGTCCAAATCACTCGAGACCTGACTGACGAAGGATATTTGCAGAGAAACATAAGGCTATTTTGAAAACTAGTAATTTTTTTTAAAAACTTAAATGCATTTCTTTAATAACTACAAAATGTACGTATTTTTTTCCCACCAACAAAATAAATACCTTTGACCATTTTTTTATAAACATATTTAGCACGTATAACAAAATTTGCATCAAAGGAATGCGTAGTTTACTTGTTCTTCGAGTCTAAAAATTCAACTCAGCAAAAATTATCTGTAATGTACAGAGCACAAATCAATAGTTTCGTACGTTTAATGTGTTCGACATGTCTATCCATAAAAATTCCGATATCAGGCAAAATTT
Source organism: Nephila pilipes (assembly GCA_019974015.1). Lineage (NCBI taxonomy): Eukaryota > Metazoa > Arthropoda > Arachnida > Araneae > Nephilidae > Nephila > Nephila pilipes. The sequence goes on from BMAW01056700.1 coordinate 1,011,455, forward strand.
TTGGTGAGCATGCTTAAAAATAGTTCCTATCGTCGTTGGTGTGGAAAGAACTTCACTTCGTTTTCCCATACTTCAACTCATTCACTAAATCGTTTTTCGATTCTTTATCGGCGGGAGCCAAGTTTTGATTTTACTTCATTTGGCAATGGTGGAAAAAAATCACTTCACTTTTCTGCTTGAGAGCGGGCCAAATGTAGAATGAGAGGAAAAAAAAAAAGCAAGACTGATTTATTACACCAACGTCTCACTTCCAGGGGTGGCCATGGCAATAATGAATGGAAATGAAAAAGAACCATAATTATTGGGAAATAGTTGATTTTAGTCATTATTCTGTGACAGGATGGCTGAATATATCCCACAAAATTGATACACGGTGTTCATTCTTTCAATACAACATTTATATATGACGATTAATATGAGCTAAATAGTTTGTAGAGCTTTTAAATTACAAGTAAGGTGACCATCTGTACTGGTTTTATCAGTACAGAACTGATTTTTAGTCTTTTGTCCTGGCTAATCGTAAAATGTAATCAGTACACAAAAATGTACTAGTTTACTCAATTATGTACTGTTTTGGGAAGACAAAAATTAAGTTCATCCCGATCAAATATTCGATTTTTGAAAAACTAATGTTGAATCAATTCCCTCGGAATGTTATCAAAATATCCAACAAAATGCATTGTTATTAAAACGAATTCATTCTTCAGTACAAAATTTCAAAGAGAGTGTTACTGAGATTCTACGTACTAAAGTTGTTTCGGTTGGATTTTTTCCTTTATTACATGATTTATCAATATCTAATATTTTCATTCTCTTTTTATTTAGTTTTAAATAATGCTACATCAAACCGAAGGTAATATTATTATTTTAAAAAACTTTTATTAGTTTTAATTAGGGTGAATGCGCTGACAATGTGTGCCTTGATTTTTAAATTTTTAAAAATGGCCACTTTAATAACAAACAACCCTCGTAAAAATGGAATTTCTACAACACGGTTCGATAATTGGGTAAATCGCTCATACAATCATACAACATGGCATCCATGGTTTGAAAACGATTTGAGAATTAGATAAAACCCAGTGTAACACTTGTGGTTTTTAAGAGAAAAATTTGAAGTTATGGTGGAACGAAATAAGAGCTTAACGGTGAGCAAGACATCTCATTGGAAAATTTTAATTCGAGTAGAGTGTTGTATCGGATTTGTCAGCAGAATTTCGAGCGGGTTTGTATTATTCGAACTTTTTGAAATTGGCTATTATGTATTTCATTTTTGCAAATTAATTTATTGCCCTGAATTATATGTCAATACATTTTTAGAGGGGGGGGGGAAGACATTTCATCTCATTAGGACAAAAATCACAGATTTTGAATCAACTCGAAAACAGGAGGAAAGTAGTTATATGTTGCAAAAACTTAGAAGTAAATGAAGCGACAATCCGTACAATAAAAAAAAAAAAGAGTCTAAAATTAGAGTTTTCGTTGCTGCTGGTTGCTTTGGATATTTTCACAAATAAGACATCCAGTCCCATTGTACCAATAATTGAGAAGATGGTGAAGACTTTTGAAATTGGATCTGGATTGATGAAAGTTTTTTTTTTTTTAAAAAAAAAACTTATTCCTCTGAACACAAAGCTTTGAAAATCTACAACTATTAGAGGAAAAATATAAGGAAATTGAATAAAAGTCTCTCAGGTAAAGGTAAGCCATTTAAATTATAGATTTCAGATTAGAATAATGCTGTGAAGAAAGTTCACAGGAAGAAGGTATTTTGTCTTAAAGAAAAAGCCCTCGATTAAAGATGTTTAGTATAAACACTAAGAGAGTATTATTTAGCACAGTAACCTCTCTTTAAATCGGCATTTGATGGTTCGGCACATTCTAAGATACGGCACCGATCGAGAAGTTCGCTATTGCTTTTTTTTTTTCCCCAAGTGGATTTTTTAAATACAGTAACCTGTTTTTATTCCGGTATTCGATGGTTCGGTCCATTCTGTAATCCGATACTAACCAAATTTTCGGAATTCGAAGTTTTTTGACCTTGACTGCCATGATACGACAAAGAGTTTCTTGTTTTTTAATAGGTTACACATCACCTTTGCATAATATTACAACTGTGTACATACAGCGCACTGTACGCTAAAATGTTCTCGGTACCCAGGCAATGTTCTTTAAGAGTTAATAAACCTAATACGCGGAAGCAATATGACTATAAAAAAAGCTCCTCACAACTTGTTTGAACTATAAATAGGCTGTATTAATTTTTCTTTCAAGATGTTAGTTTTTTTTATCAATACAATAATATTCCAATTAATATTCAATGTTTGAATTTAATTTTATAGTAGCCAGAATGAAACGAAATATTTTGTAGGATATTTATATAACTAATCTACACAGGTTCAGAATGTGCATAAACACGTCAAATACACCTGTTAAAAGTCTAACTTTTTGTCGAGAGAGATTTGTATTTGAGATTCCATATCAAAACTGTATTGCCGCTCAGTAATCCGAGAAAATTGCTAATCAGCTAAGTTCCCGAATGTGTCGAATTAATGATAGGTTACTGTACATATTTAATATGCAATATTTTTGATAAACATTACTTTAATAAGCAAATTTCTCTTAATTATAAGAATATAATAGAATGTATTCTAATTTTTGGAATTCCCCGTTTACATTAATTCTTTGTTTTGTATAACTTGACATTTTTTAGGAACCTAACAGTCCAGTTATACAGAGTCTATCTGCATTTCATCATAACCTTATTGCAAAACATGTTTTCCATTCATGTATATTAAATACCATTCTTCAAAGAGCACTAATGTTAATATCTTAAAAAAAAAAAAAACACTAATATGTTTGTGAAACTAATTATATAATTTTTTTGAGATTAGTATATATATACCAACTGTATCCCTAATACTCTAAAAGTGGATTTTTAAATTAAGAAACACTGCTGTTATGATAAAAAAAAAAAAACCTGTCGTGGTTACGTTGAAAGACTCAGTTACAATTTATGAAGGTCATAAGAATCACTACTAAAGCGAATTATAATGCGAATAGATCGATGTTTTTTGTTAATGTACATTTTATTTCGGAATAGTTAGAAACACGCATGCAAGTTCTCTATTAACAAAACAGAAAAGTCTACTTTTTTGAATTGAGTCATGATAAAAATGTCTCATGACCTTTTTTTCCTTGCACCAAATAGTCAAACGGATTGATTTATTCGATTCTTCTATCGTGTATTTTATGTCAAAAGTTTACATGCACGTAGTTTATGATATAAATACAGCAAGATTAAATATTAAAATTACAGAATTAATGTTTTAAATTCAATAATGCAATGTTTTCCCCCTTTGGAAATAATATCTGGAATATAATAATTAAGATCATTCTCCTTCTCCATTTTTCTGATCATATTATGAATGCTCGTACCCTTTCATTTTTCAGACTTTTCAAATAAATCCATAATCTCAGCTCCATTTTCAGTAAAGAGTTTTCACAGAAAAAATTAAATCAAATGGACTGAAAAAAATAAATTTGATTTAGTTCAGAAATATATAATTTTTTTCCCTTACAAATTTTTGACGATAAAATTCAGCTCAATACTTCGAATCTAACACCGAAACCTGAAGTAATCATACCTTTTTAAAAGAAAATTTTAAAGTAATAAACAATCTTAACAAAATGATTCATTTAATTAAAACTTTACTTTGCTTACGCGATCGCTAACTCCGACATTTTTCAATACACCAATAGAGTTATTGCAATTGGGAGCCCACAATTCCCTCAAATTCTGAAATTATTTTCGATTCTTTTTGTAGTATGTACCGTTAAGCATCTTCTGAAAGTGTGTTGTTAAAATTTTGAGACAATAATTTTATATAGATATAAAAGTGGTATATACAATACCAGGCCTGTTCAAACCCATAGACTTTGGGGATGTCATCACTTTTTTTTTTTAAATCTATTCTACATTAGCAATTATTCGATAAAGAATACAGATAGGTGAAAGAGTGCTTTTACCTAGGTCGAATATCCACAGTTCGGAAGAGGACCCTCTAAGGTCCTGGTACCCTCCAAAGACGTGCATGAATCCGTCGTGCATGACAGCCGTGTGACCCCTACGACCGGACGGCTGGTGGACAGATGATCCTCGGACATGATGCTTCCTCCACGTCGAGGCATCTGAAAATGTAAAAAATTATACATTTAGTCAGTGTATTAAAAGAAATGGAATATTTTTTTAAAATTATTATCTGATTAGGATATTCATCATTAGCTGTTGACAGTTCATTGGATTCGCAGAAAATTTTATCCGACTGTTTTTGCGTGTCATTTAGAACGCTCTAATTGATACCATCGGCAGTCTCTAGTTGAGATGGTGGGTCTTTTTGTGAATGCATCGTCAATATTTAAATTATTAACAATGATTTATGAATGGGGTGTCTTAATTAGACAAGCACTGAAGCAAGTTACCGTTGTGAGTATATTCAACTAGTAGTTCTTTGCTGCGGTGTGCTGCCATCTAATATTCCAGTCCAGGATCACCACCTCGGTGTACATGTTTTCACCACTTTGGAGGGTGACTGTTGACCTTGACGACGAAGCAAGCTTAAACTGAGTCTTCAGACATGTCTCTTATGCTGCGCCTTAGATAACTCGGCTAGAAAGGAATTCCTAACCGAGACAGTTATTAGGCGCTACATGTGGGAGAAAGCCGCTGCACATGCATTCATTTAAATTCGAATTCAATTAATTCAGTGTATTCAATAAACTTTGAATAGATATAATATAGATAGATACAATAGATAATGCCTCTTAAGTGGATACTCTTAAAAGAGGATTACTAACATTCACTTGTCCAAAAATATATTTTTTAAAAAAACAACCAGTAATATAATTTCAATTAGCTTATTATTTTCAAAGCTCAAAACAATCAAACCAAAAATTATTTATAAATTATGTACCAAGGAAAGAAAACAATCATTACTAACTTACATTTTGTTTTAAAAAAATGGACAGCTTTGAATTTGTATCTCAGTATAAGAAAATCCGAAATTCAAAACAAAATTGGAAACCTTTAAGCACTGAAAACTATACGATAAGAAAATTAAGTCCATAAAGAATATCAAGAAAACATTTCTTAACATTCATTTAAAATTAAAATATATCATGAATACGATTATAAAATTTCAAATTTACTCGAGAGTATTTCTATCAGGGCTTGATGCGTTTAGGATTTTTATTTAACCTCTAGATTTTTGTTAAAAATTATTTTCTACATTTTAATACGTTTTTATAAAGTGTATATTTTTAAAATTTGTTTATTTTTTATGGAGAATTATTTCCCACTTTTTAATCTTTAAACATTTTCCTCTTTTCAATTTCTTGCATTTATTCTGCAGTTAATCGTCTGATTTTTCTTTTAAAAAAAAAAAAATACTAACAATGCATTGCACCATATGTTCAAGATTTACTGTTATTAATAATAAAAATATTTTCAGAGAAATTCAAATCACATGTCTTTATGCAAAATTCTGCATTAGTCTTTAAAATGAAGCAAGACGTAGAATATCGCTTATTTCAACCACAATTAAACAGGTGAACTAAATATTTTCATTCAGTCTAAAATAAATGACATAAAAACCGTAATGAGCAAACATTTGCTTGTTACGCGATTCAGAAAAAGGAGAAATTGTAAATGAGTGCTTGTAGCAAAGCGAAAAGAGTAACTTTCGAGTTTTCGCTCTTTCACCAGAAGATAGTGCTGTTTCAAAAGCAATATAAATTTAATTGGATTACTTAGAGGTACTTAACCGGAGGTACGTGAGAAGCCGTTAAGGAGTACACGAAATAAAAAGGGATATGGCGATCACATACCTAAAAAAAAGAACAAAATAATTTTAAAACATCAAAAAGCGCTTTAAAAAGAGCAGGTAGAGGTTTTTATTAAGTTTATCAATTACAATATTGTCGAATCCTGAGTAGAAGAAATTGCTGAAGCTCACAACTAGACACCAATCTGAAGAATCTCTTCAATGGCAAATTTGAGAAAGTTTTTGACTCGTTGCGGTGACAAATACAGAGAATTTGGTAAAAACGCCATAGAGTATTTGTCCGTTTGCTAGCATGGAGTTTGTTGAATGGGCGTTTTCCCCCGTACACTTTCATAAAAAAAATAAACATAGAAACAAATTAAACGCAGTTCTGGATTTGAGGTCGTATTTATCATCTATTAAACCCATTTGTTCAGTAGTTATGACAGGTGGCGCTACTAAAGCTTCACCTAAATATTTATGTTGCGAGAGTGAACTGCAAGCGAGAAGGAAAAAAGAGGTTTTCATCAAATGACATTTATGTTGTAGCCTAAGTCCAAGAATTTCTTCAAAATTGAAAATGTAGTAGTTAAGTAAAACCCTCTACTCTTCAGTTTAAGCTGCGTTATTCTGACCTGTATAATCAAGAAATTATTCGGTAATTAGAGCTTTCATTCCGTAAAAAATTACGGAACACCACTTCTTCAAGAATTTGAGAATCAATGCAATCTCAAATATCCAACTAATTTTCTTTTGTTCCAATCTTTGGAAAATCTTAATTTTACTCCAAAAATAAATAAATAAAACAAAAGCTTTAAAAAGATAACTTATTTTTTTCCAGTATAATCCTTTTAAAAGAAACTTTTGCAAAGTGAATAAGATTGGGGGGGGGGAGTAGAAGATTCTTGACTGAGGGTAAGCAAAAAGGAGCCCAGAGAGCGGGGTACGCGGTTGGGAACCGTTGGACTAACTGTTATTAAATTCCGAAAATATTAAAATATTGAATTGACATCAAAAACAAAAACCGTAAAACATTTCTGAACTTGAACACAGCAGTAAGCAAGCGAAAAGTCGATTACAAAAAAATTCCATCAATACAAACGTAAAAGAATTTAAATTAACTATATAAAAACGTGTAAAAGCATATATATTTATGTTATATAGAATAAATTACCATTTATAAGAAACCAGTATCCACTGAAGCAATGCTATTTACATTATTTTTGCTGATTTAAATCTCAAATAACTAGTTCTGCCTTTTTTCTTTTGAGACTTTTCCCAATTCATCATTTTAAATATTTATGAAAACAATTTTTTAAAACTTATTGACTTATTGAGAATTCATTAACTAATCCGGATCATCCTAACAAATGAAATACATTTACAATGTATCTGACTGTATTTTCAATATGCTTTACTACGCTAAAATTTTACAAATACGTATTATTTAGAAAACTATTTACCATATCATAAAAGAAATTAAATCAATACAAAGAAGTAAAACAGAAATTGCATTTACCCAGACAATCCCACCCAGACAAAAATAGCGCCAGTGTGGCGGGGACTTAATTTAACACATACTCCACAGACATTGCGACTAAATCGTGATCCCTAGGAGGTGATAAAATAATCTTTATTGCAGCTAAAATTTTAATTTTGTTAGGAAACAATATTTCTTTTGAAATGTTTAAAATGTTTTGTTGCTTTAATAAAATTGATATTAAATTTAAAAATAGACACAATAAAAACCTTAATGAAATGAATAGTATTTGCTCTGAAAAAAAATACAGATTTATTCGAAAAATCGAACTTTATAATTCACTCTGAAGTGCATTGCCTTAAGATCGCAGATTTTGATTCTCTGGTAAGCATCACTTGCATTTTTAGAAAGAAAAAATAAATATATGGTTGTTTTTTTTTCCTACTGTACCAATATTTTAATTATAGCAGATTCAACTGTGACAAACAAAACTGTATTTATAATCCCCAAGAAAATTTAAATCGTAGTTACTATAAATATTTTATTTGTATATACAAAGTATTTCGTTTAAGGTTTTCGATAAGGTAAAATATTCATATTTATTTACCTTGATCAGTGAAATCTTATGATTACCACTCTAAAAAGTTAATTTAAAAAAAAAAAAAAAAAAGCTTTTTTTTAAAGATTTTAATGAGAATTTCCACTTTTTTAAAAAAAAAAAAAAAAAAAAAAAATCTAAGAAATTACAGCACTTTTCACAAAATACCACATTTTACTGCAAACGTTTCCCTTCAGTTGGTAAGCAACAACTTCAAAGTTCCATTATAAAATGAATAGAATGCAATATATTAAAGGTTACTCATCAAGATGCTTGTTGTTTCTATAAGAAAGTCGAGCTTTCAAAGAACACTATACAATTTTTGGAAAGTTTGAAAACTTTTCCCTTGACTTCAATTTAGAGAGTAAAATTAAAATACCGCTCGACTATTGGATCTTTTAATTCAAAATCACGACCTTATATTTTACAAAGTTTTTTTGTATTTCACTTGGTGTGTGTGTGTCATCAAATTTTCGATCGTTAATTTAACCAACTTCCCATCAAGCTAGAACTCTGAAACTTTGGGAATCGTTCTTACTCGCCGAACAATGCAATATTTAGACATTTGCAACAAATTTTAACTAATATTTCAATAACGTAGTTCATGTAGTAAGGTGGTGCCATCTAAGGAAGATATATTGAATTACGCAGAGAGAGTGATCTTAAAGACGATAGAGAGATGAGGGTTTTTTTTACAAAGTTTTAACTAATATTTCAATAATTTTTTTAATAAACTTTGCCACCATTTAAAAACGTTGTTTTTAAAAACATTGGTTTTCATCTCGAATTATTTCTTTTCTCCTCTATCCTTATACATACACAGTCAATGTAGCGTCATCGAGTAGAAAGGTCGCATCTCTCGCTCGAACAGTTCCTGACTCTAGGTAGTCTCCAGGGTCCTTCTGGTGCTTTATCGGCATGCTTTGACAACCTTTTTCTGAAGAAAATATGCCACTATCCCTAAACAGTTTAAACTTTAATATATATTTTAAATGTTTTCTTTTAATCATTAATTAAGTAATTTTTCTTTTAATCATTAATTAAGTAATTCCCATTTAAGTTTAATTTAATTCAATAGCTCTGAAGTTCAGTAAACAGCGACACCTTCGAACCTCTTCGAAATTATTGGTTTAAACACTTTATTGAGTTCACAAAAAATTATTCTTTATCGTTCATTTTTCCTTGTTTTAAATCAAGTATTTCCTTTTATGTATTTTTATGGTAATTTTTCAGTTCATTACCTTTGAATGAAAACGTTTCGAAAATTACTTAAGATGCACGCCTTTCATCCGAAAAAAAGTCTTTTAGTTTCCAGACAAGATATTTTTAGTCATGGCTATGAGCTTAAACGGCAACTGGACGAATGAGAATGAATTCATAAATATTCATGCCAAGTATTTTTCCAACCTCACAAATCGATAAAAGTATAATGATTAAGGAGTGCGACATTCCAGAGGAAAAAAGTTTAAGATTAATTACTCTAATCTTTTTAAATTACATTATTATCACATTTCCCACAGCATTCAACTTATAATGTGCAGAAATTTCAGCAAATTTTTGTCTCGGAACTTAATATTAATTTTATCTTTATAAAATGCACATTGATTAGTAGTCACAGAAAATTATTAGTTATTAAAACAGAAAATTAATAGTTATATCTAGGGGAACAAAATTATTTTTTAGTTTGTTCTCCCCCTCCCCTCTCTCTCCCAAGAGGACCTCATTACTAGATTCAGACCTTTCTAAATAATTCTTTGAAGTGAAATAAATAAATAAATAGTATCGGAATACTAGTAAATCAAGAAAAATAAGTATTTAAGTGGGGGGGAAAAGGACAGAGAATTTTACTTTTAAAAAATAAGAAATAAAAAAGTTAACTTGTCATTGAATATCTTTTGCTATTTTTTAATGAATTTATTTTTTAATAAACTAAGCAATGATAAAAAAAAAAGTAGTCATAATTTATTTTTAAAAGGAATCAGTTAAGCACCAAATTTCTGCATTGGTTACACGAAGTAACAAGTACAATAATTTCATTTTTAATGGGTTTTCTTCTACTCACATTGCTACTATGTCTGGGTCAAAACTTTTAAAAGCTTTTTTCCTGAAATTTTCTGGTTACGATTGCTATGGATGACAATACGATAATTTAATTTTTTTTTTAAAAAAATAATTTATTAAAACTAATTACTTAAAAAATTAAATTTTTCGCCAAACTGCCAAATCCTTCGGTAACTTGGATCATTGCTTAAACTCTCTTTTGTGGTGTTTTGAAACTGGTGACATTTCTGTAAATCCATCTTCTCCTTTATAAGAGAAGTGTTGCAGGGAAGCATCCACTTATATTCGTAACATTGCTCCCCATCTTCAAAACAGAAGAATGTTATTTAAAATTCAAGGTATAAAAAATTATGTCACTAATGTGTAATTATATAGTTATTTTTTTTTAAATTTTAAAAACAATATAAACATAATAAATTGATGCATGTACTACAACAGGGTTTCATAATCGGTGGCATGCGTATTTTACAGAGGTATGTGAGATGCCATTATGGGGTACGAGAAAAGAAAACAGTTATGGCGGCGACACAGCTAAAGAAAAGAACATAACTTAAAAATATTTAAAAAAAAAAAAAAAATTAAAACACGGGTAGAAGTTTTTATTAAGATTGCTAGTTTACAACTTTGTCAATTCCTGAAAAGGAGAAATTTCTGAAGCTCGCATAAGATAGCACACTAAATAATTTCTGGGCGGGATGGTGAGCCTAAAATGTTTTGGGGCTCGTCGCGGCGACGTATACAGTGAACTTTGTAAATAAGCTATTTTGTTTTTATTACCGTTTGCCAGCGAGAGTTAGTTTAATAGGTGTTTTCTTCATATACCTACAATAAAAAGAAATCAAACACAGAGCCAGAGATTTTAATTAAATACAGTCCCAAATATCCCATTATATTTTTTCACTCTCTGTTTTAATTTGTTTCCTATAAAAAATCTGCGTAATAATAATAATAATAAAAAAAAAAAAAAAAAAAAAAACCAGACGATTTAATTTAATCCAACGTACATCTTTTTTTGGAGAAGTTGTAGGAATCTAATATGTGAAATAGATTAGAGGGCTGCATAGATGATTCGGGTCTGGGGTACATGGAAAGGAACTGTGTCAGGTGTGGTTACGTGGACTGAAAAAGGTTGGAAACCGCTGTTTGAATGTTGTGTTTGTTATGAGAAATTAGGATCTAAATTTATTTATTTGTTCTCTAACAAATCATAATCCCTAATCTTCGTACCAAATAAATATTAAAATTAAGCTAAGTGTATAGATTGCACAGATTTTACAGTAATGCCTCGTTCTTGATGCGTATCAAACTGTAGATCAAAGCTACCTTACATTTCTGTTTTTCATTTCCCATTTGGAAGAAGTGAATACCAAGCGTTTAAAATGCATACAATAGTGAAGACGCATAAAGCGATTTTTTTTTTTGAATCTTTCATAGGCAGAAAAGATAAGAGCATAGAAAAGAATGACGTTGTTGTAGAAATATACACAGTACATCCAAAAATTATCCGAAAATGCATGTCGTACCATTCTTTCCGGTTGTCTATCGGATTTGAATGAGGAAATTAAAGGACGCTCAGAGAAAATTCAAAGAAAGAAACATTAAATTATTAGACTAGAAACTCATTACCAGTTTTATTAAGATGGTGAATGTAATAGTTTTGAATATTTAAAAAGAAAACATGTTGATGCGAGAAAATACCATAATTGATAACCTAAAATTAGTAATATAAAACTTGATTCTAAAAGTTTTATGAATCAGTTTAAAATCTCTGAAAATATAGACCTCACTTTAATTATATTTGATACAAATCGAGAATTAAAACATGCATTCGGTTGAAAAATTCTTAATCATCCTTTCAGATTTATTCTACATTTTAATGGATCCGTACGTACATAATGCTGTAAATTACACTATTCATGTTGAGTTGTTTGATTTCAGTAACCTGTATATTGAAGTGACCCGCAATATGCAGAAGATCGAGACCTATCTGAGTTCTAAAATAACGGCCTTCAAAAGGTCATGAAACACTGAAAGAAATGTAACTACAGATCATGACTATGCAGAAAAGTCTTAAGAATAATAAATAAAAATTAAGTTTCCATCTCGGTTACTTTTAATTACAATTAAAACTTTACGATCCCGCGGGTTAATAATTAAGGTATTACGATACTGAGGAGAACTTCAATTCCATCATTATGTTCAAAAGGATCCATTATTAAGCAGAAATAATGCTATCTGGATATTTCGGTTATATCTCAGTAACAATTTAACCATAATGATACCCCCCTTGTACACATATTTTTTACGAAAAACTTCTTAATGAGAATTGATTAAAGTAATTATTACAAATATATACCTTTATTAGACTGCGACCTTAAAATAAAAGTCTTAATTAAAACATTTCGTGCAGTAATTTCGAATGGCAAGCGATTCACCCCTTTCCTGACGTCATCAGGAAGCTGTCGCGGCGTGGCCTTTCATGATAGCCTTGGTAGAGCGAACCGATATAGCCTGAGATAATTCCTAATTCGGATAAAGAGTACTGCCTACTTACGCTATAAATATTGAGTTACTTCCTAATACATGTACGACAATATTTTTCTAAAACTGCCTTCGGCACTTTTACAAACTGAATAAAATATATTTAAAAAAATACTAACAACTTACGAAGTTAATAACAAAAAACACAAAAATCAGATTAAATATTTATTACTTAACATATTTTCGTTTCAAACAATAGAAGTTCTATTAAAATGGAAGGAAAACATTAAAAGAATAGCTACAATAAGTAACAAAAGCTTAACATACTTAAATCAAGAATCCACAGTGGTGTCTCTCCAGTGGAAGCAAAGCCTATTTCGCCGCCAAAAACATAAATATAATTCTGAAAAAATGAACATTATATCAGATCCATATTATAAAAGTTTAAATATTAATGGAGACATTTTGACATACTCAATGCATGATACATACCTTCCAACAAACCATTGTGTGTTCCTGAAGGCAAGGTGGACGGTTGCCTCGACATTTCAATTCTTCCCAAACACTTTGTACTAAAAGGAAGAAGAAAAAAGAATTAAATATCATACAAAAATATCTTCCTTTGGTAATATTGAAAAATAGTCATTGTTTCAGCAATATACACACAAATATTATAATTTTAATAATCTACATTACAATAGTTTTTTTAAAATTACATAACACAAGTATATAGAAATAATACTGAAAATGATTACTGAAATGATTCGCAGTATCTGTTTTACTTAGTTACTCGATAATAATAATGATTATTCCAAGTTATAAAATATACGTTATTAATTTAAAGAAATAATTGTTCAAAATAAATTACATCTACATTGTGCGTGCAGACGATTTTTTAATCCTCAAATAATTAATTAAAAGTCAAACGATAAAAATCACAAAATAATTGATAGGATAAAATCTTAATATTGCAGTAGAAGTTACAGAACAAAGTAAAATATTCTTTATTTTGCCAAAAATTGCAAATTTTAGAAGCAGAATAAAAGTTGCTTATGTATTGACATTGAACTTATTTTTTTCTTTTTTATATATCAGATACATTTTATACAACATACATAGTGATGTGATTCTGATTGTTTATTAACGTCTCACTGAGAAGCAACACGAGGGCTATTGACAACGGACCATGCAATTTTGAGCCTGAGTCAAGCGACGAGGACGACACCAGAGCTGGCACCTCCCTCTCTAAATTTCCACACCACGTCATGGGAGGACTTTGGACCTTGACAGTTTTCACGTGCATAAGCCCTGCCAAAAGGTGGTTCTTTAATGGCATGAATGCTCGAACCCACGACTCGACGAAATGCGGGAAGCAAATCCGAGAGAATGACCACTAGGCTACCGCTGCCACAGCAGACTTAATAAAGTGATAATGAACCGTAGTCGGCAAGAAAGATGGTAAATATTTTAACCTTAAAATGATTTTATTTATAGTTTCAAAAGAAATTCGTAACATTAGAACTTTAATTGGTTCTGGTAATTTTAAAATCAGCGATACAATATTTTTATTCATAATTGAAAGAAAGATTAAAATAATTATTTTTGATAAAACTAAATATTTTGATTGTTAAGCAGCATTTTTTTTTAAAGAAAATATTTTTACTTTATAAAACTGCTCAATTAAATTCATACTTATATTCGATTTAAATACTTATAGGTGCAGTAGCTAAAACATTTAAAGTAAATTTTTAGAAAATTTAACATGAAAGATCTCTTTTAAATTAACAGATAATTTTAGAAATAAATTTTACTTATTTGATTGGTTAAAAAAAAAAATCCAAAAAACGCGTAACTTTTTTTGCAATTAAATTTCAAAACAAGGAGAAAGAAATTTTTCTCTAAAATTCACATGTTTTATTAATTAAATTAATTATTAAAAAAATTAATTTAATTAATAAAAAAATTATTTATTAATTAAAAAAATGCGCATTTGAATTCTAATTACTTAAAACAATTCCACATAAATAAAAGCGATACTATATACATTTGAAAATTAAACAAATTCATAATCTAGGTTCACATGAAACAAGCTATGAACATTGTTTAAATATTAAACGAATTCAATAGAATGAAAAATAACGAGATTTGTCAAAAGACAGACACAGATGGTGGATTTGAAGGAAAGAACAAGCACAATGGCAGCTTAATAATTATTTCAATCATCTTGAGACGATCAGAGAATAAAGTTTTGACTAATAACCATATGCCACGCAAATATTTAGTAGATACGTACAACTAAGTTGAAGAAGTTGAGCCAAGTCGAAGTTTGGACTAAAAAAAGCCTTGAATTCATGTACCTGTAGATATAACGTTTCCATATATGGAACTTATTATAGCTCTTGAACATAAATTTATTACTTTTGTTATATCATAAAACGTCTTCATAAAAAAAAGGGGGTGTTTTATTTTGTATTAGCTAGTGTACCAATTTGTTACACGAATTAATAAAAAAATGTAGCGATCCCACTCGAAGCATAAATTTTTTTTGAATGAAGACTAACTTTTAAATAATATTTTGAACAATTTTAAATAAATCGCAAGTGATTATTAGAATTGATCATTTTTTGAGAGGATCAAATGTTTGTTCCGTATACCATATGAATACAATTTCATTTATATCTTATAGATTTCTGGATGAAATGGTTAAATTAAAAAACACACATTTTAAATGTAAACATTTTTTAACGCTATTTTCAAAATCTCATCAATTTACGTACCCGATGGCGCAAGGATCGTTATTTTTCAACATTCTGTTCGAGATCTCACCTGTTAACTATACAAAAATATCGCTTCGACATTATTAATTAAGAAAAACCTTATAAACCTTAAAGAAAATTATTTTAAAAAATGGAATTAATTCATTTCAGGAAAACAAATTAAAAAAAAAAGCTTTCAGTTAATCGATGCTGCTGTTATCTGTTAGTGGTGAAAAAAGGTATAAGTGGGGTTTCTGAAAGAAAGAAAAAATTCACCAGAATAAATAAATAAAATAAAAAAAATCTCTCCATATTCCCCCCGAGGAGGGATGGCGAGAAAAACTTCGGAATATATTAGAGTTCCTTCAAATATCCCAAAATTTTCGATCAATGGTGTGGATTTGCAATATGGCGAAATATTAAAATTTATATATGATATATAGAATTGGGATAAAAATAAAGTGTAGGGTGAAAAAAATTTGGCAATTTTTTGTTTCATAAAAATTTTACCCAGGCAAATTTTTTTTTACTAAATCTTACATGTTTGTTGTTTTGGAACTAAGACAGTTAAGCTTTCCACTTTAAAAGTCGTAAGAAATGGTCAAAATCGCTAATTTGCACCTTGAATTCATTTTAATCTATAGATGAAAACATTGTCAAATAATAATTCGAAAAACTAAAAATCAACAAATTTATTTGTAAAATTTCTTTAAACAATCGCAGGTAAAGGGAAAAGAGAAGCCATTTTTTACATTCAACCGGGTGCACTTTATTATTATTTTAATAATATAATAGTCCACATCTAAAATATATAACTAAAAATCACTTAGAATACATCTCGTTCACAAAATTAAGAGAGTGTAAGGACGATAGCTATAAGTACAGTAATGAAATATCCCACAAAGGAATGACTTTGAATAATCTAATGGTTTCTCGACAAAGATGATAAAATCCATTTTTACTTAAAGACACACAACGTCCAAAGAAACATATAATTTTTATTTAAATGTAAGGATAAATTCCACACTTATGTATTAAATGAATCATGATTGATAAATATTTAAGCAATTATAAGCGACTTTTACTATTGTTTTCACATATTTTCTAAGGGACCACATGTGTTTTGATTTATTATTTTTTTTAGCATTTTGAGCACAAATATTCACTCCTCATGACAATAACGTAACTGATGTTAGCCACACACAACTCAATTCACGTAAAAATCCTCATTATCCTTTTATAAAATGTTTTGAATTTAATAAAGATATTGTCATAATGTAATAAAACCCTTGTCATAACTATTCCACTTTTAGAGTTATTATACTATATTTAATACTCCAGAAAATAATTTCTTTTCGGTTCAACCAAACGAAAGAAATTTTCAATAAATTAGAATCATACACATAAGCACATATTTACTCACAAATACTTTTCATTTTGTAATTTGAACAACTAGCTAGTTCATTGTTACTTCCCCCCTCCCCCACAATTATTAAAACACTGCTTTAAAACTTCACGTATCGAAAGGGAAAAAAGGAAAATATAAAAATTTTCGTATTATTCATACACTGAAAGAAAAATAATTTACTCTATTAGATGACTCAATTATTGTTTTGTTTCAAATACGTTATCAACCTTATTTTTAAAAAAAATTTCACAGCACTCTACAGTATCTTGTACGCTTATGGTTTATTTAATGTCCTTAAATGTTCGAATTAAAAAAAAATCTTTTAAAAGAGAATAAAAAGTGATGAAGTTATTCAAAAACAAAACATAAAATTTCCACATTTAAACGTCACTGCTTAACTGAAAAAAAATTACATTTTAAAGAATTTTATTTTCATTGTGGAAAGAAAAAAAAAAAAATGAAACTTTCAATAGCAAGCTATTGGATGTTGATTTTGAAAGTTACGTTTTACAAAAAGATACATTTCACATCCTATTAACAAATAGGATGTGAATCAACAAAACATCACAGAAAGAATACGTGACCAATTCTTAAGCTTTTAAGATATGCTATCAAATAAAATGAGGCAATAAGCATTAAATATAAATAAAAGAACATTTGCTCATAAATATTAAATTCTGGGATTCGTTGAACAAGCAATTAAGGAATGGTCGATAAGAGAAGAATTAAATAAAACTAAACCACAGACAAAAATAGAACTGTAAAAGAACAAAAATCTCTGCACGAAATGGAGTTCTTTAAATGAATTGATTTCGGAAACAAAAAAGATTAATAGGATATAAGAAATAGTAATATGAAATAATAATAAAAATAAAATGAATTCAGAATATTTTTTTAAATAATTTCTTTAAATATTTAGGATTCATGCTCACAAATTATAACAATAGAACTAGCGAGGGAAAAAAACAGCTTTCTCTTCTCATTAGACATATAAGGCGTCTAAAAAAATATATGAATTAGTGTGTTTTTTAGGTAACAATTCAAATAAAGGTGTTAAAACAATTACACAACACACACAGGTCAAAATTGTGCACATTTTTGGAAGCACTTAGATCAGCATTTTTCCAACTCTGAATTAATAGGGATATTCTTCACCAGACCCTCAGATTTCATGTAAAATACCTAAACATCCGCACATCTATTACCTATTAATGATCTGTATAATTCTTAATTTAACTTCCCTGGAGAAATAATTAATTAAAGGTAAAATTCTCCGGGACACACACGCACACACACATAAAATATCTTGCCACAATGTGGCACATCTGCAGAATGGGAGCGTACATAGAGACTAAAGAAAACATCTCGATGGCACAATATTCAGCTTTTGAGAGCTGCTTCCAATCAAAATATATCGGTCCATCAAATTTTGCCAATAGCCTAGTCATTCCAGTAACCAAATCTTACAATTCATTTGTCGTTTATAAAGAAGAAAATTTTATGTTTATCGTTGTCTACTCCGAACACTAATGGTCATAGAAACGCACGACTCGTTGAAAAGAAATTCAATATGGATGGACCAGACGGTCGAGCCTATTATTGGCATGACATTCGATGCGAGCCTTCTTTCTTCAACCGGGAAAAAGGAGATGGATCTGTCATGATATGGAGAGCGTTCAATTTCAATTACACAATTGATATATGTTTTTCTATGGTCGTCTATGTTCAGAAGATTATCAGGATGTGCTTCAGACTCATTGCCTTCTATTTAGAAGTTTGGGTTGAAACATTGTCAAGGGACAACGTTATAACAGTTCACACTTGATTTATGCAAAATCAAATTATTATCTGGATTGGTTAACTATTAACACGGTAGAAAATCTTTGTGGGGTATTATGTTCATGAGCCTACACGAGATAACGATGCGCATGGAAGTAAATTTTCAACCCTGTCGGAGTTAAAGCAGAAAATACAACACACAGCTGGGATTGGTTCTTTTCAAAAACTGATGTACAACAAACCTTATCTCAAAGCATGTCTGACTCGCTATTCAAATAAATTAGAAAGAAAAGTTACAAAATTTAAATTATATTATAGATAGAGCGCGGTACGTCCACATATTTTTGGCATGGTGTGTTTTTAATTTTAATTTCTCCACAAAAAATTTTGAGCTTTTCATACCATGTATAAGTACTACAATAAATCCCTACAGAGTTTTTCTACATTACTTTCTAACCTTCTTTTTTTCTGTTCATTAATTTTCAATTACGCTATTATTCTGAAGGGGGGAAAACATGTCTATATATTTATGAGACGCTGTGAATTAAGTATAGTGCTTGTAATGTGACGTGTGTTCTTATATATACCTAGAAATCAAATGTGTTTGACATAATTCCATTAAATAACGTTTATAATTCACAGTTCCATATCATGGACGAATTTTCAGAAAGTAGAATGATGAGTAACAAATGTAATTTCTTAAATTTCTTAAATAGCACTTGACATGCTTAATCCAGCACAGAAAGTATGTACAGTCGCACAAAATATGATTAAGGACTCGCAATTCTTCTCGCAGCTGATAAAAATGATCTCAGTATTAATGACTTAAAAGAAAATAAATTATGATGTTAATGGATTAATTAATTAAATAAATTAAAATTGTTAATTAACTTTCAAAAACGATTTTTTTTTCCTATTACGGAGTCTGATTTTTATCGTGTATCTGATTTCTAATGTATAATTAAGATTAAATTGTAAAGTTATTTAAAAAATATACAAACATATTTATTTATTTATTATTATTATTTAAATGTTTGGAGCTAAGCTTTCTTTTTTATACTAGTTCTTTGTTTCGTATGACAATGATTCGCATAACACGTTATTTTTGCAAGAACGGAACAACCAAGTTATACAGCGTTACCAGTACATTGATATTAAAAAATTCACGAGAAGAATACTTTCTACATTAAAAATAAAATAATTTTTTTTATTCTGGGGAAACGCAAGTAACTGCTTTTATTAAATCTGATCATTTACATTTTTGACCATGTTTGTAGTGAATTAAAAATATCATGAAAGTTATGTATACCGTGAAAGGTGGTTCCTCTATCACATTTGCCTTTCAATTAGCACTCGATGATACTTCGTTGAAATTGTGCAAAATGAGTTTCGCCCAACAATAAGAAACGTGATTTATATAGATAAGAATGTAGTTAAGAAGTGAAATGAAGAGATGGTATAAATTACATTTATATACAGCGAAAAATTGAATAATAGGAGTTGTTGGAAGTTAGTTGGTGATACAAATAGTGAAGTGAAATTATCAAAGAAATCACCCGGGGAAGTACGTAGCCTGATGAGCGTATGGAACAACCCCAGAAGAAAACAAATAAGGGTTCAGGACTAGAACCCTCATCTATCTAACGGTTAAGGAATCGCACCCGAAGTAATGTATGCTTTTAGTAAATGTTAGTTCAGAAGGGTTTAGGAAATATAACCACAGAGAAAATAAAAAGTAGATGATAAACATTAAATAATCATAACTTAGAAGACAATAAATTGGTTATCATCATAACTGGACTCACGATTTTTTTTCAACTACTGTTAGAGGCTCTTTTGATTAAGTTTAGTAATGGCTCAAGAAAGAAAAACTACGAAGACGTCACAAAGTAATATGTAAAATGCATTTAAATATGCGAAATTATTAAGTAGTAATGTATCTAGTTCATCTTATTAAGAGTTGATTCCTTAATTGTTTATTAACGTTGTACTTGAAGCAACACAAGTGCTATTTACCACCCACCTCGTAATTCTGAACCTCAGTCAAGTGACGAGGACGACGCCTCCTTTTCCAAAATTCTACACCACGCCAACGGTCGGACTTGGGATCTGGACCAGATTTAAAGTGCATCAAGCCCCCTACACGACGAATTTTTCGTGGCATCAGAGCTCGAAAGCACGACTCGATGAAAACTACGCCGGTCGCGAGTCAGCGACCATGATTACTAGGCTCTAATGGCCACAATTTTATTAAGACAAAAATATCGATTATTAAACATCTTCACCTCACTTTCTCTCTTCTCTAAAAATCCGCATATGCAAGTTCGTACATATCTACCTCAAATTTTGAAAGATTACTCAATTGAATAAGAGTCGAATAAGAAAAAAAACTAATAGGCAATAGTTTTATTATGGACTTTAACAAATTGGGCGTACAAAATAGATAATTGGAAAAAATTTAACATTAATAAAATAACCGGTTTACATCTGAGATGTCTAGTTACAGATGTATATTTAACTGTACATAGGGTTTTTTGGCTCACAATGCCTGTATAGAAAATCGGATATTTTACTGGAGGAAAAAAAATTTTGGAACTATTCCAAACGTAAAATTATACTCTTATCAGGGATTTTACCCAAAGTTACGGATTCTTTTATTTCCTTATAAATAGAATGTATACATTAATTTAGAAGAAATTTTTTTTAAAAGCATTCTTTTTCAATTTACATCAATGATTAGATTCTGTGAAAACCGTACCTTTAAGTATAAATAGAGCAGTAATAATAATAATAAAGTAATCAAGAAGAAAAAAAATTGATGCAAAAGGAAGAGAAATAACCTTTGTCAAAATTTCCTAAAACGTTTATGGTTAATTTCCCCCAAAAAACTAATTTTTAAAAACGAAATTTCATATTCATTTCATATTTGTTACATCCCATTTTACATTTCCAAAGAGCATTCTTAACATCGCAACAAATGTAAAAACCTTTCAAGGACAGTAAGGAACAAAAACAATTTTGCAAACAAAAACAGGCTTTAATTTCAAACCAGACAGGCAAATAAAGACGAGACAAGTAAAACGAAGGACAAATTATTCGCAAGCTCCGGTATCATAGAATGGGGCAGAAGGGTAAAGAATCTTCTTTTCATTTCAAACAATTCTGAGCCAGGAAAAGAAGATATTCTAGATCGATTAGGGAAGAAGATATCTGGGTCACCAGAAGGTTTCGGTATTCTTCTGACACTTGAAAAAGGAAATGGAAAGAGAGAGAGAGACAAATGGCACTTCTTTCAATTTTAAGGGTCAGAACCTAGGCATACGAAGAAAACCACTTAAAATCCCTCCCTCATTCTTTTTCTCCATCCTCGCTAAATAGCCTTCTCTTCCTTTATTCCATCCGGAGTAACCATGGCAACTGAGAGAGGGTTGGAAAATGGGGTTACTGACACCAACCTAACCACCCAGTTTCTGAGGACAGGGAGCTATAAAATGATTTTAAGGCTCTGCGCGTGTTAAGGTAAATCTCGCAATAAAATACTTTATTTAAAATCGATACTTAACCCGATGGCGAGAAGGAATCCTTTGGCTGCTGCACTATAAACTACAACTACTATGTTCTTAAAGGGTACATTTTACAACAGAGTAGAATTTAACATATATATTAATCCGTTAAGAAAATGTAAGACAACTTTAATTTTGAAACTTATGAAATAAAAAAAGATTTTAGATATAAATTTAAACAAATGAAATATGACGCACGACATATTTATTACAATAAGGTTTCAATAATTTTGAATATTGTAACAAATGAATAAGCTAACAAAATTATTACATTATAAGATAACTGCTTGTCTCAAAAAAAAAATTAATATCATATTGGTTCTAAATTTTTCCTAATAATCTCACTCTGTTTTCCAATGAATGACCATATCGTTCAGTTTAATTTCAGAAATATTGCGCCATTCTTTTACTATGACTACATCCAGTTCAAACATGAGCCGACGTAAACTGTTTATTATTAGCTTAAATTTTGCCACATAATATACCCCAAAGATTTTCAACGAGTGGTTCAAGTTTAGACTTCTAGTTGGCCATGGTAAAACATTAATTACTTCATTTTAAAATCATTTCTGGGTGGATTTCGATGTTGACCAGAAGTATTATCCTGCTGAAATATCCAGTTAAAACCACCTAATAAAGGCCAAAACAGTATCGCATGATCATATTTTGCATAGCTTGATATTATGCAGAGTCCACACGTCTCGAAATTCGTTACAAATCGCACAATCCATTACGACACTAAAAAAGGGTTCCCAAACCATTGTACTGATCCTCCACCCCTTTATCGACAAAACATTCTTTCAGTTCCTCTCTCAAGTCATGCTAATAGAGTTTGTAACCATTGGGATCGTCAAGGTTAAATTTCTTTTTATCGGGAAACAAAACTTGTTTCCACTCAACGTTCCACGGCATGACATTTTTCACTTATTTCAGTCTTTCTTCTCGATGTTTCAATAACTTTGGTGTTTTCAACATTTTCATAAATTTTGTATTAGTATTTGATTTAAAACTTTCCAAACTGTGAAATGTGAAGGTTTTTTTTTTTTTCTTTTCTTTTCCTGAAACGTTCCGAAATTTTATGAGTCAAAAGACCTTTTCTAATTGAAAATAGAAAAGATTTGTCGATCATCTCATGTAGTCAAAATCTTTTTTCTTTCAAATCATTTTATTTTGTTTGAATAATCTCTAAATTAAAGCTATTCTGAACAGCAGTTTTAGAACGCTTCAATAACCTAACTATTTTTGCAATTAGTAGAGAAAGTTTAAACCGATCCATTTTAAATACACACGCTTAAAATTTTCATATTATGACTTCTTCAGAAAAGCACACATTCGTTAGAGGTTAGAAAAATTTGAAATTTTTTTGAAAATACAATAGAGATCATAATTCACAGTAAAAAGTTCATTGGTATTTTCTGATACGATTTCAATGGATTAAATTCACAGAATCACGTGATATATATCATAAACAAACTGGCGTGTTCTGTGTTAACATAGGATTTCCCTACATGCTAGTTGTATATATATTGTATATCTTGTTTATTTCGATTAATGTATTTAATATTATCATATTTCTTACATTATTCAGTTATTTATATTCAATAGGAAATAATATGAGTATATCTTTAAGTATCTGTAATCTTATTCTCGTTTAATTGTGTTGTTAAAATGTCGTTCGGTGAGCTAAGCCTATTTAAAGATGCTTCTGGTGTTTGTTTGTATGTTTATGATACATAATTAAAATTATTTTCTGCTTTAAAAGTATACATTTTTGATTGATTGAAATGAAATAATTTGAATACAAAATAATATTTTATACTGTCGTCATTGTGACGTACTATCGGCATCAACTGATGGTTTCCTGTAATTTGTATATTATTATTTAAGATGTGCGCGTTAATTCTAAAGGTGAAATTTTTACTTTATGATGTATATGAAGATATGAGGTTTTTATGAAGAATGGTAGCAAAGAAGTAAAATTGTTCTCAAGCGTTCTGTAAGTCACTCAGTGTCACAACCGAATAGTTATGACACATAGGGCGCATGTGGATACGTGGTAGAATTATCGGCCGCCTAGAATGTAGGTGTACTCAGATGGAAGAATCCGAGGAACTTGGAATAGCCCAAATCTTCCTCTCTAGGCTTTGGCAACGATTCCAAAATAATGGAAATGTCAGTAGACGCTACAGTACAGGTAGCCGCCCCCGAGTTACAACGCCGAATGACGACCGGCATCTGGCAGTAACTGCAAAAAGAAGCAGACGGAGGAGAGCATCAGACCTTTATCGTCAGCTATCTTCAACCATGGGTACGACAGCTTCAAGACAAACCGTGTATAGAGGTCGGGGCATATTGGTCTTCATGCTCGCAGACCTGTGAGATGTGTTCCACTCACGGCAACTCACTGTCGCCAGCGGTTAGCCTGGAGTAGAGAACATACAATGTGGACATAGTCACAGAGGGCTTATGTGAATGTTTTCCGACGAGTCCAAGTTTAGCTTGCATTCACGTCAAACTTTCATATGGAGAACGCCAGGTACTCGCTACCACTAAGACAACATCATTGAATGAGACCGTTATGGTGGTGCAGGATGGCTCAATTGGAGTGGAATTATAGTGGGTCCCTGAACAGATCTACACGTTCAAATCGGGACATCATTTTAGAACAACATGTACGTTTGTTTAACGGTGAAAAGGGTGCAGGATTTGCGTTTATAGATGACAATGCCAGTCCTAAGCATCCAAAACGTGAATTTTCACCTAACTTGAATCCGATAGAGCATGTGTTTGACATGCTTAGCAGAAGAGTTGCAGCCCGTCAACCACCTCTTCTACATGAGTACCGGAACTTCGGAGAGCATTGTGGAGTAATCTTCCCCAAGAATAGCTCGATAATTTGATACTCAGCATATTTAGACATTGTAGAGGACCGTATTTTATCGTTTGGAAGACATAGAAGGTATTAACTATCCTACCAACCATGTAAAGGTAAGTTTTTGTAAGGCAGATATTTTTTGTAAATGCTCCAGGTAGCAAAAATCGTAATTTTATGAATGGTAGTACACATACACCATCTTTTTCGTTCTTTATACTTTGTTTAATAAATAGGGTTTATAAATAAGTCATGTTTATTTTGTTTCTAAACCATTATTTGCCGGAGCTGGCATTATCTTTAATTTATGGACATGAGTATATATATATATATATATATATATATATATATATATATATATATATATATGAGCAAATTTTAAAAAAAAAATAGGACAAATGTAAACAAAATCGTAGAATATAATTGTTCCATATTGCAGAAAGAAATACATGAAATATTTAAAAATTTAATTAAAAGATTTAATATTTAATAACACATAGATCTAATTATATATATATATATATATATATATATATATACACACACACACACATAGTCAATGAATATTAAGATCATTTTGTATTCAAAGATTGATCCAATTTCATTGAATGTATTACATTTTTTTAAAAAAATATCATGTTAAAATTTATTAATAATCATTTATAATACTTTCATAACGATCAAGTGTACTATTAAACTACATTTACGGGGGGGGGATATCAATCAAGTCTTAATCGTTTCAAGTCCTATATTATAAAAAAAAGTTAATCGAGAACGTTATTATTATTCTACGACATAAAAATGCTTTCAACTAACATAAAAGGGTAAAAAAAATATTTTATTCTTTACGCAAAGAAGGCGTAATTTTTTCTTCCATTGTGCGTGAATTCTGCGTGAAGGTCATAGCGATATTACCCAATTACTTTCCTCTAAAAAGGCAATATCCTTGTCACGAAATGTCCAAAGCAATGATACTAATTCTTCATTTTACAATACCCTTTTCAAAACTCATCATATACTTGTAGAAGAAAATTTTTTACATATTCTTAGACGATCGAAACTAATTTATATAGAGCTGAATATTTTAAAAGGTACAGGTGCTCATGATTTTTTTTTTCAAGTCGCAGCAGCAGTGCCATTATACTTCTGAAGTGAAATAAATTTTTATGAATTTTGCATACTTTTGATTTGAATCTTTGAAATTTTATATATTTTGCATACTATTCCAAAGAAGTTGCGTGAGGGCTATTGACAAATAACTCGTCATTCAGAATCACGATCAGTTTAAGAGAACTACAAGGTGTGGCTATTAAATAACGATATTAACGCTGTAAAATATTTTATTTAGATGTCATACATATTAACTTATCGTCATCTTCAATATACATCCCTCCTATTCCTACAACATTCCATGAGAATCTTCCATTGTTCGAAACTGTGCTGGATGTCTTCTGTCCTTCAGGACGCGTATCGCTTTCTCTTTTACAGCTTCAAAGACTCAAATCTTGTTCCTTTTAATGCAGATTTCACCTTAAGAAACAGATAGAAGCCGCATGGCTCAAGATCCAGCGAATAAGGTGGATGGTATAACATTGGGATGATATACTTAGCTAGAAATCTCTTGACAGACAATGTGGAATGAGCCGGTGTATCGACCAGGTGGAAAAATTTGTCATACGGATTCTCTTTGTCAATTCTCACAGTCTCGGCAATCGCACGAATACTTAACCGACGGTCAGATCCAACCAGATTACCAGATCATTTTTATACTTTATTAGTTCAATATAAAGATGATTTTCTGTAAATATGTTTAATTTTATTTCATTTCTTCCATTCTCCTATTAACCCTGATTTTCTGTATCCCGAACTAGCTCTAGTCCCAGTTAATCCGGCTTAACGCGGGTTTTACTAAACTTTCACCTTTATTTTCATTGCCGAGTAATTAAGAGCCAATCGAAAATCAAAAAGCTATGCAGTCTGATCTTGTTAACTCGCAGTTGTCTGGGACCAAGGTAACTAAGTCATGGATTAAGTTAACCACGCATTATAACCATCCAACATCGATGTGAAACTTCTGCGTAACAATCATCTGCTTCAATTACAGAGTAACCAGCTAATTCGAGAAAATAAATTTAGTCATGTATGCTATTTTTACAACATGTAAATCAGTTGCCTGTTACAAAATTATTACAAAAATATTTAATAAAAGAACACTCAAAATATTGAAGGAAAATTGATTTTTTTAAAAATCATTTCATCATTAATGGATAATTGAAGAAAAATAAAAATAAGAATTATGACGCAACTACACCTAGAAGAGATATCATAGTAAGTGATTGTGCTTATCGAGGGATTCTTAATAAAACCGTGTGTAGAGAGGACTCGCATGTTATTGAACCACGTGTTAACGAGGTCTAATTGTAATTCGTCCCTTCTTTTAATAACATTCCAGTAAGAAATCAAATATGTTCCAGCGTCATTACAATAAGGATGGGGGGGAGGGGAAGAGAGAGATCACACAACTGATCTGTAATAAATAGCACAACTGCTTGATACAATTGATAGGAAATAACAAAATGAGCAAAAAGTTTGTTTTTCTTCGAATAATAATTCACTGTAAGGAAATGAAGAGTAAGGGTCGGAGAGAAGATCAATGAAAAAAAGAAGAGATTGTTTTCTTTCATTCTTTGCAAAACTGCTCAACTTGCTTTTAGTCTTCCGAAAATTTACTACCTACTTTCTACTAATCCACTTTATTTTCTTGGCACCAGGCCAGAAAGTCATCTTTTTAATCTAATTTCACTAAAGCTATTAATATGAAGATGTCTACAATGAATTGCAATTGTAATTATTTGGCCTCGACGATTTCAACAGTCTGACGAGGTAACAACATTCAATTAACCAGACAGAGTTATCTGTCCTCTAATTTTATAAACTAGACGAGACCTCATAAATGTTGCGAATGGAAACAAAACATAACCACATCGATCGTACGTCTCTTTAAAGAAGCATATTAAAATTGATTTGCACAGACAACTAATTGTTTTATTCAATTTGTTTCCCATCTTTTTCTCCTTAATTATGTTAAAATCGCATTAAGTAAACGGAATAGAAATCCAGAGGCCGGAAGCTAGGGAATAATTCGTGTTAGAATTGTGAGACAGCGAAAAATTATCATTCGTTCTTCGTCTTTTGATTTATTGTTACGGAACGAAGTCAGCAGAAAGCTTAAATCTCTTTTAATATGTTACAACTGCAAATAAATAACATAAGTAAAGATTAAATACGAAAGAAAAATATCACATGTTGGCGATAATTTGGCTCACTCCTACCTCGTTGGTTAGTGAGCTTTTTGACATTCAGTTGAGTCATTAAATAAAACGTTAAAAAGAAAGAAAAAAAGGTTTTTTAAAAGGAATCATCCGATTTTAAAATTCCACGTTTTCAAAAATAAACGACTCAGAATGATAAAAAATACATGAATACAAAGGGAAAATTAGAAAGTTTTATATTGTGGACAATAAGTGGCTCTCATGTTTTTTTCGTGAAACTATTTCACGAAAGTTATTTTAGAAACTTTCACGGAGCTACCACGCAGTTGGATCGGTCGCACTGACCCAGATGATCGCTGCTGGCCACCTAAGTTACCTGATATGGCCCCAATGCGATTTTTTCCTTCGGGGATTTGGAAAAGATGAAGTGTATGGCCACAATTGCCTACAAATTTATGTGAACTTGAACAATGGATTTCTGTTGCGGCACAATCAATTGCCGCCGACACTTTACAGCGTGTTTGGCAGGAATCTACATATCGAATTGATATAATACGTGTAACTAAAAAAAGTAATATCGAACAATTGTATAAAAAAAACCTTCCATATTTTCCCTTTGCATTAATCTATTACTTATCTTTCTGTGTGGTTTATTTATGAAAATGTAGCGTTTTGAATAACTCTGTACTGTGATTGTATAAAATACAGAAATATGTAAATATAATCGAACTTACTAATATTGTAAATAAATCATAATTTTAAAAAATCAAAAAAAAAAAAAAAATAATAATATTTAAGATAAAATTCTTAATATTTAAGAATTTTTTATACACACACACAGAATTGGTTAGAAGCATTATACACCATAGTTTTTATAAAATCGTTAGGAAATGTATTAGTTATATCCTAATAATACCATTTGTTGTGTGGTAACGGTTTATATAACAGTAATTCATTCATGAAACTATAGTAGGAAAAAAATTCCATAAAAAATTGTGATTCCTATTTGTGCCAAATATAATCAGGATTATTGATCATCGATTCGGCTTTCATATGAAATTCACATTGTCGAGACTCGAAATTATTTTCTCTTTCATATACTATTATCGTCTGCTTTTATTTAATAATTTGCATGTTCTACTTTTATTTGGTTTCTGATATTATAGATTGTCGAGTGGTCTCATGCGATTATAAATTGTGTTATTTAAGTAAGCATCTTTTGTAATTATCTCTAAATATAGGAATTTTCCGAAACATTATTAAAGTTTAGTGTATACAACTGAAATGAATTGACTATCTTATTCAATTTATTTACTCCAGACGATTTACACACATTAAGATAGCTCATAATTACATACGTTTTGTTCGTACTTAAATTTAATGGTATACATTCCAGTTGAATTGCATAAAAATAAGAATTTCAGTTTCTTGTTTTTAACACATCATACAGGTGTTTTATAAACGCTAATGATTCAAATGTTAAGAACTGACGCAAGATAAATGATTACCATGTCTTCGATATCGATTCGAAAGAAACATTTTCATTGTAACCATTTATTGATAAATAACTGTTGTAAATTCTCTATAACACGCTCATCTCAAACCGAAAAAACTCATGAATAAAGGAGGAGATCTCATCTTCGATATTAAAAACAAATTTACATTTGAAATCTTTATTCTACTAATTAAGAGGCAAATTATGGGATATTTGCAAATGAAAATCGATATGTTTTTTTTAAAAAAAAAAAAACAGTGTCAGAAAATTGTGGAATAAGTGATAAAGCATTGAATATGTAAACGAAAATAAAATAAGTGAAGGCACAGTTTTAAAAGTGAAAAGAGGAGATTGGGAAGTATTGTTAGAATGTTACATTATTATTTATTTTTAAAAGAATTACTTCTCGAGTAACGCGACAAATGCTTGTTTGCTCAAAATAGAACTTTAGTTTAAATCGTGCATTTTAAATTAAATAAAATAGATTAAAAATGTGTTTTTTTCCATTTTATAGAAATAGAATTTGAAAATGGTAAACTGTTTCTAGTTAGAGTTATATTAGAGTGTTCAAAAAATTCCGGGGTGAAGAAAGATGGCGTTGCTATAGCAAGTTCGTGTTATCATTATGTGCTACCATTTTTTAAAAGGCTCAAAAATAAATGTGACATTGATTTATAGGCTAGGTTTGATAAAGCAGTTATTTGCTGCCAAATCAAAATTTGATTGGTGCCGCGTCGAGTAGTCCATCGACGAGACTTGGATTCATCACTATACATCGAAAATGAAGCTGCAAATAGTGGGCTGCATTGCGTGAATCTGCGCACAGACGGTCTTCTCGTCCGAAAATGTGACGGCAACAGTTTTTTTGAGAAGCGAAGCGAACCACAGTCATGGACTATTTAGGAAAAGGTAACGATCACAGGGCAATCAATTCTCATTTTTAACAAGGGTTATTTTTTTGAACCAACCTCGTAGTTCAGGTTTTTTTAACACTCTAAAAACAAAAGTAAAAAATAAAAACACTCTTTTAAGTCTTGGCAAGATTTATTGGGTTAATTTCTAATAATTGTGTTCCTCTATAGTGGTTGATCCATCGCGTTTTCCCTTCTACTAACACTCGGGAATACTTTGGTTCGAATTGTGTAAAATGAAAATCCACCCATGAAGAGAAACGTGTTTTATACACATTAATTGCAGTTACGTAGAGAATAGATTGGATAAATCACATTTATAAGCAGCGATGAAATGAATAATAGGAGTTGTTAGAAGTTTGATAGTTGGTGAAAGAGATAGTGAAATGAAGTTATCAAAGGATGTCATCTGTGCCTATCGTAAGGAACGTTCGCAACGACCATAGAAGGGAGCAGAAAAGGGTCCAGAACTCGATCCCTGAACTATATAACGGTTTAGAAATCGGTCTCGATCGGTTTGGCCGGGTAAGTAACTTAAGATTTTTAGGAAACGTGTTAGTTCAGAAGCGTTTAAGCAGTTAATAGAGAAAAGGATGATAAACATTAAATAATCATAACTTTGAAGATATTAAATAGGTTATTATTAAAACTAGACTTTCGATGTCTTCAGACAATTGTTCGTGACTCTTTTAGTTAAGTTTATTAACAACAAAAGAAAGGAAATAAATACTAAGCGAGGTTACACTTTTATTTTAACAAAGATATTGACAATTATCAGCTGAAAAGGAATAACAAAAGTAGGCCTCTACTTGATGGAAACAGACGGCAACCAAACATTACTAGGGGAAATAAGATGCAAGTATTAAAAAATATATAGTCAAACAGATATCTAATCTAAATCTAGAAGACGTATCATTATCAATATCCAAAAACTGAATAGCAATATCTCTAACAAGCAGATCATTAATAAATATCTCCTGTGATCTCGCCCTTTGACTGATTTAGAGAAGAATCTTATATGCGAAAACTAGAAGACGCAGTCCTTGCAAATTCGCATAAGTTTCGGAAAATGAAGATGAGTTTGTGTGAAGCAGAAGATTAATAGAGTAAAATAAAATCATGTAAAATGATGCAATAAAAGCGAGTGAATCTTATACACTTATCAATACATTTGGCTTTCTTTACTGGACTCCTTAAATTCAACAAAAACAAAGAGAAGGATATCAATAAAATATGCTAAGAGATAAAATGATGTTTTAGAATTTGATTGATTGTTTAACGAACGTCGCACTAATAATCAACAAGATAGTTATTGGCAAATCAGTCAAGGGTATCAAGCTCAAAAACCAAGGGCTCAAAACCAATAATCGGCCGTAAAAAAGACCCCTCAGTACTCGGTAACTTCTTTAAATATAAGAAAAACATAATCTGCGCATGAATAGCATGTCTTTTACTGAGAGAATATATACAAGGTAAGTTGAATAATAAAATTCAAATACAAGAGCACAATAGAAGGATTCTCCCCCCCTCAACAGATTGGGCAAAGATAAATTCAGACATTTTAACAGTATTGTGTCATAGAAAATACAATGCTTACTATACAATATTAATTATATAATTTACGATAATTATATGGTTATCGATGTAATATCCGTCTAATATTATTTCCTTCTGTTGTCATTATTAAGTTTAATTAGAGAATCAATAAAGTATACAGGAAATGAAGAGAAAGTCAGATGATACTCACATACCTTTATTCAGGTCATGGATTCTTAAAAGTTAATTCCCTATATTACTCTCTCAATGGGATAACTTACCTAAATGCGTCTTATCTAACGTTTAAATAAAAATCAAACACAAATCTTCTTCTCAACTCTATCGGATTCGAGGCTTTTGACGACCAAAAGGATGAGTATTCGAGTTGCTAACCCTATGTCGATCCTATCTAGATTCATTCCAAAAGCTCTTTATTTAAAGCAGACTTGCTATCGATGTTCCATTTATTAACTTCAGCTCACAATCTTTATCATATACTAAACTTCCTACTACCAACCTCAATACTAAATTCTTGATAGCTTAAGTATGCATCACCTCATTTTCATTCATTCCATTTCATAATTCCGGTCCAATCTACAAAAGTCACATTTCATTCATTGGTAGGGATTTTTAATTCATACAAATTCAATTAAAGCTCCCAAAAGTGTTAGTTGAAGGGGAAAACATGATAGAACCCATGTCATACAGATGATCAGACAAGAAGTTTCATTATTTATATACAAATATTCATTATTGAACTAACTTCACGATAATCTAAATACCACCCAGAAATCCAGCAAGCAAAATTTTAACCAGTATGTTCAATAAGTTCTGTTCAAATTATACAATTCATTTAAATCGTTCAATTGCCAAAGGGCTATTGGCGACAGACTATACAATTTCGAAACACGGTCAACTGACGAGGACAACACCCTAAGCTGACACCACACTCTCAAAGCTTCTTTATCATCCCAACATGAGGATATGCGAACCTCGATAGATTTAACGTGCATCAGCTCTGCTGCATAGCGAGTCTTTTGTGCAATCAGAACTCGAACTTGCAACTTGGAAATAATGCCTATCGTGAGCTCGAGATCATAACCACTCGCTTACTGCGGCAGATATTATAAAGCAGCGAGAAGAAACGATAAAGTATCCGAAAATAAACTCGCAACGATTCAATGTAAATCAATTACACGAATAAAAAAAAATCGCAATACAAAGTTCTTAAAATGTCGGTTTATCAGTGCCATTAGTAACTGTTTTAACAACGGTTGCACGAGATTTTTTTGGGGAAAATAGAAGAATGAAATACATGAACCGTTTCTTACTTTCGTTACTTCCTGTTACTACAGAACATAGAAATTAAAAAAAAAAAAAAAAAAATGAAATCAAACGATGACGTTCTGAGTTATTTGTTACCCAATATTTTGTAATAAATTACGCGTTCATAGAACAATGTATGTATATCCCGATCCAAGATTAAAGATATATATATAATGTCATTTTAAAAATATATATTGGTGTCTTTTTTTAAAAAAAAAAAAAAAAAAAAATCTTCGTGTGTTTTGTGTGTATGTGAGCATTTTTTCTCTTTTTCTATCATTTTTACATTTTTTTTTTTTGAATCGTAACTATTAAAGTCAAATTCAATTAAATTTTTTTTTATCTTTTCGTTTTATGAATCTTTATAATAGATCAAATTGTTCTAGCAAAGTTGATTAGAACTGTTAGATTAATTACCACTATTATTAATTTATAAAAATAATTTACATATTAAGTTATTTTCTGAGTTCTTGAAGGCATTTTATGGTTCATAAAATATTGTAAAGAACGTCAAAGAATTACTTAAAATGCTTCAAAATTAATTTTAAAAATATTTTACAAAAATAAGATTATAAATTATTAATACAATTCTATTTTGAACCACAAGCTTTCCTTGACATTTCTGTTAAAAATTACTCTCATATCTGTTCTCGAAAGCAGATGAATACCAAGGTTAAAAAAACTGAACTAAGTTAACCCTCAAAAACAATACTTTTTTCGAACATCAAAAAATATTAGTACCCCGAATACTTTATAATTTTAAAATATACTCCGAATAATCTTGCATTCTAAATAAATATGTATTTCTTTTACTAGAGAATTATGAATAAAATTTAAATGAGAGTGGTTAAATGAGTATCTGTTTTTAAGAGAGATTATGTTTTTATGGCAAGTTGGTGTTATCATTGTGTGCTGCCATGTGTTAAATGACAACACAGCAAAATTCATTCTGATTTATGAGATTCAATGAGTTTTGATTCGACAATCATTTTATGCCGAACTTAAATTTGACTGCGGCCGCATCGAGTTGTCACGGTGATTGTCATCAGAATTCATTTTTAAGACAAGCAACAAATAAAACACTGGGTTCCGGTGAATCTGTCCCAAAAAAGGCGATGACGATCTCATCGGCCGGAAAAGTCCAGGTGATGATTTTTCGATGTGAAGGGCGTCATTCTTGTGGACTTTTAGAAAAAAAAAATTATCAATGGACAATACTACAATAAATTACCCATTGCCATCCTTAATACCTCATTTTCCATTCCTAACGCGGGTATTTTTTTAACCGACCTTGCATTTACAAGTCAGTAATGTATGCAGGGCTTCAGTGAAAAGACTTTTCAGATTCATGTACTGGACATTTTTATATATATTTAGAATTTTAATAGCAACTTCATTGATTGACATTAAACAGTTTTATTATGAATGTGATAATACACACTAAATGTAAACTCAAAAGAAAAAAAAAATTAGTAGTATAATAATTATGAATTTTTTCAAGCGCTGCATAAATCATACTATTTCATCAAAAACTTTTTACTCCTTAAAAAAATTTCCATTTCACGACATCCGTTAATATGATAATCAAAAATTCAAAGTGATTAAGAAAACTAATACTATACGAGTGACTATTAATTTTCCTCAGACATATTTTTCAAGTATATTATAATTCTAGCGTATATTTTTTTCCAAATTACATAAAATATACCTATTTATTACCTATGATGTTTAACGAATATTTAAAATAAATCACGAAAACAAATACACAAACTATTCAAAATTTTAAAAAATGAATTTGGTGAATTTACATTGTGAAAGAGATTTTAATAATTTTTTTATTTGATATCTTACATATAAATTTGAATAATTATAACGCTACAAAAAAAAAAAAAAAAAATTACGGTGCTTTGCTGATGAGTGGAAGAAGCCGTAAGCATATTCCTGACAAAAAAAAATTCAAATCGTATCATCCCTGAATTACTTCCTTCTCTTTCAAATATTAATCACTAATCAGAGATTAATAATAGAATGAGAATTCACAAATTAACACAGTCACTAATAAAGTCAAACCAGGTAGTATTACAATAAGAATTTATTTATATCTATCAGAGTAATGAAAATACACACGATGTATATTATAAAACTTGTGGATTAATCCGTACATATGCAAGAACCATAAGATAAGTATTATAATACATAAATATTATAATATTAAGTACATAACTTTTGAGGATCAATCGGGTTCGAGTTTGTAATAGAACTTGAAATGGGTGGTTCTGACCGAAAGAAATTCTCATTATCTTTGATCAAATATCTCTTTCCCCGCGTAAGCACAATTCTGATGTCAGCGTTGATAACCTTCCACTCCCTCTCTCTCTATCATCCCAACCACAGAATTAAATTCTTAGTTGCTTAGAAATGCATCTCCTCAATCTTTTTCATTAATTTTCAATAATTCTATTCCAATGTACACAAAACACGCATTCCATTTATTGGAAAAAAAAACTCTCAATTCAAACAATATCATATTAAAAGACCTCATGGGTTAGTTGAAGGAGAAAAAGTGATTGAACCCTGTTATAAAATTTATTTTCCGTGACATTTTTCGATACCCCCCCCCCCTCCTTTGTAACTTGTCAGTGTTTTCTAGCAGATGCAATAAAATTTCCCACATTTTTCGCTGTTAAACGATGAGTATTTTTAAGTGTTTTTTTAACACAATTTGATTTTTCGAAATCGGTTAAAAAAAATAACGGAGTCAGATATTTTAAATTCATCCTGGACTTCCCGATCAGGATCAAAAAGGCAAATATATTCATAACACTAAAAAGGTAAGTGAAATATATTTAACGAGAAATGCGATTCGACTGGAATAAGATTATTTACGAGTTAATAATAATCGAAAATTACAGGTTCCATTCGTCAAATATTACGTGACAATATGATTCGTATTTCTCATTAAATAACTATCACTCATTAAATAATTTTTCAGAAAACAGCAGGTGATATTTAATTTTCAATTTTCAGTAAAGAATAATTCACTGTGAGTAGTAATAAATAACTTGAAAAATTATATTTTTGCAAATAGACGGAACTTGAAAAACATTACAAAAAAACCCGATAAAATCGGTAATAATGTTTAATCCTCCAGTTGCGTAATTAGTTATGAAAAAAAATTTACAAATTACTTTGGACAGAAAAACAAAATAATTCATCCATATTATACACGACAGATGATTTTCGATTGTTTTTCCATCTTACTCTAGAAGTCTTCAAACAACTCAAAAACTATTTTAATATTCTCACTGATCTATGTTTTCCCCTCCATCCGATAGAACATTATAATCGGAAAATCTAACATATTGGACATATTGATCAATATCTTACTAGTTAAAAACTTCAACCAAATATGCAACGTAATTTCGAACTTCTGCTAACATTCTACGTTAAGTAATTTTGCTCCACTGAACTACAACGTTCAATTTTCACTGCGTTCATAAAAGCGGGGAGAGTATATGAGTTATAACGATGAGTGGGGGTTGGCGACGGGAGATAAAGGGCCTTCGTAAATATTCCACATCCACGACAGGATCCAAATCGACTCGTTGGAAATCGATAAGTTTCAGCTGGCGGGCATTCCATGTTCTCTCTTTCGTTCGCTCTGTTTTAGCGTGTTAAGTTGGTTTACTTTCTAAAATAATACTCGCGTGTGCCCTTTACTTTGTTTGGATTTTTGACGCCTTGTGTTTTGTAAATTTTCAGCTGAAGCATTACATTTGAAACACGCATCTAATTTGTTTTTCTTCTGTAAACGATTTCTAACACATTTCTCAAATACAAGCTCGATTTTCTTGAGTCTAGAGATCATGCTACGGTTGGGTAAACTTAGCTAATTTGATTTTCACCAAAACGCATAATTTAAAACTTTTAAAAGAAAATACAATTATTCTAATATCTTGGGAAGCTTTCTTTAAAAAAAAATGTAAAAACATCATTGATGTTGACTAAAAATACCAGTGAGTCTCTGTATCGCCATTTTAAAGTAGTAAAAGTACGGATTAGACTTGCGAAATAAATACATAGACAAATGCTTAATGCGTCCGAAAGAGAGAAAAAAAAAGTTCCTGCAGAATTGCATTTCTTCTCGAACTTTAGAAAATATTTCAGAATATTTTTAAAGACCAGACCTACCCTCCACACACTTATGAATCACTAAATTTTGGGGTAAAAATGTTTTATAAATAGGAGGAGAAAAGAAATTCCGCAGAAACCTTCGTTATTTTTTGCTCTTTCGAACGCATTCTTTTGGATTCAAATAAATAAAATAGCAAACATTTGAAAAAGGTAGTAGGAATTCCATAGGATTAACATAAAATTCCCGAAATCAAAATGGCTTGCAGACGGTAGCCTTAATTCAAAATTAGGAAACAATTGTTACGAGTCCTTAAAGAACATTGCAATTGAGAAGGAAACATGACGTAAATTAAGTACAATACCACACCTATTTCAACAGCTTTTCAGTCCTTCCGTAATCACGTGACAAATAAAAAAAAACGTAGAAAATTACAAATGTTTTTTCACCAGTACCAAAACAACAATAATAACAAAAGATATTTTAAAAAAAACATTACTTATGGAAAGCCAAGTAAAAAAAGACTTTTTTTTATCGTATTTTTTACCATGTTTCGTTTAAAAGTAAAACACACATAGAGAAAAGCAGAAAAGAGTTGCTTTTTTTAGATATTTAACTGCCTAGAGATTTTCAAAATGATAAACGTACAAATGGAAGTTTAAAAAAAAAAGATAAAACTCTTTTCCGAATTTTGAAAGAAAAGAAAATAACTTATCACATGTTTTAAAAATCCAAAAGTATTGAAAGTTTCTACCTTATTTTACTGCCTATTACATTTTACTTTTGCAGCATGTTTTTCTGATGAAGTAAACATATTTAAAATTCAATTCTCAAAAATATCCAACAAAGTTATCGCATTTTCACCCTTACTTATGCCCCCCCCCCCACACACACATACAAAAGATGCCAGATAGGAGAAAAAATATTTCGAATGTTTCAAAAATCGCATGGGAAAAAATGGCGGTTTATTTCTTTGCAGTTCCTTAAATACACTCAACTACAAAAGTCGACTTGCACCTATTAAAATAAAAATATTTTAAGAAATTATAAATATTTATAAGAGAAAACTAAATTTACGGCAGTCTTACATTATCTCTTCAGAATACGCAAAAAATAGTAAAAACAAACGTCACGTAAATCTATATACAGGAGGTGCTTTTGAAAAACATCACACGATTTCATTCTTCTTAAATGAATTAAGCAATTTACGTTGTTACTGTTCCAGTAAAAATGGCTCGAAGGAAGAAAATTTGTATTGATGTTCAGAATTTTATAATTAAGTTAAGAAGAAATAAAAAAAGTCTGAAGCTGAGAAATTGCAAAATTTGTTGTTCTACTGTCTAGACTATTATTGGGAATTACGAAACAATTGGCCGTATGTGTAACAAATCTCGTAGAGGATAGTCAAAGATTTTGAATGATCGAGATGCTTCAGCAGATCAGGAAAGTGAGGTTAAATCAGAAATTATTTGCTTCCCAATTAATGGAATGTTGCTCCGATAATAGTAAAAGGGTTAATACATAAACAGAAGAATCATCAACAAAAAGGACTTCTTGACAGATCTCCGCTAAGTAAACAATTTGCATCCAGGAGAAATCAAAAGAAAAAGCCGAATTTTGTTAATGAATCAATTCATAAGGTTTTTGTGACTAGTGGAAAACTTTCCTTTTCAACGATGAGAAGAATACGATAGAATGCTTTCACAAGTGATGGATAAGGTAAAATTTAGCGGCGCAGAAATGAAGAATGGTAATTCATTAATGACTTTCCATCAATGAAGTAGGTATATTGGAGGAGTCACGGTTTCGGATTTAATGCCGGCTGCTTTAGTGTTGGGAAACTAGCCTTCACTAACGCCCCATGTACCGTTTCAAATACTTGATGATATCGCAAGATAATACGCAAGCATTTGTTGACAGTACATGGCATGAAAGCCGGGGAATCTTTCAGCATAACAACAAAAAAGGCACACAGCATAGATTTTGAGAGAATGGCTCTCTTACAAATTAGCTGTACAACTCCATGCCACTCCTCGGTCGCCAGATTTGAATCCTATTCAACATGTATGGGATGAACTTGACAGAAGAATTTGAAAATACAGTGTCCGAAATAAAGATTCCTCAAACAGCAATGTTGCAATCGTGATTTGTTATTAAATGTCACACACAAAATCTTATGGTTTAATGCCTCAGAGATTGTAAGCTGTCATTGATTCACAAGGCCAAGTTACACGATATATAATAATTTGCATAAATTATGCTCATTTTGCTTGAAGTGTATGTACACTTTTGTGTTCTGTGATTTTCATTAAATGAATTGTTACTCGTTTACCAATTTGAAGAGTTTCATTTTTACATAAATATGAGTGAACGCGATTTGTATTTCAATATAAAAATATTACAGCTTTTCAAATCTTATATTTACACAGAAAAATGTCATTTTTGAGGAAGTACGTTGACTTTTGTGATTGACTGTAAATAAATTACAAATATAAATCCATCGATAGGTTACAATGAGTTTTATTTTAATCCATCAAAAGCTGCAAACAATCCTTTATGTTAAAAAAAAAAAAAAACTTTTATAAATACGCGTAAAACTATAGCATGTCGTTATACATTTTAACGAGTTGGTCTACTAATTACAAGTTCCGTATTAAAAACAATCGATTACCCACGAATCATTGTCATAGCGAAGTATTGCATTTTCATAGAAGTACAAATTATCATAAACAATGCTGGTTTCAAAATTTCTTCAATAAACAAAACAGAGCCTTTAGCACACTATTGAATAAATCCTATAATGTAATCCTATAATGCCACAGTAATAATTCCAAATATCTGTTTGAAAGACTTTATTCCTAAGCTTGTTAAGATCTTTCAATATGGCTACAACGTGAACATTATCAC
Organism: Nephila pilipes; assembly: GCA_019974015.1. NCBI lineage: Eukaryota > Metazoa > Arthropoda > Arachnida > Araneae > Nephilidae > Nephila > Nephila pilipes. Next base: position 1,051,851 of record BMAW01056700.1, read on the forward strand.
GTTTAGTTTAGTTTTTTTTTTTTATTATTATTAGTTTAGTTTTTATTAACGTCGCATAAGAAGCAACACGAGGACTATTGGAGACGGACCACGTAATTTTGAACCACGGTCAAGTGATGAGGACGACACCTAAGCTGGCACCCCCCTCCTAACATCCACACCACGCCAACGGGAGGACTTTGGACTTAGAACAGATTTAACGTGCATCAGTCCCGGCTACACGGCGGGTCTTTGGTGGCCAAGGATCGAACCGCGACTGAACGAAAACCGTCGGCCACTAGTCCACGACCACTAAGCTACCGCGGCCCGAACATTATCGCGTGCCTTCTTTCAGCTAATACTTCAGGAAACTTTAATATGATATAGTTTGAATTGAAAATCTCTCCCCATAGATATGTGACTTATATAGATTAGATTAGAATCAATGAATTGTAGAGAATAGATCTGATAAAATGTATTTATAAACAGCGAAGAATTTAATAGTGAGCTAAGTTGATTGATAGTAGATATAGTGAGCTGAAGCTGTCAAAGTGAGACATCTGAATCACACCTACGCTGAGTAAGGAGCTAAAGAAGTGAACATAAAAACACTTACAAAGGGTCAAGGATTCGAAACTTCAAGTAATTTTCTACAAAGGACTCGAACCCAATATGTTCAGAACAGATAAGTAATTAATTAATATATTATAAGTTAAGATCCAATTCGTTTAGAGACTCTTCCACGTATATAATAGACGAGAGACTGCTTTTTAAATATTCATAGATCTGGATATAATAACTTTATTATCATCACTGCGCGATTTTCTTCTCATGGGATTGTGTTGATTCGTGACTATTACATGTTTATAATGGAGGAAAAGGAAGTAACAATGGGGAATGACAAGGCGATGTGCTGAAAAAAAAAAGACCTCCAAAGCGAAAATAACTAGGCAAATTAATTTTTTCACGTGATAAATTCCTTCCTTATAGAAAATATGTATATGTAACTTTATAAAAATTATCCGAACATTATTTCGTACGCATTATATTCAAGCAGACGCAATGAATGTGAGAAAAATTTAAATGTTCTTTTCGTAAATGATTTCAAAGGCTATAAATTTTCAAATAAAATATAATTTTCGTATAAAAATTAAAAAAAAAAAAAAAAAAAAGTCAAAATATTTTTATGCGCAAAATTTGGAGTTGATCTTCATCACATAACGACTATTGTGACTGGAAAGGTAATTTTACAGTCAAGGAGAGAATACACAACTCAGTAATACTGAATGGCTAGGAGTGACCTTGGTGATAAAGTTGATCGTCATATGTTGCCAAATTTAGTGACAATACTAGATGCCTACAGAAAAGAAACAAGCCTCCAAAACATTCTTTGAAATAAATGCATATGAGCCACTATATGTATCGCTTAGAGTATGCAGAGTTAGCAAATGTGCTTATGTGATATTGTGATTATACAGGTAAAATATGGGAAACATCCTTTAAAAACATGTTTCTTTGTTAATATGTGTAGGAAACGCTTGACATGCAAAACAGCTTGCAGTCTCTGAATGGCATAAACAGTTCCTGTATGTGTGCTAAGGATAATATTGAACACTTCCTGCAAAACGGTGGGTCAAGTCTAGATAACGATGTTGGCAGGATAACGAGAACGCCTGCTCCGTCCAAGTAGACCGCTGCGTCGATACTTTCGGTCTGGTGACTGTGGTGGCCAGGGGAGATGGGAAAACTGTGCTCAGAAACACCTGGTAATGTGAGCTGTGTGAAAGGGGCTGTTGCTCTTGAAAGACACCATCACCATCGGGAACAAAAGTGCACTATGGGATGAACTTGATCTGCCAAATGTCCACATAAGTCTTGGCAGTCATAAGTGTGCCTGACATCAGCTAATACATGGCAGTCAGAGCAACTTCACTGATATGGCTGCCCAAACCATGCAACAGAACCCCTGCCATGTTTCACTTGGCACAAGTCAGCTTGTATTATAGGCTTGAGATGACGTTCCCAGACCGGGAACCAGATAGTCGGGAAACAATGGAAAGAAGACTGCTCGACCATACTACACGCTTCACACGCCCATAGTCCAGGCTTTATGACTTAAAAACACCTTGTTCCACGGCATATCACTGATGAGTATTTCAATTGCAGTACGGCCAGAAATTCTGTTTATGAAGCTCCTCAATTGTTTTGGTACTCATGGTTCTCTGTAAACACATTATTCAGCAGTAACTTTGCAGCTGTGGTCTTCTTTATTTTCATCATGCCCCATGATCGTCTGTTCACGATCACTCAGCACACTTTCGTCCAGCGGATTTAGCAGATGATGCTTCTTTCCGCTTTTCAAATATGGGAATAAATCTTCGATACAGTACCTTTGAAACACTAAACACCTCGGCTACCTTTACGGAAGCTTTCCATACGTGCTAACAATTTGCCGACGTTCATCATGTTAATCTGACATAATGCAATGACAACCTCACATAACAGTACTCCGACAACAACTGAACTGTTTAGCCATTTACGGTTGTATAGGTGGCGTTATAGCCAAAACGCCAGCGCCACCTACAATATTTCATTAACACTTGTCTTTTCAACATGCATTTTACATGTGTATTACATTTTTCACCCCTCGTATATTGAGTGATAAATGAACTGTGAATGTATGCTATAATGGATTTGTGCTATGTTATTTCTAAGTTATGAAAATTATTGTATCTACCAGAGATCTTAGCAATAAAATTCTTCTATTCCGAAGGAACTCTGTATTAATTTGCTAGATTTTCCTGCACCTATGAAAGCCTAACTACGTAACAATATTTAAGACAGCTAAAATTTAGGTAGGTGCACTAATCCGTGGAATAAACTTACGGCGCCGTTAAAAATCAAAGATCTTACACTTTTCAACCACTAAAATATGAAATGAAATATTCATCGTTGAATATTTAGATTCTCTCAAATGTCAAATACCTAAATACACAGAACACATTTTTAGAAAGAAAACTCTTAATTTTCATGTGAATTGAAACGTTGTAATCCAAGACACTTAACATCTGCTTTTTGAAATTTGAAAATATTCTATAAAGAAGCTCTCCCATCTTACAAGTGAAGAGAAAAGTATTATAGCATTACGAGAATTATGGAAGAAAAATGGATCATTCTGAAGAATTGAGAAGTACTTTATATATACGAACCCATGACTCGACAAAACAAAGCGTGACTATGACAATCTAGGCAACTGCTGCAAACCTGATGTCTGAACTTTTCCCTTGAGGATTGGCCCTAGATTTACTACCTCGTTAAACTGATCTGACCTAAATGTTTCTGTAGTTAGTGAAATGACCACAAAACAATCGGTTTGATTCTAGAAGAAGAAAGTAGTATGCCAGATCATTTGTCATTTTTAATTTGAACAATCTAGAGTTAGCATCTGTTGCCTGTACCTCATTGTTTAATCTTAGACTTCATCTTAAGTAGTTTTCGTTTTCGCGGAATTTCATGTTCTCTGCCTGACATTTGGAATACAACACTTGATTTATCTTTTTGTATAATATAAATTTTAAACAATAAAAATAATCATAACCAGCAAATTATTAAGTTACATATATATATAACACACTGGAATCAATAACCCTGAGACTAACCTCCAGAGATGGCGCTCTTCGTATAAACCATAACCAGGTCTTCTAGAGTATAGACCTTGTCTTGCGTCAAAATTTTAAGTCGATCGACCAGAAACAGCTGAATTATCGAGGTTGGAGAAAGTCGTTTTGTAGTTTGTTAAAAATGGAAAAACCCGTGAGTTTCGTGTTCTGGATAAAACATTGTTTTTAAGGGACAAAACACTGTCGCAAGCGAAACAGATTGAAAATGTTACCGACTCTTTGTCCACAAAGCAACGATTTGTTCGGTGGTTTGCCGAGTTTAAACGTGGTCGTACCGACACAAATGACGGGAACGCTCTTAGACTGGAAGCTGTTAACCGGAAAATGTGAGTGAAGGACAAAAATTATAATGAAAGATCGTAAAGTGAAGCCCGTGAGATTGCTGAGATGACACAGATATCATGGAAGTGTATTTACTGAAAAGGTTTTTAGTGAAGGAAAAGGTTTTTCCAAGGGTGCCAGACGCTTTGATGGAACAAAACAGTAACGAGTCGATTCAGAAAGCAGTTTATCATATTTATCAACAAAAGATTTCAGGAAAAATGGGGAAGATTTGGAAAAGCGTTGGAACGATTGTATCACCCTAAAATTTGATTTCAATAAAAGGTGTTATGTTGATGAATAAAAATTTTGCAAAAATGTTGTTTTCAATGTTAGATCGGAGTTATTGATCGATAAAAAGAGTATATATATAGCTCTAAAGGATAACGAAGTCCGAAAATAATACTAATGTTGAGAGCTTTTCCACCTGAAAAATGTTTCGATTTTATTCCGTCTTATTTTTAGCTACGAACATAAGTCTAAAAATTCTATCAACCAGAAATAAACTTCTCTTTAAATATATTAAACCATAGAATGAAAATTTTGAGTCACACACACAAGTACCGAGATTGAGGTTTGCAGTTAAGGAAGAATTAATACTAACTGTTATAATTTACAAAAAGAAATGCTTGTTTCATGATTATAAGTTGGTATCTAAACATTATTTTGTATGTAATTTTTAAAAGCGAGTATATAACTCACATAATATATTTATCCTTTATTACATATATATATTCTACATCCTAATAAATTAATTTTACTTAAAATGCACTAATTAACAATTCGCCATCTACCATATTATTTCTAAATTACGCAAACATAAACGTTTTTAATCATATTTGTCTTCTTATAAACCAGTTCCGAAATTCATATTATAGTCGAACTGTTTCTATAGTGCAGGAAAGATCCACGCAATTAACAATAACAGGTTTTTCGAAAAAATCTTCTCTAAGCTCTCAAGTAAATATATTAACCTTTAACAAGACATATTAGCACAAATTTACAGTTCACATGATCGAAAGCGGCACTCAAAATACGTAATCACAATATCACTGTGGCAAGTATATTCCAATATTCTCAGATATAAAATCATATGAACTCATGTTGGGACTTTAGTGTATTTTTGAGAAATGTGATCCACTTCTTGTGCGCCTAGTAATATTGATGAAGTAGATGACTATAATTAACCATGGTTACACTGATTACAATATTCTTTGAAGTGCGTCTCGCATTTCTAGGTCTTGATTTTCCGCTTCGATGGAACTTTACTCTGTGTAATTTCAACGAGGCATCACCTTAATTCAAAATTTAATTTTAAAAATGTGGTCAAACTACATCTACAAGAAGCACTATTTTTCTCATCTCAAATTATGATCTATTAAACTTTAATAATTTGCAGTACAACAGCTCTCCCAATTTATTTACAGTGTAGGGAATTCTTCTGGGAAAATTAGTTTCCAGATTCATTTAAGGCTCAAAAATAATTTTAGTTTCAAAATTTTAATTTATGATACGGGATTTTTCAAAACAGAGAGTCAAGTATATTAAGCTCTGTTTTAAGAGAAGACAAACAGTTTCTCTGGTCCTAGTTTAACCTGTGTAGGGAAATTTTAAGCCATTATTTAAAAGGTATTTTAAAGAAGTCCAAAGACACAAATGTTTCATCAAATTAAAATCTTTTATTTTCATATAACGATATTATTGTTATATAATGAACGCATGCTTAATACAATAAAATATATGTTCACTAGAAAAATTACTATATATTACATTAACTTAATTAATTATATTTTGATTATTCTAATTTAAATTGAGGCATAAAATATTAATTTTAAAATTATTTAATTTTAATTAATATATTTTCGTTAAAATAGTTTTTAAATTTCCATGATATTTTAGAACCGGAATAGTTTGAAATATACCGCCCGAGTTGGTAAAATTTCTGCTTTTACAGTTCGTCTCCATACCTATTGCATTCCACGAAACCAATTTTTGTTTCGATGATTTTCCCAAGACTGAAAAATACGTATAATTTATTTTTCATTGATTTCTAAGTGTTATGTCCCTGTAATAAATACAATAAATACTTTTAATCCAGCATCTCGGGACCAGGCCATGTTCTCTGATTATTAAACGTCAATATAGTTTTGACGAGTTACTCAAGGTAAATTAATTAGATAAAAATTTAACGATTGTTATACTTAATACTGTACTACATTCTATATTTGTGTAGACGTCATGCTAATATCCACAAATATTTCATCATTATAGCAGCTACAAATTAAACTCAAACATTAAATATCTTGCATAGATAAAAACAGCTCAGAAACGAAATATTAATACAGCTTAATGATAGTTAAAACAAGTTGTGTTGAGCTACTCTAACGAAACTTGCACACGCTTATCCGTTTTATTAGCACTTGGTAAAACAGCTGCTAGGCTTTGAGAACATTTTATTGTATAGTACATAACTACCACTGATTATTATTGGAATCACTTTCTATTATGCCTAATAATATAACCACTACGTTACACAGTAAGAAGAAGACAAATGAAACAAATACCTCAAATTCTGAAGACAACCTACTCTCTCTCTCTAAAAATCTTTTATCTAAACACGCCAGAACTATCATTTATAATAACAACGTAATTATGCCTTATCAATTCACTCGGGTTCGAGTGAGTAGAATATCAGAAAGTGGGGGTACAACTCCTGAATCCTTTAGTTGTCTCTTCTGAAATCTCTTTGACCGCTTCGTAGAATGGCTAATTTAGACGTCTTCCTACAGATTCACTACTATCAATTAGCTAGCTTCCAATCACTCTGTTAAATTCTTCACAGCTTATGAGTGCATCTGATCGGATCTATTCATTGCACTTCGTAATTTCAATCTAATCAACATGAATCACGTTTTATGTTATTGGGGCGAGGTTCCATTTTAAACAATTCAAGTAGAGAAGTTCCCAAGAATGGATGAAGGGAAAATCGCTATTTAGCCCAACGTCACTAGTACACTGTATGTATGTTATACAGATGTAATATTCCGCAAACGTGATATGTAACCCGCAAGAATATAAGAAACACTACAGATATGCAAGTTGAAAGTTATGATACACTCTGGGGAGAAATACGAGCAGCGCCTCGTATTTTTGCCCAAGGACACCAAATTCCAAGACCTGTTAAAATCACCCAACTCTAGAATTCACATGAAAAAAGGAAGGAAAAAAAAAATAGTGAATGTTTTGATCGGTGCCAGATTATGGAATGCGCCGAACCATCGAATGTGAGATTAAAGAGTGATTACTGCAATTACATTGCATCTCGATGCAGTTCAGTCTTCCATGAACTCGGGAATATTCTTTTCATCGACATTGCAGCATTTAAAGACTAATGTACCGGCAGTGTCCACATCAACATACGAGATTTCTTCTTCACACAAAGATGAATAAATTACTCTCTCATCAGGAACACCGTCGGATTAAAACAAGGAGGAGATGGAAATGCAATTTATTTAACACTGCAGAGAAACCGACAGCCATTTCATTTTGAGTCATCTCCCCATCGGTTGAATTAGAATTCTTCCCTTTCGGCCCGTGTGTGTCATCATCGTCTCGTGCCATTCATCAAGGCTGACGGTTACAGCTAATTCAAACAAATTTACTCGATGGGAGAATAGAACTCGAAAATGGAGGATTTTAATAAAAGAGGACTGTGAGACTTCTCTCGCCTTTTAAGCAGTTTTTGAGAGAAATGCAGTGCAGTTCAGACCATTTTTACCATTTTTTGTTCATCCTACATGTACTAGTGTAATATCTTATACCTTATTGTCACTGAATAAAGATTGCATTCATATTATAATTATTTTACATTACAGTACTCTCTCAGCAATGCGGATTACCGAAAGCGCCAGATAACTGTAAAAATAAATTTAAACACCTAAAGCTAAGTATAATATAAAATTTAATGTAGTACATGCAAATAGGGTCAAACGAAATAACTAAAACTACAAAAAAATGTACTGTTTTGTACTTATGCTCTATATTATTCCATTGAAGTAGAAGGTTTATAATAACATCTGTAAGACTTGTCTGCGAGTGTAAAAACGCCGGATTTTAGAGGGAGTACTGTTTTTATCTGTGTTGTTATTTTTAAAGTAATAACTTGATTTAAGGTATTTGGTAAAAACCGTCTGCTTTTCGAAAAATCTGATCAGGTCTCTGATGTATATTGTAAAAATATTGTCTGTAGATATAATAATTTATTTGTATATATTATTTGTTACATTTTTTGTAAGTGTGAATTTGGTAATGAGACTTTATTCACTTCCTTACGGTTTAAAAAATTAATTCACTAACAAGCTGGAATGGAAAATAGAGATTCAATTTAATTTCGTCCTCAGTTGCGTTTGATCGAAAAGATTATCATTATGTTGATGTAACAGACGTATAATTTTCTAGTACTGAAACTGTTTTTATGAAGTGAATAGTATCTTTTATTTGGCGTTCATACTTATTCATATTATTAAGCGGAAAGTTTGGGGTTTGTTTTTTTCCCTGTAGAATAACTATTGTCACTCGAAAGATGGTTTTACAATCAAAGAGATGGTTGGTTTGGCTTTTTGACGTTGCACTAGAAGCAACACGAGGGCTATTGGCGACGGACATTATAATTTTGAACCTTGGTCAAGTGACGAGGACGACACCTGAGCTGGCACCCCCTTCTCCTAACTTCCATACCACGCCAACGAGAGGATTTTGGATCCCGACAGATTTAACGTGCATCAGCCCTGGCTACACGAAAGTTCTTAAGTTTCATCAAGGGTAGTAATACTAAATATACAAGGGTGGCTTATGCGACAGACTTAGTGACAATTTTTATCGCCAAATACCATCACGTCACCACCGATTATATGTAAAAAAAACTATTGTGTGTGTGTGTGTCCCCTCAAAATTCAGAACAATTCGAAAACTTTTACTTTTACAGATGTGTCCAAATTTAGTTTATTTTCATCTAACATCAAGCACCATATATGACTAAAGGGAATGTACAGAACTAAAATCAGCAAATATTAAAAAACATGAAGGCGGATGTTTTATGGTATGAGGTGCAATGGGGCTAGTCGCGTTGGAAATTTAGGGTCCATTGAAGGTACAATGTTCCAAATAATGTATTTATACATCCTATTGATTGATTGATTTGTTTCATAAATGCCGCAATAAAAGCAACACAAGGGCTATTGGCGACGGAATTACCTCGGTCAAGTGACGAGGGCGACACCTGAGCTGGGACCTCCCTCTTCTAACTTCTACACTACACCAACGGAAGGACTTTCAGCCTCAACTGATTTAACGTGCATCAGTCCGGGCTACATAAAAGTTCTTTAGTTTCATCGAGGCTCGAGGAAAACCGCCGGCCACGAGTCCGCGACCAAAACCACTAGGCAACAGCAGCTACATTTAGATATTCGAAAAGAAAATCTAGTAGATATAGATGCAAAACTTGAGCTTAAGTATAAATGATTATGTGGTTTAAGACAACGATCCAAAGCACAATGCTTGGTTAGGAAAGGAAGGATTATTCAATAAAATGGAAAAGGTACTACCCCTTCCTCCCGTAAGTCCAGGCTTAAATCCCAAATAACATTGGCGAGTGTATATGGAGAAAAGTGTACACGATAAAGAATAAAAATGAACTTAAAAATGCCCATCAGAAAACGAGGGGATATCTTTAAGTTTTAATTACTACTAAGAAAAACCGAGATATCTTCATTGAATTTATTCAGCATATCAATTGATGATAATACTGAAAGTAATACCTCCAAAACTTATAATTAAATTACACGCTCTTTAAATTTGTAAATTAATTATGAGCTTTATTGAAGTCAAATAAAACTATTTGAATCATCTTTAAATTTTTGTTACAATAAATTTTCTTACATTTTAAAAGGACATTCAAAATTATTTGTCAATGACATCAGCTAAAGTTGCTGACCAACTTTTTTTTTTTTTGGTTCACTGTTAGTCAATCTTTATACCTAAAGCAATTTGGCTGAGTATTGCTTCATCAAGAATTTAATATGTTTTTGTCGAGGAAAAAAAGAACAGATTATTACTTTGTCATCTGTACCACAACAGTCACAAGAACGAAATAATGACTGAAAGTCTTCACACATACATTTATAATATAGCAAGGACAAAGCAACATTTCCAATTTACTTACAATAAATTTGCTGTCAATAAAATCCCTACTTATTAAAGAATAACTAAAAATTCCTGATTAATGATACAATATATAAAGTATTTATTACAACATAAACGATTTTTAAAAAACAATATTAGAAGATATTAAAAAAAATTTGTTAAATCCAAAAAATATTTTTAAAACGTTTTTATGTATTTCACTTGGTGTGTGTCTGTCTGTGTGTGTATCAGTGTGTCATCAAATTTTCTATTGCTAATTTAACCAACTTTCCATCAAGCTAGAGCTCTGAAATTTTGGGAACCGTCCTTACTTGCCTAACAATGCCTTATTTAAATATTTGAGACCAATTTTAACTAATATTTCAATAATTTTTTAATAAACTTTGCCACCATATAAAAACATTGTTTTTTTTTATCTCGAATTATTAATTCATAAGTCAATCTCGTTCCTATGTTATTCTTTCAGTTATAATTTCATTAGACTATCAGTATTCGTAATTTATTTTAAAATTCATTTTTCATGCGCACAAAAAAAAAAAAAAAACTTTTAGCGAGAAACTAATTAAGACTTTTAAACTTTTCTTTAAAAAAATCCAGCTCAGAATCATACATTTAATGGGGTAAAATAGCCTAAAAATAAGAGTTTGATAAGCAATCCTATCTTAAAAAATATGAAATGTAATTAAAAAATAACATATACTAAAGGCTATAACAGGTGATTCAAAACTTCATTTATCTATTTGCTATACATGTACAGTAATCGTTTTTTCTGGTTCGATTCCTCTAAGAGTACACTCGCTAACGATGTTAAGTAAATCATCCTAATGGGAGGGTCAGACAGTTAAGGTCACGAATAGACCCTAGAGTACAGTTCCGAAAGCATTAGCTTATTAGAGCCTTCATTAGAGTAATTAGGATGAATGCTGGTCTTTCTGGCTGACTAATAAAGTCGCAACGCTTCGAAAAACAGATGCTATTAAAAAAAGAACTCGGAAAAGGCTACATGGGAACAGCAAACAAGAAACAAGTGAGCGTTTCAAAATTTCATACAAAATTTTTCAAAAAACTAACGCATTTATTTTTAGGGCGAAATACATTAGTAAGATATTCAAGAGCTAGTACATGTAGAGTAAAAATATAAAATTTGTATATTTTATGCTCCCGTCTGCCAGCCATTTTGATTTTGTGAACATGATGTTAATCCATGGAATTTCTAGGTTCCTCCTCTATCCCAGACTATTTTATCTATATCAATGCAAGCAAATGCATCTGAAAGAACGAAAAATAATGAAGGTTTCTATGGCATTGTATTTTCTTTCCATTTTTTAAAGACCAGGTTGATCGACCGTTTATTAACGTCGTACTTAAAGCAACGGGAGGGCTAGTGGTGACGGACCTCGTAATTTTGAATCTCAATCAAGTGACGAGTACGACACCTGAAATGAAATGTACCTCTCCAAACTTCCACAATGCTTGGAGCCTTGGAAGAACTTAGGACCTTGATCAGATTTAAAATGCATTCGCTTGGCTACATGGTAAGCCTTTAGTGGCATCAGGACTCCAGCCCACGAACGACTCCACTACTATGCTACCGCAGCCACTTTTTAAAGGCCTGAAAGCCCACAGACAAATCATTACAATATGCGTAAAAATATTTTTAAAAAACGAGGGGGGGGGAGGCGGGAAACATAATTTCGCAGAAACATTCATTACTTTCTGTTCTTAAGGATGCACTTTATAGCACTGAAATAAATCAAATAGTCTAGGTTTGCGGAGGAAAGTAGAAATTCCATAAGGTTAACATTACGTTCACGAAATCAAAATGGACGGTGGACGAGAACTTTATATATAAATCTAATTTCTTTGTTTTGGTGATTAACACGTTAACTATCAACTACGAGATAACTCGTTTGCGCTCTTGGTTAAAACGCCGACTACGAGTTATCTCGTAGTTTGTATATAAGAGATATTTATTAAGTTATACGATTAAATTCGCTGTATAACAGTGCAAATATAAATAGATAGCTTATGGAAAGAGAACAAAAAATCAAGGCTAGCTTACATTAACAGAAATCTATCAACAGATACTTAAAGAACTTTTAATAATATAAAATGATTAAATTAAATTAATTTTTTAAGATGAATCCTGATAATTATCGTGGCAGTCAACGTGTTAAAGTATTCCCTTAAATCAAAAGAGAAGAATCCAAACTTTACACAATTTTCCAAAAAAAAAAAAAAAAGGTTCGACATTAATACCATAGCCTGACATTTCTATTATACATGACTGATTGAATATTTGTTAACATCGCATTTAGAAGCAACACGAGGGCTACTGGCAACGCACCATGTCGTTTTGCGCCACGGTCAACATCTGAGGTGGTACCCTTATTTCATAGCCTCCAAATGATGCCCAAGTCTAGGACATGATGTAACATGAATCTGTCCTATACACGGTGGATCTTGCGATATCAGGACTTGAACCCACGACTTGACGGAAACGATCGCTGTCATACAGATAGCAATATATTTTAACACATTACTTGTGTTTGTCGGAATTCAATTCCATTTTTCTGGCACAAAATATTATCAACACATCCTTTTACTTAATTTACTAAATAAACTTTCTATTTTATATGTTAAAATTAAAAATAAAATATTTCTCAAGCTTATTTAATTTTAAAAACTTTATGATAAATGGAAATACAGTCGGACATGTAAACACAGGTTTGCTTTACATGCGGTTTTATTATAGCTCCATCGATAAGCAATCGATTATGATATCACTCCCAGACATTGTGACGTCGTAAGTCGTAATTCTTATTTTTTTTCTTCTTATGAAATTCAGATTATCTTTTATTCGGATGACCTCAAGACTTCCTGTAAAGAGTATATATATATATATATACACACACACACACATACATCTTATGTAACGTTAATTTTTGAGAAGCAGAAATTTCATATTGATGTAAAAATTTATATTATCGCTATATTAACAATGCAATTCGCGTTCAATAATCGAGGACACTGACATAGGGTATTAACGGACCAGATTGTAACAATTATATTCATAAGAGTTAAAATCAATATATTTTTTCCAAGTTGATAAAGTATTCCGGATTGTAATTCAATTCTTTTCCATAAAACGAAGAAGCAATGTTTAATTCCTTATCATTTTCAATGGGTTTTCTTTAACTCACATTGTAACTTTGTCTGATTCAAAATTTAAAAAGTTTTTTTTTCTCACATTTGAAACCGCTCATATGAGCTGAAATTTTCAAAACACGATTGTTTTGCATGACAGTACGATGAATTTAACTACAATTAATACAAATTAATTTGATTAAAAAATTAATTATTAATTATTTAAATAATTAAATTTTACGCCAAGTTTTCCTCCAAGTCGCCAAATCCGTCGTTTAATAATTTATCGTTTACTTTAATTTTAATTACATTTAGCTTAAATATATTCAATTTATTAACAGAATGTACCGTTTGCTTTAATTTTAATTACATGTAGTTTAATTGATTAACATAATACTTAATTGAGTTAAGCATTTTTACAGGTATTTATTTAAAATGATAAATTTAATAAACGTCAAACAATAAAATAAATTATTAAAACTAATTATTCAATAAATTTAATTTGACTCAACGTTCCCTTTTGCCCTTAAAATTTAAGATCTAAATAATTGTTAGGCAAAGTGCGAAGTTTGAAAGAAAGCCCATGTTTAAAAAAACTCTTTTTTTTACCGGTATTATTAATATCTCGTTTTTAATCATCGCTAAGAATGAAATAAAATAAGATAAAACCATATGATAATTTATAAAGGCATTATAAATCAATAGTTCAAATGCTTCCTATAAAATTAAGATTTTAAGTTAATATGAATTTTGGGAAAGGCAATATAAAATAAATATTTCAGCAGAATATCGGTGGCGAATTTTATTGAATAGAAAATAAAAATAATTAAATCAGTAATTAAAGACAGATATTTAAATGCTCTTAATGCAATGAACTCGAAATTATGCGTGAGCTCTAATGCTGCAAGAGAGAAAATTTTGCGACTGTGAACTATAAGAATGGCATTACATTTTATTATAAAAACTGGTTCAGCGTTAAAATAATTTTTCAAAGCATAACAAAATTTCTAAAGTTGATTACCGCCATTTAGTATGATATATTTTTAAGAGTCCTGATATGTACCACGTGATAATGAAAAATCAACCTTTCTATGCTGAAACTCTCTTTGTAAGCTTCACGTCAAGCTCACAACCACTAAAAATAGTTTTGCAATCTAGATAACATAAGAGCATGTAACTAATATTTTACTAAAAATATCGTAATTTAATTTGTAGAGTTCTAATTATTCATAATTATCAATAATGAAATACAACATTCGTCTGTAAACTATTGCTAATGATATAGATTCGACATACCATTTCCACCACCCATAAGCGAATACTTTCGCAGCCGATAAAAAAATAATAAACAAAACCCTACCACGCCTTTAGTCTTTTACTGACTTGCTTGGTGTGTCCCTAACATTAAATATTCCGTTCTTGAAAAGAAGAAAAAAAATAAGTTTGTTCATGTTACACTCATCATTAGTGCAGTTATTTTGTGTCTGGTAAGTTAATGTTCTACAACAGTGGTTTGCAAACTTTTTTGGTCCGTATACCCCCAACTGGTTTGACTTTTTTCCGTGTACCACCAACTGTGAATCCTCAAGGCTTTCCCCATCACCATTCTATTTCACTCATTACAGAACCTGAAAACTTTTTTAAAATACGTGTATACTGAACTGAACTAAACAGTCTAGTTTTTCACCCCCACACACATTTATTAAGTATATAAATAAAAGGAGATTTATTAAAAATTAGACTCAAGGGAGGATAAATACAATCTCAAATCCGAAATTGTGTTTAATTTGTTTATTAAATTTAATAACTATTAAAAGCGTTAATATTTATTTTTTACGAATATATACGAAGACAATCAACAAGTTCTGTGCTACCAAAACGGGAATAGAAATTTATCATGATTTTTTAAAAAATTTTACTGCATCCTTCATCACGACGAATCCAAAAATTGATTAGGTTTACCATTCCGCCATTGTACAGATAATGGGCGTATCCCTTCTTTCGTCGAAGATTTTATTGATAGGAAGATCAATTGACCGAACTAAACAGTCTAGTTACAACTGGTATTATTAGTAAAAACCTCTAATTATATAGTTTTTAAATTTAAAAAAAAAATCTTTTTTAAAATCTTTTAATTCTTTTTTAACTATTACCGTAGTTTTTTTTTTCAGTGTATCCCCTAATGACCTCACGTGTAACCTTTGTAGTACGCGTACTACCGGTTGAGGATCTCTAATCTATAACAAAATTATTTTTTGCGTTAACGATTTCTCATCTTTTCCATACCCTTGCATTCAATGTGTCGTTATGGAAACTAGGTGGTAGTAAAATTGAACGAAAAATTGTTGATGAATATCAGTATTTAAGAGAAAAGTTGGAATTGTAGGATTTTTATTGTGATATAATAGATAAAATAATCTGCTTGAAATCAACATACATAGAAAGTTACATAACATAGAAAGTCATCATAAACAGCATAAGCAAGATGATACAAATAACAAGGAACAGTACTCCAGTCATCTCCCCCACCAGTGAAGACAGGAAAAACTACTATGAAAAAAACCTCTCCGAACATACAGAAATACCGTTACAACGAATACATAGAAAGGGCCCACGTGACTTGAGTAGTTAGAAATAGTCCCTTGGCTGGAAGTAAGTTAGACACTTCTGCTTTACGTCGACCCTTTAGGGTCTATGAAGCATATAATATTAACTCTTCATCTCTGTAATTTAAACAGTTTGTAATGTCCCGGCATTATCTTCTTCTCCTGCCACATATTAACACTAACCAATCACTAATTAACACAGTGAATAAAGAATTTATTGAGTCAGTAACTCAGAATTTATTAGTTCGATCATCAATATACAAGATAAATATTTAATCAAACCCGTGGATTTCCTTTCTACGTATAGCACAATAATTAATTACTTATCTGATTGGAACCAATCAGGTTCGAGTCTTTAGTATAGCATTACATGAAGATTCGATCCACTGACCTTTTCATTTAAAAGTTTGTACCGATTGAATCATTCGCGAAATAAACATTTAAATTGTTCTCATTTGCATTACATCTATTTGAAAGTAATGCGTACAAAATAATGTTCGGATAATTTTTGTAAAATTATGTACATATTTTCTATAATGAATGAATTTTTCATGAGAAAAAATTAATTTTCTTAACAATTTTCGCTTTGGAGGTATATTTTTAAGCACATAGTAAAAGCATGCCCGTAATTACTTCTTTTTCCCTTCACTCTAAACACGTAAGAGTCGCCAATGAACACAGTAACATAAATAGAAAGTCATCAGTAATGATTATGAAGTTATTTTACTCAGATGTATGAATATTTAAAAATCAACCCCTAGACTACTATATCTGTGGAAGAGTCTCTATACGAGTAGGATCTTAACTTTTATTATAATAATTAATTACTTATCGCTATCTGAACCAATCGAATTCTTAGTAAAACATTTCATGAGGATTCGAATCCTTGACCCTTTATACATCTCTATGTGCTTTTCTAAAGCTCCCTAATCAACGGAGGTATGATAGAAATGTCTCACGCCGATAACTTCTGCTCACAATCTCTACCAACAATTTCGTGTATTAAACGCTTCCTTATTTATAAATTCATTGCCTTAATTCTATTCGGTACTCTTAAATACATGTATTCTAATCTACATAAGCTACGTTTTATTCATTGGGAAAAATTTTTCAATTTAAACAACATCACATGAAGTAAAGTCCCCAAGAATTAGATGAAAGGAAAGGTGCGATAGAGCCCTGCTATTAATTGTGTCAACTCTACATTAAATGATAACGAAAGTTTATTCTTCTCCGTAATTATACATATAACTATTTTTCTTTTTATTACAAGTTTTCCCTATATTTTGTTGCTTTTATTAAATATGTATTGTTTTATTAGGATTATAAATTATTTTCCTATGTTTTGTTGATACATTCAATTCTAACGTCTAAGAACGAGTTGAAGTTTTCAATACGAAGAAATTTCATTTATTTTACAAATTTTTAATTGTTTTATTTCAAAAGAATAAGCGTTATGATTAACAATTTAGTAAATAACACACGACACAGTTGGAATAAGTAATCACTAATACACTCAGAAATATGGGAAATTTCAAACACCGGACATCAGCATCGAATTTTATCCCGCGTAGATTACATTTTCTGCAGCATATGTTACGTATCTCCATCGCGTTAATGTCAGATTTTTCTTTCCTTTCCTTTTTTTTTTTTTTTTTGGTTTCTTAAAAATTTCGTCTGGAAAAGAGTCAATTATTGGCAAGACAGCGAAACTCAAAGTTCGATCACCTCTGGAGCAAAATTCTAAGATATGGCATTGTTCCAAAGTGAAATGGATAATGTCTAGGCTTTAATCTCAAGATGAATCGATCCATTGGTCCTTTCGATAAATTATGAATTCCATGAGATTAGGTCCAGGGGTTCGCAGAAAAATAACGGACTAAAAATACACTGCAATTTAAATGAAGCATGCGGAAATTAGTGAATATTTCATTTTCACTTAGTTCCAAACAAAAAGGTAAAGATATATTCAAATGAATCAGTTAACTCTTTCATACAATATGCAAATGTTTGAGAAAGAACTCAAACATGTATATGTAATTATTCAGAAATTCACTGATAATGAAATAATTCTGAATAGCAGGGGGGGGGGGAATATTTTTACGTTGTCATTGAGTATCGCTCCCATTAATATGGAACAAAGGTTGTTGCATTGAACGCATCTGGTAGTCTCATTTTGCCCAACACAAATTTTCGCTCTAGCGACAGCCAATATATCTCGCAATGCTGATCCCTAGAAAACGTCGATGCCTTAGCTGGCAGCTCAATCATCCCAGCCATGCCCCGCCAATCTTTGGACTTTGAGATCGGACAGATTTAATGTGCATCAGCCCTTCTAATCGATAGGTCTTAAGCAGAATCAGGACTCAGGAATACGCGGTTCGATTTAAACATTGCTGGTCACGAACTCTATGCCATGATTGCAGAATCTATGTAATTGGTGGCAACTGATGGGGTGTAAATTGAGTTAAAATTCATTATGACGAACTGTTTAAAATTATAAGCAAAATTTTATTTATGTAATTCTATGTGGTTGAATCCGTTACAAAGCTAAGTAGCATATATTCCGAGAACTACAAAAATTAACTCTGGAATTACAATTTTCAACTATTTTTAACCCGTAACAGTTATAAAAAACAGTGATCATAAAATAGCAAACGTGATTTTCTAGCAACAAATATAATCAATAACCATTTTATTAAAAAATGTATAATTAATCTAACGAATGCATTTTGAGAAACTTGCGCATCGTCGTGCTTAGCGATGTTGAAAATGCAAAGAATGAAACATTGACGTCAACTGCACAGCATCTTACAGATCTGTTTTTTTAAACTGAGCCATAAAATGCTTCAATTTTTTTTATTTATCTATTTATTATTATGTTGCTGAAATAACAGAGGGCGTTCCGCATATTCCACAGATGTATTATTTATTACATTTTTATTAAAAAGAAAGCTGTAAATTGAATTTTAAAATTGTAAATCAACATGCTACGCCAGAGAGAAAAATATCTGTACGTATGTTTTTCTCATAATGTGGGGGGTTGTGATATTCCGGCACACTTTTTGCAAAACGGACTCGTACTTTTTTCACAGAGCTGATATTTTGTACATCATAAAATGAGGTGTGTGTTTTTTAAACAGTTGACTATCTTCTAATAAACTTTCAAAAATTTTAGGCATTACACACTATTCGTATAAAATCTCATTAAATTCAAATTTAGTAGCTATGATTATGATCATTGCACACAATAGTATGTTTTTAAGTATCCTGTAGTTTTTTTTTAAAATTTATAAAGTAGTGAATGTTAAGCAAGATGTACCTAAATATAAGACCACTATTTACAAATATACAGTGGCTCATTATTAATTGATCCTATATAATTACATATGTTTATAAATAAGGTTTTCTTTTTACTTAAACAGCCATATAAGTAAAATATATCTATGTTAAAATGTGACTTCCATAAATTTTAATTTTTGAAAGTGATGATGGTTTAAACTTGACAAAAAATTAGATCATTTTTCCTTGTCGAAAACGTTTCAGTTAATTTATATTTTATTATATGACCTATTTAACAGTATTACACAGGATTTATTCTACATTTGAAAAATGATAGGATTCAAATCTTAAGAAATTTCTTATTTATAAGATGATTAAATACTAAATTAAAAAGTCTTGTATTTGAGGGAAAAAAAATGTTCGGTTTTGTATCTATGTGTGGAAATTATTATTATTATTTGGTGAATGCATTACAACTAGAAAATCACTAGTTGAACTTTTCCAACTAGAAAATCATTAGCTGAAAACGAAAACGAATGACTTTCTTGAGTTCAGAATGTTCAAGGATTATAATTAATAACAATCGCATTTTAAAACTTTCTTACGTTTCAACAGTGCGGAAATTGCATGCTTTAAGATACAAAAATCTCAAATAAAAACTAATCCTAATTTTTAATTTTTTTTAATAATAATAGCTTTTAAAAATTGTTAATTCTTTCTGCAACATATAATGCCTCTACATTGACCAAAGGATCAATAACTTTCAATCGGAGTAATTAGTGTTATAATTTGCCTCGTCAAAAGTGAACCATCAACAACCCATAATGAGCGATAATCGCACCTAGCTAACAGCTGTATGAAGAATTTTGAATACTTTTCTTTTGATCTATTTTTCATCCCTTATAATGTAATATCAGTTATGAAGTGAGCTCTAAACGAATACATATACGAGAATATATGAGAATCCATGAAAAATATTTGTAAATAATTTCCTCACCTATATTTTTTCATTTTTATTTAACAAGCCGTCCCATTTATTTTAAGCCACAACAATACT
Source organism: Nephila pilipes (assembly GCA_019974015.1). Lineage (NCBI taxonomy): Eukaryota > Metazoa > Arthropoda > Arachnida > Araneae > Nephilidae > Nephila > Nephila pilipes. Next base: position 1,072,124 of record BMAW01056700.1, read on the forward strand.
AGCTGTCCTAAATTTCTTTTTAAAATAAGAGTCGCAGCATCAACTTTTTTTTTATCCAACACATCTTATATACAGGGTGGCACAGAAGTCTCGCTTGGGTTGCAATGCCTCATAATTTCTTTTTGTTTAATTTTTTTCTTTTTCAAAATTGTGAAGTACTTTTGGGAGATACACCATGGAGAGAATGAATCCAAATCAGCGCATGAAACTGATAGAACTTTATTTCGAATAGTAAATATCCATCATCTTCACTCAGAGAGAATACCGAAGGCATTTCAATGAGCGTAACTGTCTTCATCAGACTACAAATCTCCGTCTGGTAGCACGCTTTTGGCAACATTATTCAGTCTCCGATGGACCCAAAGCGGGAAGACAACGTTCGGTTCGAACTCATTCGAAAATATTCAACAGCTCTAAAGACAAACCCGAATCTCATCCCGAAGTCGTTCCGCTCAGCTTGGGTTGAACAGAAAGTCACAGCAAAGAATTTTACCGTCGGAGTTGAATTGTTCCCGTACTAAGTGCAACTAGTGTAGAAAATGAATCCCGCAGATGCGAGAGTCCCATTTCATGTATGTACTTAACGGTAGACTTAACAGCACCTTTTTTTTTTGTGGGGAGGTGGGAAATCTCAAATAATGTATATACGTCAACAAACTAGCAACCATATAGCAGTTCAAAAACAATATAGAAACCGAGATTCATGTGTTATAGCCATAAATTCTTCACACAAAGTATTAAGAATAGCATCTATTTATGAAGCTACGAATGACGATCGTTCGAAAGACAATTTTTCACACCTAGTGTTTTCACATTCCCCAACCATGTACTTCGTATCTGTGACAGGAATAATTACGTGCATTCCCAAACAAAAATGTTATACACTATGCAAACCCATTCGCGCCATCCTGTAGTATCACTACTGCAATAAACATATTACACACATTTCAAGACAAAACTAGAACTGTCAAATTATTCCATATTGAAAATCAGTTACGAAAACAGTTATAGCGAATGATTTATTAAAACAAATATAATTAATTTTGGTACAAAATGAGTTACGAGAAAAATGAAAAATTAATCCAGCCAAATGATACAATCTCTTAACTAGAAATTATTCGAATCAGATGAGGGAAAAACATTTTAATACATTTATTCCATGACGGCTCAAAAACAAGTTGATTATAGGAAGAGGGAAAATGATGGATATCATTTAATATCTCTCTGCCACATAGAATACTAACACTGATAATATTGTCTAACAAGAACATTGACATAAATTTACAAAGTTTAAATGTGAAAAAGCAAACACCATTCTAAAATGTTTAAGGAATATATATATATATATATATATATATATATATATATATATATATATAACACATCAATCAATAACTCCTGAGACTAACATTGAAAAACAACATTTTTTTGCAAAATTTTTTTTATTCATCAACATAACACCTTTGTTAACGCCCTTTAGGTGATACACCGTTCCAACGCTTTTCCAAATCTTCCTCTCCCATTTTTTTTTTTTTTTTTCGCAAGAAATCTTTTTTTTTGTTGCGAGTAAATAGCGATAAACAGTTTTCTGAATCATCGACTCGTTGCTGTTTTGTTCCATCGAAAGCAATCGCGGCACCCACTTGAAAACCTTTTCACTTCTGCTTCAAAAAACCTTTTTCAGTAAATACACTTCCATATGATATCTACACTCAGCACCAATGAGCTTCACTTTACGATCTTTCATTATAATTTTGTCACTTCACCAAGACATTTTCCGGTGTAACGGCTTCAGGTTCACCCGAGCGTTCCGCGTCATTTGTGTCGGTACGACCACGTTTAAACTGGCAAACCAATCGACAAATCGTTGCTTTTTTGATGGACAAGAGTCCGTACATTTTTCAATCCATTGTTTCTGCTTGCAAGCTTTTACCCATTAAAAAACAATGTTTTACTTCAGAAACAATGAAACTCGGTTTTTTCCATTTTTTTTTTTAAACAAACTACAAAACGACTTTACTCCAAACCTCGATAACTCAGCTTCTGGTCCGATCGACTTAAAATTCTTGACACGTTTCAAGCAAAGGTTAGTAATTTGAAAGACCTTGGTTACTGGTTACTACATGAGCGCCAATTTAAGTTAGTCTCGGGAGAGTATTGATTGATGTAAAGAGAGAGTGAGAAGAGAGCAGTATATATATATATATATATATATATATATATATATATATATATATATATATATTATATATATATATATATATATATATATATATATATATATATGGTAGCTTAATAATTTGCTGGTATGATTTTTTGGTTATTAGGATTTAAAATTTATATGTATACAAAAAAAGATAAATCAGAGGTGTTGTATTCAAATGTCAGGCAGAACATGAAGTTCCGCGAAAACGAAAACTACTTAGAATGAATCCTAAGTTAAACAATGGGCTACAGGCAACAGATCTCATAACTCTGAATCATGTTCAAATTAAAAAATGACAAATGATCTGGCATACTACTTTCTAATCTTCAGAATCAAAACCCGATTGAATTTTGTGGTCATTTACACTATTGGAAACATTTAAGGTCAATCAGTTTAACGAGTAGTAAATCTAGGGCAATCCTCAAAGGGAAAAGTTCAGACATCAGGGGTTGCGGTTGCCTAGAGGTCATAGTCGCTGTTTTCGTCGAGTCATGGGTTCGAGCCCTGATGCCACTAATGATATACCACGTAACGAGGCTGATGCATGTTAAATCTGATCGAGATCTCAAGCCCTCCTGTTAGTGAGGTATAGAAGTTTGGAGTGGGAGGTGTTGTCCTCGTCACTTGACAGACGTTCAAATTTAGAAGGTACGTAGCTTGTACCCCTCGTATTGCTTTTTAGAGTGCAAAGTTAATATACAATCACATAACAAACAGCCATTATCAAACAACCCTCCAATGGATTTAGTTCCCGTGACGTCAAAGGTCACAGACAATCATATGTTTCTTATCAACCAGTTCACGCACCTCACTGTTGTCAACCTTTATTTTCCACAGATATTACATTTAACAAATACATATTTGTAAATAATATTGCACATTAGTAAAAGAAATACACTCGATTTAAAAGCATCTATATTACATAACAATAAAAGCAAAAAGAAATTGTTTTAAAAAATATTTTGAAAGAATCTTAACCCTTGATGCCCAAGACATGTATCAATGCTATAGATACCGAAGGCTTCTATGCGGAAACATGAATATTATCCCTTACATAAAGAGAAACGAATGGGTTCTTTTTATAATGCAAAATAGGCACGTAAGTGAGTTTACGGTGTTGTGATAGGACGCCAATTATTAGTGCAAACGTCGCCAAATGACATTTGGTGGGTTGTATAATGAATACTTAAATTTTGTACAAAAAAGGGGTGAAATGAAAAACATGAAACACCTTAAATCATTTCATATTTAAAGATACTGGTTATCCTACTAAGAAGTGATTTTGGAATGAAATGAAAACCACAGGGTCAACGTAGCACGTTTGAAAAGGAAAAGCGACTTACTGGAATTCTACACATTGAGGAAATAAGAAAGATTGTCGAGAATGTTTCTAACAACTAATCGTGGGAGATACAAACATCACCGTATTGTTCAACATATTACGAAAACCTTTCGCTGCACTGAGGGGACTGTTTTGATACTATGAAAGATTACAAAAAATGAATTCAGTAACATAGGATTCTGATTTCAATTTTAAAATATCTTTTTTTTTACATTCAATCCTTTAACCCAGGTTCCCACGTTTATTATTACTATGCAGGTACTGCAATGATGTAACCTCTTCTCCCTCGATCTGTTGGTCTATATTGTAACAAACGATATCGAGCGTTAAGAGTTAATATGCTAACACCGTAGCATAATAACTCTTATAAACTACAGTGTTAGCATATAAGAATATAGGGCTTTTCGCGTTTTCCCATTCAACTGACCTCGGAGATACTTTTGTTTTGAATTGCTTGAAGTAAAAACTTTGCCCAGTAAACGAAACGTGATTCATGAAGTTTAGATTGAAATTATGAAGTGTAGAGAATGGATTTGATAAACTACATTCATCAATAACGAGGAGATGAGAGTTAAGGGGTCGGAGGCTAGTTTCCGGGAAAGATAATAAATTGGAGAGATTCAAGTAAGACATCGAAAACCATCAAACTCGCAGCCCCAGGAGAATTCGGAACGATAAAAGTGATCTCGGAAGAGATAGGAAAAGGGTTCAATAATCGAACCCGATCCTTTTGATCAGATAAGTAAACTTAGTTTTTAGTAAACATCAGTTCAGACGTGTTTTAGGCAATAACCGCAGGAAAAGAAAAATTGATATTGGTTTTTAAATATTCAGCAAAGTGAATAATAAATTGGTCAGCATCATTATTAGGCATGACTCCTCTTTCAGTTAACATCTTCTGCATTTTTGTGATTAACTAATCAAATTTAGCAATGGTAGATGAAAGAAATACTGCGTGGGCATTACAACACAATATAATGTAGGGCTATCCGCGATTTACTCTCACAAAACTTTTTATAAATTAAATTATTTAAAATAAAACCTCGACTCAATCAAATGAAACGTGATTTACGCATATCGGATGAACTAAGAAATACAATTAATTCAATAAAAGAAACACATATAGAAGTGAAAGTGGAGGAGGTTGGAAAGTGAGAAATTGGAAGTTAGCGGTAAGTAATTAATAGCGAGTACTCGTAGTTGAAGAGGGTGAGCTTGTATTGATTGAGGACAGATTGATATGAAGAATCTTTTCGACTGAACAGTGTGGTATACACACTCGAGCCATCAATGTTTGTAATTAAATTCGCTTGGACCCTAGCGAGTGGGTAAGAAATCCATTTCATTTTAAGCTGGATTGCATCGGCATGTTGAGGGTTAATACATAAAGAGAGAAAGCCAACATCGCATATCCATAATTTGATGAAATAAAAAGTTTGGACTTAAATTTGACTGAACCTACTGAGTGAGAATTTCTATTTACGTTGAACGTTTAAATAATGTCATCCGAGTAGAATGAAAAGGGGGCGTTACAACAGCATAACCTAAACGTTAATTTTAAAATTGTCTTCGAAATTTACAAGTAAGAGACTGGTGTTAGATTTGACTTTGGCGGAAAACATGATATTACATCTGTCAATTAAGTAGTCATTCTGCCGCAAAATTACCAAGATACAAGAAATATATACAACTCACCTGGATCAAACTTCCAAAGGTCCTTCAAAGGTAGATTGGCACTTCTCCCGCCAAGTAAGTAGATGGAACCAATTGGCGAGACGCACATGGCATGCTTGGATCGCGAACTGGGCGCTGGGCATCCATCTGCAACCTGGACATTAGACCACATACCCCTAAAAATCAAGAAAATTATACATTAATTCAAACACATTTTAAACGACTTTCGCTTTCACCCACTACTGCAAAAGAGGGCATTACTGAACTGAACATTTCGCAAATATGCAACAATAAATCAATAAAAAATTAAATTAAAAATTGAATAAATTATTCACCAAAAATTACGAAGTGTAAAAGGAAAAATATTACAGGTTTTTAAGATAGATATATACGAGTAAACTTTAAAAAAAGTAATAATACCAACAAAAGCTAAAATAATACACAAAATTAAAGTTTAGAACATTTGAGATACAATTGTACTTCAAATATTAATCTCTCTATATTCATTTGAACCTTTTTCTCGCGTTTTGGCAACGTTTGTTTGCCATTGAGGGAAGAAAAAAAAAAAACATTCCACCACTTGCTCTAAAATTCAAACATCAAAATTAAAATGAAGTTATTCGTAACAATAGAATAAAAATATCCAACCTCAATTGGTTTCTAAAGGAGAAAATCTTTTGTAAAAATGTTGTCAGTTTAACCCCCCCCCCTCCCTTCTCCTCCATTAATTACTTCGGTTGACATCCCCAATAATTTAAATAGTACTGATACTACAATAAAACCACAATTTCCAGAAGGGAAGCCAGAAAAGAACTTAATTAATTAAAAATTATTCTAACACCCACTCTTTATATTTACATTTCCACAATGCATCTAATCCTAGTTTAGAATGAAATATTTAAGTTCCAGCTTACCAATTCACTCATGCTGGGCGAGTTACTTCTCAAATACTGATGGTTCTACATCTTTTACAACTTGCTCAACTGGGAATTACTACTTCTTTCAAATTTTAATGACAAAAGATCAGCTACTGCCAATCACTGCAATTTCTAACATACCATCATCTACTGACTACTCTCCATCAATTATCCATAATCCCTTTCAATTCTATTTCGCTTATGTATCACTATCCTCAAATCAATTCATTACACTTCGTGCTTTCATCTAGTTTGCGAAATAACATTTCATTTTAGTGGGTCGAGGTTTTGTTTTATGCAATTCAAGTCTCCAAGGTTAAAGAAGAGAAAAACGCGGATAGCCCAATGTTACAAAGTGAACATTCGAAATGATACGTTGTATGTCAGAAAAAAAAAGCATGATTCATCTCCCCTTCCCAGAGCCTAATCTGTCAAAAAGTACCCTGAATCTATCTTTATAAATTATAATGGAGTTAAGCCGAACGAAATTTAAAAAAATTGATTGATGGAATAGTTTGGTTAAATTAATAATCGCAATGAAGAAGAGTGGATAAAAAATGATGTTCTGAGATCAATCCAAAAAAATAAGAACATTAAGATATAGCATTCTTGTTAGGAAATTTTATTTGTGAATATGTTTGAGAAGCAAATTTTTGTAATAATAATTTTAAATTCAGTTATTTTAAATTAGTTTAAGTAATTTTTAAAACTATGGATTTAGTACAAAATTTCCAGTTCTTACAACATCGATCCTTACAAATTATGTTTCGAAACTCATTAAAACCGATAGGAACAGATTCCATACAATAATAAAACGGAAAGTCCTTAAACCTATTTTGCATTTTCTGCTAATTTGTTGACAAAAACAAGTAGAGTCTGGCTATTTAGATACGTAGTCCGCGTTTGATGTCTTTTTAATCATCAACCATACGATTCAATAAAGAATTTTCCTCATGCAAATATGTGAAGAAAATCCATAATGTATTAAGTAATCTTAGCAATTAAATCTCATTGTGCTAAAAAATTGTGACTAAAAGAATAAAAAAGAAGTATAAGAAAAAATGAGTAGGTACAATAAAGAATGGATAACTTTTATATGAAAAATACTGCTTCGGACATAAAATTTTCAACATGAAATAATAATAACTAAGGTGAACCTACATGAATCAACCTTTTTTGATTTTTATATGGTAAATTTTTTTCTTGAATAGAAATATCCTACTACACAAAGATTCCTCCCTCCTTTCAGTCACAGAACGAAATATTATTTTGTAATCATTTTAAGTTCTTGTCACAAAACTATTTACTACATAATGTATTTTAATTTTAAACTTGTACAACTCGAAGAAAAAATAAAGCATTTTTACCTCTTTCGCGAAACATTTTTATCCTCTTCGGGACTGGGGGGAGATAATTTCTTGTATCTTGGTCCAATATCAACAAACAAAAGAATTCTTCTGACTCTCATTTATATAATGCTATTCAATCACTTCAATTCATCAAACCATTCAGTTGAACTCATTGTTCCAACTTCTCAGATATGTTAACCAGCACAGATAACAGATATCACTTTAGATATAATCGCTAAAAATTCTAAATCAAGAATCATCGATATTTAATAACAGCCAAGCGCTCAAAAACAAGGGTTTGTTTACTTATCTCATTCTGTCCCTACCGTTTAGCTAACATTTAGCGTTCGGCTTTATTTCTACTTTATCTTGTTCGGGTTGAATCCATTCAGAGATAATCGAAGCTCCTGTACAAAGCAAGAGTTCATTTTAGAAACATTATGTTCATTCGAAGTCAGTTCATTTTGAAGTTCACTCAGTTCATTTTGAAGAAGAATTTGCATTAAGAATTCTTCTTCAGTCTCCATAAGATCTAAGCATACTTACGATAACTTCATTTAATTTGAACAGTTCGAATTAAAAAAAAAAAAAATCTTCAACTGCACAGACAAATGGCAAACTAGAATATGCAAAAATAGCTACGACGAATTAATAGAACTGATATTTGGTATTTTTTTAAACATATTTTATAAAGTCACAAAAATTCCTAAGAAAAATGTCTTTTTACTCATCTGTATTGGAATTTTACAGCAGTTTTTCTTTATTTTAGACCGCACATTTCATAATGTTCTAGTATTCTGTCGAAAAAGTAAGGTTAAGACGACCTTTTCAAAAATGCAAGCCAAAAAAGTCGCCAAAATTTAATGAAAGTCACCCCAACACGTGATAGTAAAGACATTTTTAACCCTTTTAAATATAATTCTACCTGATATCAGAGATACTTGATTGCCTTCAAGCAACTATTTGAAGATGCGGTTTTTAAGGGCAGTAAAAAAGCTTTATTATACTTATTTTTAACTTCAAGGTGTATCTTACAATGTTATTTTCTCGACCTATTTAATACATTTTAAAGCCATTACCGTTCTACTAACCTAAAGCATATTAAATGAGAAATCATTTGAGGAAAGCTGAATATATATTTAATTTATAAGCCCCGAAGATGTTTCATGTGTGCGACTGAGATTGCTTGGCATCCAAATTTGGCACGAATGCCCAAAAGCTCGCCTCTATTCCAACAAAATAAGAATCCACTCTACTATCATTTAATACTGCACCAGATACATGAATTTCTTATCTATTCTTTGCTGGAAACATTGCAAGATTTTTTAAATAAATTATAATGAAAATTTAGTTCCCGCCAAGAAAAAATACAACCCTTAAGTCTTTATTTTTCTTCGTGATAAAGGGAGGGGGAGTTGGACTTATAAATTAAAGAAAATTTTCTATTCAGAGTTTTGTAATAAATGCTACTAATAAAAAAAAAAGTTTATTAATTTATGTATGCATCGACTAAAACACATGTATGACATACTCCATTTTTCTATATATAATACATACCTTTTAACATTCTTTTACATGAAGTAGATATTTATTTCAGTCATATACGCTATTTACAATACAATTAATAAAGTAATAAATGAAGATATCTTACTGTATATGAGAAAACATTTTAATAGCTATTCTCAAAAAACGCTAATACTAATTTATGCAAGGTACGCAGACAATTCATAAGATTTAGCACAGATGGAATACGAGTAATTAAAATTAAAAATTAGAGGAAGAAGTTGACTCGGATAAGCAAGGATGAAAATTCAGACTAGTTAGATAAAGCGTCTACAGATTGATATATCCGAACATTTAATAAGACTTGGATTAGGGTTATCCGTACTTAAATAAACCAATGTAATCTCAGATGGCGGAAAAATTGAAAAATCACAAAACGTCTAAGATTATAAATTATTAGTATGAAAATATTTAAAACTATAAAACCATTATTATATCATCTTTTAATCTAAAACACACACGAAATTATTAATACAGTCTGGCTGTGAAATCAAAGATCTTCGAAGTAAATACGCGTGTTTAGTTAATTATTAACGTAGCACTAGAAGCAACACGAGGGCTATTGGCGACAGACCTCTTAATTTTGAACCTCGGTCAAGTGACGAGGACGATATCTGAGCTGGAACCACCTCTCCTAACTTCCACACCACGCCAATGGGAGGACTTTGGGTCCCGACAGATTTAACGTGCATCAGCCCAGCTACACGGCGGGTCGTAAAAACGCGAGCATCAAACGGACATTTGAAATGCAAGAAATGAGGGAGAGGCAGCGAAGTTGGGAAAGTATATATTTATTATTTTCTATTTGTTTTCCCCTAAAAAGTTTAAATTAATCACATTAAACGCTAAATCCCAAATTTTCAGCTCGGGATATATATATATATATATATATATATGAATTGTATTATAAGTTCACCGAATTAATTATGTTTGTTTTTAAGTTTTTCGTTCAAAAAGTAAGGAATATAATTTACATTTGGTGGTAATTTGTTAATTTTATTGGCGTAAGAGCATATATTTAGCGAAACTGAGCCAAAAAATAGTTAATGTTCAATAAAGTGTGTATCTGTGATCTGGACTAAAATTTGTAAATGCAAGAAAGGAAGGAAAGGTGAATGGAGTGAGTGAATGTGAAAGTTTTTGGCGCTAGAGCCAGATGTGGCTATAATGTGCCAAACAAGATGTAATTGTGGCCTAGACGTGTGAGAAAAAATTGAAAAAAGACGAATATAGACAAGAAAAAGGTTCGAAAATAGAGAAAGATCGCTAAGGTAACCCGGAGGTGCGTCACCCGTGTTTACCAAAGACAGTAAACCCACGTGAAAGAAACAGGTCACAAGGGTGCCTCGGGGTCATAATACCCGCATATGCCTAAAGAAGGCAAGCCCCTGAGGTCCCCTGACATAATCCCCAGGGGCAGGGTGCCCGGCTATACCCCCAGGCACTGTGTACTCGTTTGACTCACCGCTTACGACATGCATGAGCTACAGTGGGACTATTCTGTTATGCCCGGTCACTACACGGGTCGAAAGATGGATGGAATGACAAGAAGAGAAAGATCCAAAATAAAGTAAGATCGCTGCAGCGCGTACGAGGAGGGAAAGGGGGCGTCATTTATATTTGAAATTATACAGTTTTAATTTTGATATTTTTTCAAAACGTTAAATAACATAATAGTTCAAAACAATTTTTTTGAATGAATAATTCTCAAAAGTGCATCCCTAGAACCAGCATAAATTCGTTATATTCCAAAACATACATTTCAATATAGATACTATACCTGACTTTTATCTTCCATATTTAAACCTGGTTGAAATCAATGTTTATTCTCATGAAACAGATATCTTAGATGTCAATATAAAAATTGTAAATAATGAGATATTAGTAATATTTATGTCTACTAAGAGATAACAACTGTTTCCATATTAATAAAGTACCTTCTTTCGATAGCAATTTAAATTTAAATATATATTTTTAGAAATATTTATATAATTATTTAATGAGAAATATCAAATTAGTTAATTTATCAATTAAATTTTAAAATAATACAAATAATTTCTATATTACAAGTGAAAAGGCTGAATATATCTTATTATTTTTAAAAAGAAATTTAAAATATAAAAATTATAAATGTGACTAAAAATTATATGCGTGTGAGTCTTCTAATCTATTGTATATTGACTCAAAATTTCTTTCATGTGTCATTTTTTTTACCTGATTCTATTTTCTCCATCTTTCTTTCTATCTCTCCCCCCTTTTTAAATTTTTATTATTAAATGTTTTTTTTACTACATAGGTTTTTTTTCAGCCCAGTTGATGACTCACCTTTAATTTTGTTTTTGAGCTAGTTTAAATTCTTATAGATGTTGTTTATTATCTATTGTTAATTTTGTTTTTTAAATATGTTTAATATAATTTTTTAAAATATTTTTCTATAATTTTTGGTTAGTAATCTTAATAGCAATTTTTTTTTTATTATTATTTTATTTGAATCTAATTCATTTGTATGATTTCTTTTAAATCAATCAGTGTTTACTTTGGCGGTGAATTCTTTCATGGAGAGTAGTGGTAGGCTTATACGCGTATGAACTTTGTAATGTTTTACTTGTTCTTAAAATATTGGTTATAGTGATGCTTGTTTTTATTTATTTATTTACATTTTGATTACGCACTTTATATGGTTATATTACATGTTCGTTGTCTTTAAAAAGTTTCTACTCTATTCATGATGACGCGTCATTGGTATTTTTTACATTTTGTTTTTGCATGCTTATTTTTGTTTAATTAGTTTCCTAGATTTTTTAGTTTAATTAATAAGTTTTTTTTTTGATTTTATTAATTTTATAATTTTTTAGATTTTATTAATTTTACAATTTTTTAGATTTTATTAATTTTAGAATTTTTTAGATTTTATTAATTTTAGAATTTTTTTAGATATTCATTTATGTATATTTTTCATGTTCGAAGTTTAACAGATTTTGATTAATAATTGTATTAGGTTTACTTTCTTCTCTTTTCTATGGTTGATTTTCTGAATTTTGTTAATTTTTGGTTTGTTACTATATTTTATTACAATATAATTCACTGAAGCATGATAGTTTGATCAGTAATAACGTTACAAACACACATTTAATCATTCCAAAGTATGGTATTAATTACATTATTGCCAATATTCTAAATTTTTGCTTTTCTTTCACTGGATTTTCTCTTATAAGTTTTCAGATACTTATTTTTTTGGTTTTAATTTTAGTTTGTTTAATTAATTATAATAATTTTTATATGAGTTATATTGATTTCACTACAGTTTTTTTTTAACGATTTCTTAATTATGTAGTTTCTTAGACATTAATGATGAATTTGTTTATGATATATATATATATATATATAATTCGTTAGATAATAAACAATTTATGACAAGCGTAGCATGGAATCAAGTATAATGAGAACTGGGCGTGATGATCATGTATTGCATAATAGATACCACGAAAATAAACAAAAAAAACGTTCCGTCACACTTCAGCTGATTATTGTTGCTGAATATTAAATGGAACAAATGATGTCCTTTTGTATCCGAAATTGAAAAGGAGCGAATGTCATTAAAAAAAATATGCACAGTTTTATCACTAAAGCACTTTCGCATCCCGATGCGCAATATCTGAATTCAGAATCCAAAATTACGATATTTGCTTGTTACTCTCTCAAAAATATTCCATTATCGATAGTGATTTGGGTGGAGCTTTTGGGAATACTGCCAAAATGAAGGTGATAAACTCTGGAGAAAGTCTAGTCACTTCGTAAATTTGATAAAGTTTCTTCTCAGAATGAAAAAAAAAAAAAAAAAAATTCTAACTAGTATTAAAAAAAAAATTTTTTTTTATTTGCTGACAAAAAGAAATATTGGAGCCTTAGGAGATAAGCTAGACAAATATTTAGAAAAATGTTATAAGCTGCAGTGACAGATTTTTTTCCATTTATACATTTGAAATTTAAATATTTTTACATATAACAAGTCCAATAAAATTTTTGACGATACCGAAGTTTATTTTAATTGTTGAATCGAAAGAAAGGAAAACAAACCAATTCAAGCATATTCATATTTTGATCAATATCACATTTTCATGTAAAAAAAAAATTTTTGAACGTGGTGTAAAAAAAATTATTGAGTAAAATAAGTATAATTAAAAAATAACGCAATGAATGAATAAATTAAAACAGCGATAGAATAGCGAAAAAATTGAATTTTGAAAGTAATTAAAATATACTTTATTAACATTTGATGTTAAATACAGATAGAAAGAAAAAATAAATCTACTAATTATTAAATACATTAGATTCTCGGATTTAGGATGCAGATTTTTATATATACATCGTGAAAATTGAATCAATGGCCAGCAAAAAAAACAAAATGGTACATATTTTTATCTCAGGGAAATTTGAAGTTATTTCATTATGTTTTGGAATTTCTAATTCACCAACAAACTAAAAGAAAAATAAATATAAATAACGAAAACAAATGATGTATACATTCAGATACAAAGTGAAATAATAGGTAAATTTTATAAGAAATTTAAAAGCTTTTACATATTTTCAAAAACTTTATATTAATAGCCCATTAAAATACATTTCAGAACTCAATGACTACTAACTAATGTGCATTCCGAAAAAATCGCAAACATTTATTTTAGTAAAGCAAATTGATTATCTTAAAAACAACTTCATATTTACTATTTTTACAAATTATTCATATGCATTAGTGCTAATGTCATTATTTAAACTTCTGGATAAATTTAGGGAAAATAAGAAAATGTAACATTAGCAGTTTGGTTGGATTATAATATTGCAAAACTTAATCTGATAAGAGAGCCACAGTAAAGTTTTAATTATTACTAAGAAACAGCCAAGATATCAGAATAAAATTTATCCTGTGTATTAATTGACCTTTATGCACATAATGTTGCAAATTACAGCTATTAATTTTAATTTGTTTGGATTCAGGATGCCGTAGACTGTAATAAGTCGCAGTTATAGTTCAGTCTGTTCAGTTCTATACTGACGGTTTTCTAAAGGTCAAGAAACGCCGGGAGAAATGTATAATTCTAGATGCTGACTATTTAAATAAATCTTAAAAATAAAAACTAAATATCCATCTCGATTATTTTTAGTGACAATTAAAACTTATAGACATCGAAGATACAGAATCACAAATCAAATAATAATAAATAAATATCACCTTTTCTTTCAGTGAATACACTCAAGGCCATCAATGAATCACAGCCGACATTGGGTGCAACCATCTCAAGAAAATTACACACGCCGGTGATATTTATATGCCTCTCTCAATTCTTAAGTCTTTCAATCCGCATTAAAAATCAAATAATTAGATCTGAAGTATCCAACGTCTTTCCGATTTCTTTTGCTTCCAAATTATAATCTGTACTTAATTGGAATTAGAACTTTCCTAGTCAGATTTTGTAGTCAATATACTAGACATTCAACAATCAAGACAGCAGGAGAGTTCAGAAAGCAAGAACGAGAACACGCAAAGTACCCACAGAAAAAGAAAGAAAGAAAAACACTCATTACTTGTATAAAATTTATTGTTTATTAACGTCGTACTTAAAAGCAACACGAGAGCTATTACCGACGGACCTCATACTTTTGAATCTCAGTCAATTGATAAGAATGACATCTGAGCTGGTTCTCTCTCTCTCGAATCTTCCTAGCCACACCAACGGGAGAAATTGGGACATCAGCCCCACTGCACGGCGGGAATTTAGCGACATCAGGACTCGAACCCACGACTCGACGAAAACCGCCGACCGCAAGATCACAACCATGATAACTAATCCACGCTTTAAAACGCTTTAAAAACCTTATATTTCCTCCATACCAACTGTAAAAATGTATACATAGAGAGTGAGCATGTGGGTGATGGTAGGGTTTAGCGGCGCAAGAGCCAGATGCGGCCATGCTGCGCCAAACAAGGTGTAGCTGATCTAGACGTTTGAATGGGTGAGTGATAGCATTTTTAATGGAGCAAAAGCCAGATGTGGCCAGGCGTCAAACAAGGTAAATGAGTGAGTGTAAAACTAGTAAAGTGTAACGATGCGATCTATAAGTGAAAAAAATTGGGGTAAAAAAAAGAAGAAATGGTTGACAAGGAGGGTCGAAAATACAGAAGGATCACTAGATGATCCCAGGGTCGCGTTACCCGTGAAATGTTTGCATGTTATTTCAATAAATAATATGTAGAAAGTAAAAAAAAAAAAAAAACTGGATGAGTAAATTATTTGAATGTAAGTACAAATAAATGAAGTAACGACACTGTTAACATAGAGCTAAACACCGAACCACCACACATGTAGAACGGCGTTACTCGATATCAAACATGGATTATGGCTAACCAATGCAAAAGGAGGGAAAAAACATGCGGGATACAGTTCTGTAATCAGTACTAAGTAATAAATTGCAAACTAAATATTGATTTGATGAGAATCAAAATAATAATTCAAAGAAAATAAAAATAATCCATACTACAAATTAACCAAGAAAACACGATGAAAATACATATCGGCATTAAAATGGAACATTTATGGTTTTTAATGGGACAGAAAGACTTATGTGCTTAATTTTTGAGAAGTGGCGATCACATTTTTTTCCCGTAGATAAAACTTTTGAGGCTGTTAATGAACACGGGACACTTTCTTTCGATTTCCCTCTATTTTTTAAATCCAATAGATAAAGAAAACAAGGAAGGAAGGAAGTATACATTGACAGCCTTAAAACAGTCTTTTCAACAGCTTATCTTCCACTCAAACAATAAACCTAACCATATCCGAGTATAAGCCATAATTAATTACTTCGTTACATGAAGCTTTTCTCGTTCATTCTTTATCTGCAACTGTTATGAATGAAGAATAAATAAATTAGTGTCCTCGGTGAAGGCACGCAATAAATAATCTGCGCAATGTCATCTGTTGGAATAACACTTTTGCGCACTCCTGTTGCTGAAAATAATAGAGAAGCTTAGTCAATTCAAAAATTCTCATGTCATATAGGTTATAGATCATTTTACAGTCGAAATTTAAAACGACATGTAAAATATTAATATAATTCTGGTGAAAAATATATAATCAAATACAGTTTTTAAGAAAAAAGAAATTCCAAATTTATATTTCAAATTTAAAAATGCATATATTTAAATACTCAACGTAACTTTCAGAAAGAATATGGTCATCTAAACCTCTCTCTGTGCGAATCGAGAATTTAAAAACTAAATTTTTATTCACTTCAACATGAACAACTTAAGGCTCCCGTCTACCCATCTAAGAATAAAAAATATTTCTATTCTTACTTTAATGATTCGTTTGTGAGTTTTCCGGTTATCAAGAGATATTTTAAAATATTTTTAAAAATCAGAGGAAAAAGTAATTCCACAGCAGCATTCATAGGTTTCTTGCTCTTTCAGATGCATTTTATTGCATACAAATAGATAAAATAATAAAGATATGAGAATTAAAGTCGAAATTCCATAGGATTAACATTACGTCCACGAAATCAAAATGGCGGGTAGACGGGAGCCTTAATGTCTATGTTTGGAAAAATCTGTAATTAATAAAATTCTTATGATCCTATCGAATCAAATGTTGTTGTTTTTTCCATTAATTTTAGGTTTGGAATCAATCTTCACTTTTTCTATAGAATAACTCTTTCAACGTAAATTCTATTTACGCGTTATTTTTTGAAACGTCAATATCGCAAGAAAAAGAAGTCCAGATGAACAATTAAATGATGAAAGACTTATTTTTCATTAAAAAAAGGAATAATGGTTGAAAAATTCAATTAATTTATTATATCTTAGTAATGAAAATGTATCTAAGATTATGTTCCATATTTCAGAGACTAGTTAAATATTTTTAAGATAGAAATGATACAAAAGCCAATAATGAATGGAGAAGACGGTTATTTTACAATACGGAACAAAAGATATGCTTCTAGGCCCTTCAATTTACTAGAGGTTGCGCGATTCCACCTTTTCAGCAATTCTCATCACAATGAAAGAATTATTCTAAGGTCTTCTTTTGTTACTTGTTTCAAAACATGGAAATACGATTTCAGAAAAATAGAATTGAAAGCGTCTCATTTTAAGGTCTTTTACAATATCGGTGAGCAGTTCAACTGCAGTAACGAGGTCCAGTGCCTCAGATTGCAAAATCCTAGATAAGGACTAAGGAATAGAAAATATTTTTTCCATGTAAAATAAAATAATGGCAAAATCGGAACTTTTCAATGAATTTAAAATAATTTAGGTCCCATAGCAGATAAATCTTTGTCATGTTAATTTCCAATAAATTCAAGAGCACGAATCAAAGGATGGAGCAATTTCACTATCACCATAATAGATTAATGTCGTTGTATCCAACGAAAGGCACGTTGTTGTCGTGGCATTAGAAGAGCATGTCGTTATATCTTGAAAGAAGGGCACAATTCTTATTTACTATCCTTCAAAATATTATTTCTTTTATAAATATTCTTGAACGAATACCATTAGTCAACGACTCCGTTGCAATTTGAATATCTAAGAAAATGAGAACCGCAATGTACATATAGTGATGACTAGACTGGAATTTATCTCTATCGTGGCTTGTATACCATTGAATGCTTTAGACATAGCAGCAGCACCATCACATTCTTGGTCTCTTATATATCTTAACTCAAATCTAATGATCCTAAAATATTCAAAATTGTGTTTTCTAGATCTTCTCCACATGTTGAAATTACTGGTACAAGCAATACAAAACTTTCAATTGGAAAGGATTTGTTGTCCTTATTTTCTACGAATCCTATACATAAAGGAAGCTTGCTCTTTTAAAGAAATTTGTATGGTTTCATCCGCTATAATAGAAAATTGCTTGAATTTAAAAATTGCTTTGTTCAATAAATTGTTCTTAAAATTATTTCGTTGCAAACATGTATAATTTTTGTATTTTAGGGGAAATATACGATGATTATTAGCAGGTGATCTGCATTTCTTACTTTTTGTCGAATGGAAAAATTAAGAAAAAGTTTCAAACAAATTTAGAGTTGTAACATTATTATCTTAATAAACTTAAGCGAATGAAAATAGATCAACCCAGATTTCTTGACTACCGTTCATTAAAATAAAAAGATTCATTTTTTAAATATAAGTCTATATATTTTTTTCAGGAACATTCACTAACCGGACACGGTATAATCGCACTAATTAATAAGCATAACGTATATAAACCCTTTTTTAAGGGAATATTAAATGCCGTGCACACTTAGCAAGGCAGTTGAAGACTATAGGCATTATTTTACTATCAGCTATACTAAAATATTCGCTGAAATTGGTGGGGAAAATGGTGCGCAGATTAAAACAGCTAAAAATAAAGAGTTTATTCGCAAATGCTGCAGTTCCTTATCAATAATTTATGCATAATTAGAAACTTGAAAATTAAGCAACGATACTTTTAGTAAAATGTCTGTTACATGTTGTTATAATGGCTTGGTTGCGAAGATATTCATTGAGAGTCGCGAGTTTGACTTCGTTTGTTCCAAAAGAAAGCGAGTGGCTACCGCTTAAACTATCGAGTTTTTGAATTTTGCACAACATTAGCTAAAGAGCCAAAAGCAATAGAATTTACACTCAAAACTGAGAAAAATAAACATTAAAAGCAACTTCATTTCAATGAATATTAACTATCTCGTAACTATAGTTGCGACAATGAGAATGCGCCGCTAGCAATTCGCGAATATGTTGCAACCGAAATTTAATGAAATTCATGATCTAAATGCTGTTATCTTAATTCAGGCTTTTGGTAAAATTGAAAGAACTTTTTACAGTTGAAAAGTTTTAGTAAAATGTTCTACTTTAATGCAACAATTTGAGTTTATTTGCATTTTGGGGGGAGAGGGGGAATGTGAGTGAGTGAATATAAAAATTATTGGCACAAAAGCCAGAGGTTGCTATGCTGCACCAAACAAGATTTAATGGAGATCTAGGCGTAAAAAAAATTGAAAAAAGACACAAATTGGTTGACAAGAAGGAGGGTCGAAAACAGAGAAGGATTGCTAGGGTAACCCGTGTTCACCAAAGACAGCAAACCCCACGGGAAAGGAAAAGATCACAAGGTAACCTCGGGGTCCTGATGCCTGTTCTTAAATTAAGAAGGCAATCCCTGAGATCTCCTGATATAATCCCCAGGGGCAGGCTGCCCGGTTATACCCCCAGAAGTTGGGTACCCATTTTAGTCGCCTTTTACGACATGTATGAGGTACAGAAGGACTATTCTGTCATTCCCAGTCATTACACAGGTCTTGGCTGATAACGAAGAAGGAATGCACACTCAGCATATGATATATATATTCTTCATCACACACAATTATTGGTCGAAATAAAATACAGGGTGCATGACAAATTTGGCGATTTTCGATAACGATTTTATTCATTTCCTTTCCGGTAATTCTTTCGAAATTAGTATTTAGTAATTCTTAAGGTAGTTTGGCTACCAATATTAAAAGTCGCCAACATGCAACCTATATTTCATTTCAATCAAATTCTATATATAAATTAATTTTTTTAAGTATATTTATAAATTCTTTCTTGAGCTGCTCACGTAGTTGGAGAACCATTGAGTTCAAGTTACACAAGAACAAACAGCAGTTTTTGGTAATCAATGACTATTTTCGGCATTCATTTATGCCTTTTTTTTTTTTATCGGAAAAGAATTTAATTTTCAAAAATATATAATAATAATCAATTTCAAAAACAAACCTCCCATCAGCTTTTTTTGTTTATCGGTTGATTGGTTGGTTTTACTAACGTCACACTAGAAGCAACACAAGAGCTATTACCGACGGACCTCGTAATTTTGAACCTCGGTCAAATGAAGAGGACGAGCTGGTACTCTTTCTCCTAACTTCCACACCACGCCAACGGGAGGACTTTGAGCCTCGACAGATTTAAACGTGCATCAAGCCCGGCTACACTGCGGGTATTTGGTGGCATGAAGATTCGACAAAAAACCGCCGGCCGCGTTCATGACCACTAGGCTACCACACACAAGTGTCCACTACTTCCACAAGAAAGGGGGGGGGAGGAGTGGCAAAAAAAACAAAAATAGGTGCCCATAATTTGTAATCTTTGTTTTTTTTAAAAAAAAAAAAAACTTTACTAGACCCTACATCTATACAACCCTATTAAAGCGATTTGGCGCAATTTTTTCCCCATCATCAAGTGTAGGCTAAAATAGAATTTTACCCAGTTTTCTTCTCAGCATTGAGTGAAATTGAAATTGAACAGTATCAACCATTATGAAAATATAAATGTCAATATGGAATACCGCTAGAAATACTGATTTTAAAAAGTGCATTAGATATAATAATAATGGCAAAGTAGAAAAATATAATTAAAAACTTAATTTTAAATGTTATTTCAGTTTATGCTCTTACCAGATATAAAAACCTAGAGCCATATGAAATATATGATAAATCACGGTGAATGAAAAAACCCAATTAAAACTATTTACACAGTTTCAAAGATTAATTAAATGTATACAAAATTGTTTTCTAAAATCATGTGTGCTAAATGCTTGAATTCAAGATGTACCATATGTTAGCAAACAATATTATACAAGTATATATACTACTAAAAGCATTAGAAATAAAAGCAATTCATAAAATCTTTTTAATTAATAATTATACATTTAAGCAGCAGCAATTATTTCTTAAGCAGCAATTATTTCCTATTTTTGAATTATTTCCTTTTTAGTAAATTTTAAATCCAAAAATATTTAATAATTTTTGGAATATTCATTCTAATATTTATATGCATGTATAAGATCATTTTACATTAATGAATGTAAAAAACCTTTTAGCTACTATGTCATTGATATGAGTAGAATTTCTTAAAACACAGGAAACACTGTTCAAATGGATTCCACAATATTTCAACAGTAGAAAATAATATATTGATTTATTTATTATACATTAGAATTATTCAGAGATCTAAAACCCACAGTAATTCCTGAAGAATGTGAATTAGTTATTACATTATACAACTGCAAAGAATACAGCATATTTAAACAAAAAAAAAATCTGTGAAATGACATTGTATTTCCACTTCAAAAACAGTCCTTGTACTTCCCAATAGTGAAGAACGTTTTTGAAAATTTTCTTAAAATTCTCAACATTAATTTATCAATTATAGTTGTATGAATATTAAAGAGCATTAATTACAGTTTTGGCAAGATATTGTTTTATTGTGTTTACATAGAAAATTAAAATATCCACACAATAGTTTATTTTTAACATATTTTAGAAATAATAGAACTTTTGTTGGGATTTTAAATTCCCCTTAATATGTTTGGTTGGTTGTATGAGTTTATGGCACTGAGTCCTCTTGGGACATATTGTATCAAACACAAGCCACTTAAAATGAACAAACCAATATGAAATATAATGTGATGTGTGCAAAAAAAAACATACTACTTGTATACAATATCATTAGCATATATTTTTTGAATTAGATAGCTATGCAAAGTAAAACATCAGTCAAGATTGCAGATAAGTACAGTTTAAGTCTGATGTACAGAAATGAAGTGCAGCATAGTTATTAAAGATCAAAATTTTATTTCCATGGAAGACAATAGTATATATATACATTTTACTTACTTAATATCAATCTCTCCCCCTGCAACTTTCTTTCTTCTTTTACTTCTCAGAAACCTCCAATCATCCAATCTCCTACGTAAACTAGACCTGTATGTCTTAGATCCCGCCAATTTTAACAGCTGATATCACAGCTCGCAACACACGTTTGAATATTTGCAAACATCTTACACAGAACTGGAACGGATCACGGGGGGGAAAAACGCCTCAAAAATTTCTAAAATTATGTAATACGAGAAAATTGATACAGAATTAATCGGAAGAATTTCATAACTTGTGTATACTCTAAAGAGGATTTATCATGCAACATCTGTCAAACTAGAACTGTCAAGTCATATATGAAAATTTCAAAAAAATTATACGCTATTAAAATACTGCGGCTAAAAGGGGCCGCGTAAAAGCGTAAAGTCATAACTACATCCACACGCTTTCTATTAAAGTAGCGGGTGTTTTTTAAGTCTGATTCATCGCAGACCCCTAATCCGATTCACAGCCCCAATGCACTTTTAAATCGCGATCGATCTTTTTCAAAACAATAATTAGCAATGGCGTTGCCAAATCTTAAAAGTAAAGTTTATTGCCGTGGACGTACTGTTTTCAACGCTTGGACAATGCTATGAGGAAAATTGTATTGTTTTAAAAATACTGTAACATGTTGTATACTAATACGCTTTTATATTATAATTAATAATACTATTGTTTAATTGTACCATGAATAATTTATTTCACTATTTTACAAAATGTATGCATAAGTTGATACTATAATTCACCTCTACTCTTCTCTAATTTTAACGGAAACCGAAACTGTGTAGTCTGACATGTGAGTATGTTTATGTTGTGATTGGCTTCTTTTTAATTAAAACTCTATATTATTATATTTCATTAACTATAATTTTTGAAATGTTTTATTTTTTATAAAGAAAAATGTCACGTCACCTTTCAAACATAATTTCATTTTGTATGCAAATTTTTTTTACTGATTAGTTCAAATTGTTCACCGATTTTCATAAGCGATGTATTTTATTTTTAATCATATTGCTTGTAATTAAAGAGCTAAATATGTCCGAAGAATGCAAAAAAGCTGAATCTGACTCTGTTGAATTTGCCAATCGTGCCATAGAATTTGAGAAGCAGCAAAATTTCGACGCCGCTATATATTATTATCGTGTAAGTATTGCGTTTACATACGTTCTATAAGTAATTATCCATCAACTACTATTTTCTTTTCAATCGAATTCGAATAATTTGTATAAAGATATATTTTGACACTATTACAGTGTAATATGGTTGTGATTTAGGATTAAAATGTATTGGATTTGCGTGATAAAATTGTGGGTAGGGATTTTACGCTCATTTTAAGCCACGAAAATATTCTTAATTGTAAGTCATTATTATTATGAAATAAATTTTGAAAGCTCTTCGGAAATTTTGTTAATCATCAATTATGAGAAAATGGGAATCATTTGTTTATCATATTCTTATGTTTGTATGGTTCATTATGAATATATTTCCTGTGGTCATATTAATAAATATTATATGCTACACTATCATATTTTTTTCCCTATGAATTGTTGGATTCGTGATTTTAAATATTATATAAATATTTATGAGTAATCTATTATCTAAAAAACTAGATTTTGCTTGAATAAAAAATCTCAGGAATTAATCTACATAAATAAAATCAGTAATAAACTTTCTATTTTAAGTATATATATTTTCAAAGATGGTATACAGTTTTCTCTCCCTCTATCTATCACTTTCTCTGCTCTTTTTTTTTAATATTATTGATTGTTTCACGTTTCTTGAAATGTACATTTCATTAAGCAAAATTATTTAGTAATTGTATAATAATTTTTTTAACTTCAAAATAAAAAACACTTCCTTCTGTTTCTATTTAAATCTCCAAATGTATTTCTCAGTGTGAATAAGTTCTTTTACCCTTTCCCTCCAAGTTTAAATTTCTTTGGAATTATTCCTTCACTCCTAAAAAATGCTGCTTTACAAAAAAAAATTTGTTTACTTTTTTTCATACTTGGTAATTTGTTTTAAACTAAACTTAGATTTATTTTCAATCCTAAACCCTGTTCAAAATTTACGGTGACATTTTAATTTCTTTATTTCTGACTAATTCTGTTCAACTGAATAACATTATCAAAAGTTAATGTATTTCATATTTTAATAACAATGTTCTTATTTTTTTCAGTTTCAAATGAGAGAAAGTTTTATTTTTAAGAATATTTTGATGATATTTTTTAATATTGTGCAACTTCCTAAAGTTAAGAGGTATTTAAATTTTAGTAGAGTTTATACCCTTAATTTTTAAATTTCCTACTCTATTTTCACTTATAAAAAAATTGTAGAAAGTTTTAAAAAAAATATTAGTAAGTATTGTAGATAATTTATCTAAACATTCATTCATATCTTAAAATTTGCACTAATGATAGAAACTTTAAATTCAGAAATGTTTATTACAAATTATGTTTTTTGACTGGTCAATAATATCTTAAATTTACTCAGACATATACTTGTTCTTTCAAAATTGTTTGTTTGGGTGAAAATGCAGTTTAGTCCAACCATTTGGTGCAATTTCAAAAATTGGTGATGTTTTTCAGTTGAACTTGAAGTCTGTAAAGCAGAAAAGGGAAAAATAAGAAATTTTTTACATATCTATTTTTCTGGTAGATCATTAGTTCAAAGAGCTAATATTTAATGAAATCCTGGATGATGTATCTGAAAGCATTAATGCTTACAATATCAATAATTCCTCTTTTGGCCACCATTCAACCACAACCAGACCTTCATTTCACTGAAATTCATTTATATGCACCTTCCAAATCAAAATCTTGTTATTTAATGATTATAATACATAAAAACAAATCACTATTTCATGTGTCAAAAATAACAAAATGTTTTCCTATTGTTCTACAATGACATTTATATCCATCAATCATTCATTTCCTTTAAAATAATCACAAGGTCTCACATTATCATGCTCATTAAAACAGATCTCTTTCTCTTTCAACAAAACATTCCCCGATCTACGAATTATTTCATACACCTACCAAATGAAATCTAGTTACTAGATGAACATCAAACATAGTTATTCATGCAAAATAAATAACTCTCTATTTGGATAAACATAACAATCCACTACTAGTTTTTCATTTCACATTTAACAAATCTTACAAAACACAATCTCGTTACTTGAACAAAATGTTCTAATAAATCGGGAAAAACATCATACCTTTCCTAATGTTCAAGCAAAAATTCAAATAATGGTATCCTTTTATCCTATAATGCCATTCATATCTATCCATGGATCAATTCCTTTTAAAAAAAATCACATGCTCTCTCCTTTTAAAAATTCTATAATGGGAAGCTTTCCTTTTGCTTCTAAATTTGTTAAAATCTGTAGGATATTCATTTGACTCTTTCATACTCATACTAGCAACCATTATTGATACTTAAACTTGGGAGAAAATACACAGAAATATTATAGAAAGAAATGCACATCAATTCAAGGAGTCCAGGCATTAAGAAATGGTCAATCCAGAATATTCTCACAAGCAAAAGTTTAAGTTTTCGAAGTAAGTTGCCAAAAATCCTGTCATCTAATGATCTAAAAAAACTAAAACATAACCATCAAATCTGCAACAAAAAAAAAAAAAAAGACTTAGAATAAACTTTTAATTGAAATTGAAAAATCATCAGGGTTGTCACATTTGAAGCCATCACAGAGCAGAGAATACAGAATAGCTATATTTAAACTGTATTAGCATATGTAAACTTTAAAGGTCTTTCTCATTAGTGTACTTATATCTTTTTTTAAATATTGATCTGCCTTTATGATGAGAATCTATGGTATATACATGTTTCCTGGTCTTTCCATTATAGCTTGTTTTAATTTTCTGAGAATTATATATTTGTATGGCCTTTGATGTTTTATGTTAGCATATGTAAAAGGCTTTTTATTGTTGAAAAAGCTACTTTTTAAAACTATTTCATGAACCCTTTAGAAAATTTTGTATTATGTTTCAGTTTATTTCAGCTTGCAAAAAAGTCTTTTATTAAAGTTATATCTGAATGGACTTTTGTTTTTGAATATGATGGAATGTAAATTATACACAAAATGTAATATATCACTTTTGCTATTTTTTTTTATTTTTAGACTGCTGCACAAACTCTTAATTCTGCATATCTTTTGGGATCTCAGATAGCTGGAATTCTGCAAAAGGCAGATGAATATTTAAAAAGAGCTGATGATTTGAGTAAAATAAGTATGAATTGCTGAATAAATTTTTTAATGCATGAATTTTTTTTATGTTTTTTTCCATTTACATATTTGTATTGTATTTCCTTTGTCATATATAATGTGTTTTGAAGAATGTTATAAATTATCCAATTCTTTTTCTTTTGATAAACTTATTGATATATAATTCTTTTTTATACTTATCATTTTTCAACATTTCTTTTAATATGTTATACAGTTAATAAATATAGTCAATGATTATTTGCAAGATTATTGCTTGCTTTTTAATTGTTATTTTTTCATTTATCTCTTTTTCTCAAAACTGCAATTCCAAATGTATTGAAAAATACATATTTTTAAAAAGATAAATTTTACAAGCATGTGTATATTAAATACATCAAATAGTCTTAAGACGTTTTGACTGTTTTAACCATACAACTTTTAAATTTTACTTTCTTCTGTAAATAAAAGGACAGTGTTTATTTTCATTATATTTTTCAATATATAAAGAGATTTTCTAGTATGTGAAAAGAATATATGATTATGTTGATAATTTTTCTGTAACTTCTTTCATTTCCATTATATTATTGTTTATGTCTAAAAAATAATAATAAATTTACTGTCACATTGGAAAAATAAAATTTTATTGGATTTCTTCACTGTTTCAATACTCTTATAAAATTTTCAATGTAATGTTTGTATTGTGAAGACTTATCTGTTTTAATTTATATCACAGAAAAAGATTAATATTAAAGCATTATTATGAATACAGATATGTTTAATTTAATCCATTTTTCTTATAATATATAGAAAGAGAAGCATGTATGAGAAAACCAGTAAAGAATGAAGAAAAGCTTGAACTTGAGCGTGCTGAATTTCTTCTCCGACAAGGTTTAGAAGAAGATGAGGCTGGAAATGATGAAGAAGCTACTGAGCTATACCTTCAAGCTGCAGAGCTTTGTTTAAAAGCTGTAAAATATATTTTACCTTGTTCTTTTACTTTCTGTAAATTAATAATAATAATGATTTACATTTATATATTATTTTAAAGAATACATAATCTAAAATGATTTTGAATTATTATGAAATTTGTTTTTATTTTTTCACAGCGAAAAATAACTAAAGATAAAAGTTTACAAATAAAACTGACTTCTTTAGCAGAAAATGCTTTGGATAGGTAAGTATACATGTTTCATAATGAAATATTTTAAATCTGTTCTAATGTTTAGTTCATTTAAAATGTTTTTTTACTTGTTCAAATGCAACTAATGTGTTAAATTCTAATTTAAAAATTTAAGTCTTCATTGTTTTTTAAACTAAATGTGGATTGATACCTTTTTGTGTGAAACTGTAGTCTTTGTTCAATAAGACTGTCAAATCCAAATAAATCACTCAAAATGGTATTTCTTTGTAAATTAGCCTATTTGTATGATTTTTCTTTTGTATTTCCAATTTGAAAATGTTGAATATATGTATTTTATAATTGATTTTCTTATTAATATCCACATTTCAGATTTATATTTTAAGAATTAATAATATAATCATCAATTGCATGTCCTTTTTACCTTTTTCATTAAAGTTAAATTAAAAAATTTTTAGATTTTAATCATAGTTTTGTATAATGCATGATGTATTATTGTAAGCTAATCTTTATTTATTCTAGTTCCTTCTATATGTACAGTGACAATAGTAATTTCAAATCTAACAAGAAATTAATTATAATATATAAAAAAGTAAACACTTGCAGAAAAATTGGAGGATAAAAATTAATGTATGTTTCATCATAATGAAATGGAATGTTTATATTTGCCTTAATTCTCCTAAAAATTATTCCGGTGTTTTTTTTATACTGAGATATATCAGACTTCCATTTTAAATGTGTCCTATTGTCAATATATTTGCACCTGAACTAGTTTAGTGACATATAACAAAGTTTAATTTAAACATTTTTTAAATATTTTATGTATAAATATAATAAATAGGGCACAATGACCAATGAATATAGTTACCAAGTAATTAGGTTGTTATTGTAATTTTTTATTGCACTGTTTTTTCACTAAATTAAATTTCATTTTTATTTATAATTTGTTATTTTGTGCCCCTCGCAAACTTAAAATCATGTTTATTTGATCTCGTAAGGCACTAAATTTTACTTGTTCTTAATTTTCCCAGTTTGAATTTTTGCTCTTTTAATGCTTCTAGAATTTCTTTTCATTCTACTTTTCTTTTACCTGAAAATTATTTTGTATTAAAGAAGATATGCAGGAAAATTACTGATTTAAAACATACTAATATGACTTAGCATCACAAAAATTTGGATGTTTGATATTATAAATTTATTGGTGAAAAGATGTTAATTTTTGAAATCATTGCAGCAACAATATAATATGCTTTGTTTGTCATGCTAAGGGGAAAAAACATTGCTTCAAAATATTTCATAATCATTAAAATTTTATAAAAATTGTCTTTCATTACAAATTTTTAAAAATCAATTTTAGTTATAACATGAAGATGTAAAATTCCTCACTTAAACAGATCATGCCTATTGTAACACTTATATTACAAAATTTGTTAGATATTTTAAAGAATCATAATTGTTAATTGAACATGAAGAAAAAGTGAAAAAAGCTATAAACATATAAGAAAAGTTGATGGTTTGCAGTGTTATTAAAAAGTAATTATTCATATGCGCATATTCTGCTTCATAATCCATTCAATATCTGTACATTTTTAAATTGAAAATATGATTAATAAATTCAATGACTTAGTATTTAATCCATTGACTGGAATATTATATGGTATAATGTAAATGAAATAACAAAAATACATTGAAATAATACTTTTAAAAAATTATACATTCTATAAAGACGTATGCAAATGAAAGTAACGTTTCAGGGGCTCAACATAATTACATGTTCTTAATTCCCCAATAGATAATTTACCTATTCTATTATGGTAATATTTTTTTTTTTTTTTTTATTTCTAGAGCTGAAACTTTAAAAAAGAAAGCCATCCCCAAACCTCCGTCCCCACCATCTTCACCTATTCCAGAAATCTCTAATTTAAGTACAAATGAGCCATCTAATCTGAGGCAAATATTAGTTAATCAGAGGCCAGCTTCTCCTTCACCAAGTCATCATATATCTGGTAGCTCAACTTACACCAAGGAAGAAATTGCTGTTCTGAGGTATGATAATAATTTGCTCAGAATTACATATTATTAGCATTTATTCAAGTTTCTATACTTTTTTTTTTAGTATTTCTAAATTGTGGCATGTAAATGTTCTTTGTATTAAATGGTTACTGGGAACTTTATCCCATTATATTAATGAGAGATGGGAGCAGTGATATTTAAATTAGAACTGGAATGTTCTGACTGTGTAAAGTAAATGTATGTTATTATAATATGTTATAATGAATAAAATAAATTCATATTAAATGCATTAATGTCTTATTTAGTTTGAGAACATTGTCTCAAAAAGTTGAGTATCTATTTGTATTCATTAATTACTGAGAGACAAATTACAAATGATTATATTATTCAAAAGAAACATGCAGTTAAAATGTTTTGTTGAATAGGTAGGCTAAAAGATTGTAACAATAGGTTGGCTTAATAGGTCATTCTAATTGTTGGGTCAATGTTGTAAACTGAACTGAAATAAACTGATTATGCATTTAGTTCATCTTTGATGACATAATTTTTCTTAAACAAACTAAAACATAGATAGTATTGCCTTCTGTATTTTGATGTGATTTAGCATTTGTGTGGATTAAAATATTCTTTAGTTAAATCATTTCAATTATTTCATGACAGCTGTAAAATCATTAAGTAGATGTCATCTAATGAATACCCTTTATAATGATTATTATTTTTAATCTGTAAAAAGGTATCAAAGCTAATTTTTGGTTGTTCATCTGACAGTTAATCACAAGAGCTGGAAATAACATTCTTTCTTATTCTGAATCATGATCATATTACAAGACACCTGAACTGTTATCTCATTCATCTAACTTACACTCCATATGCTGGGAGGTCCTGGATATTCATTCAATATGTAACATCTCTTAGTATTCTGGGCATTTGTGTCTTTGGTAGAATTAAAGTTTGAACCTGTGAAGATTTGATTATCACTAATATTTTGGTTTCTGTAACTGAAAATATATGAAGCATAATTAATTATGTCTTTGGCTAATTTACGTGAAGAATATTTTCATTTATTTCACATTAATTTTTTTCTGAAGTAACTTCTGTATTAAAACAATGCAAACATTTAATTAATTGATTTTTTTTCAATACAATACAATTTTAGGAATAGTTACAATGCTTAACTAAGATGTTTTCTATTTTATCTTACAAACTGGTGTTATAATATTGCCAAACAGTATGAAAGCAATTATAGAACATGGTACATTTCTTCATATATTGATTTATAAAGTAATTAATCAAAGTTTTAATCTTCAATATCACAAATTATCATCATGATGTTGATTTATTGTAATTATATAAATTGTGTGTATCAGCAGAAAAGATTTGGGTAGAAATCTTTTTAACCTTTAACATATGGACTTTTCAGCCAATTGCATTTCCCAGTGGCCAGAGTTTAAAAGGCTGTAAATGTTTATAATGACAGGCTTTTGTAAGTATATAAACATATTTTGTTCACCTGAAGATAGAACAATAAAAAAACTGGCTAAAAAGCGTTAACATTTTCTTTATTTTGAAAATATCCTTAAATTATTGGGGATGAAAATAATTAACAGCAATTTTTGGTAAAATGAAAAAATAATATATTCTTAATGTCCAAAAAATTGATAATGGACTTAACTGTATACTACCTCACAAACTGAAAAAATTGTAGTGTTGGGAAGCTTTGTTCCATTCATACATTACATATTTTCACTCAATTTTTACAAATACTTTTTTTACTGAGTTTACACTTCAGTTTGAACACATCATTATATTATTCACAATTTCTGCATGTGTGGCACTTCTCAAAACAGTCCACCATGCAGAGATCAACAATGTACTTCCACCACCAATATCTTTTCAGTTTTCCTACCTTAAAGTTGTTTCCATGTTGAAGAATAGATAAAATCATGAACTGTGCAAACAGTCATTGACGTAATTCTTAGCACATAACAAGAATGAACTTTCTCAATGTAAATAACTGTAATACTGTTGTAAACAATCTAATTATAAATTGTTACTCATTATTTAAGTTGTTGATATTGTGTTACTTCTTGGCAATGTTCAGAATACAAGATCCCAATAGCTTGGTGCTACTCTTTCATGACAAAAATGTAAAATGTGTTACTCATTTAACTCGGTTACAATTGCTGATGTTTTTGTTTTTTTTTTCCTTTTTTGCTTTATTTTCTTAACACTGCAAATTAATAAAATCAGTAATGTCATTCCATTAAAATATTTCTGAATGTGTTTTGAATGTTGATTGAGTTCTCATAACATTTTCTTCTTAGAACAGTCTTAGAAAATCCTACACAAAATCATGTGTTGTGCATTAGATATGTCTAATATTCATCCTGGTATCTTAACTTATATCTAAGATTCATCCATTAAAGGTAGAAAAATTTATTATAGGTTAAGTAAGGTACTATATTTTAGTCTTGTAAAAGATTTGTTGTCTACAACACATGGTGACATATCCTATGCTGTTTGTATAGCATCAAAAAAATTGCCTCTTTTCCTTTTTAAACAAACTAATTTAAAATTGATCTGCCTGTTTTTAAAGGGTTTTTTCACAATGATTAAAAATTATATGTCTAGTAGAAACTCGAAAAAAAGTATTGTAGCAAAAAAAAAAGAATAAAAATTGTAGATGCACCAAAACCTTATGACAGTTGGGATATCAGAAATAATTTTTAATACCACTTTTATTCACTTTTATATGACAGACTTAAAGTCTAAGTTGGAAAAAAGAAATTTCTGATAATTTATTGAATTGCATTCTTGCTTTAATTAAGAGAAGTCTTCATATTATCTTAACTTAAAATTACTTAATACTTTTCATACAGAAAACTCTATTACAAATTATCTAAAGCATCGATAATGTGATTAATAATTGAATTCAGTCCAGAACTACTGAAACAGCCAGTTTTGATTTTGTTCAAGACTTGAAAAAAATTCCTCGAGTTGAGGTAGAAATCTATGATGATAATACCATATGTAGCAACTTGAATGTTGTTGCTGTCACACAAAAAGGAAAATTTTCATGTTTATTATCAGGAACTTGTAGAAAATTACTTAATATTTTTATATAATTTTAAGTAAACGATTGTAATTAATGTTTTTTAAATTATAAAACTTCATTATATATAATATGTAGAAAATACTTGTATTTGTAGCGTTTTTGTGTAAAAATTCATTATATTTATGTATTCTTCATAAAATGTAAATACAACTTTTATGATCTTAATGAATTTTATTTTTCTTTTAATTTGCTGACATTTTTTGTTTGGAATCAATTTTCTTATATATTGTGTAAAGGGATGTTTAAATGCATGTTATAAGTTTTTTTTTATTAGTTTATAATTAAATTATTAGAGATGTGATCGATAGGTAGACATAAATTACAGTTTTTTCTCAGTATTTTAGCAAAAATGTTTCCTTGGGTTTTATTTAATTTTACTGCTTCACATAGGGTAGCACATGATAACAATAACTTATTCGTGTGTAAGCATTAAGATTACCTTAGCTAATGTAACTTCATATTAAAAGTAAGCTGTAGTAAACATACTTCAAATAGTGGTAAACATCATAATTGAACAGTTTCTTTATAATGTATCTTTTTTTTAATGTTTCTTCATTCTTTTAGTCATTTTATGGTATTTCAAAAAAGTTCTATTTCATTTCTTATTATAGAATTAATGTAATATGATAAATGGGTTAAAAAATTTTGTTTGTAGTAGAAAAAATTAAATGCCTCCTAAGTAATGAGTTATAAGATATATATACGGTTATGGATACGTGTTATGAGATATATATATGGTTAAAAATATTACTTTTTTAGTAGAAAACTTTTTAAGATTAAATTAAATATTAATGTTTTATTTCTATATGCATATTTTTTTAATGACTAAGACAAAGTAAGTATATGTCACTTGCTTGTCATCATATGTTCATAGTTGAACATTTTAAAAATATATCTGTTTACATTCCTTTTTTTTTTATTTTCAGAACAACATCTGTAGTAAATGGTAGAGAATATGTTCCATTTATGTCCATTGATTTGAAAGAGCGGTTTGCATACCCCATAAGCTTTAGTGATAAGGATGGTAAACTTGCTCTAAGTCCTAAACAAAAGAGTTATTTTAATAGATGGGTTCGTTTAGAAGACATTTCATCTAAACCTGTTCTAATTGACTTAATTGATTGTTTCAGCATAAGACAGGTTAGCCTCTTTTTCTTCTGTAACACATTATACTTCAGTGATTTTTATTGATGTATAATGTCATGCTATTTTTTAATACAGACTATTGTTTCCGATTGCTCCTTTATTGCATCATTAGCTGTTAGTGCTTTGTATGAGAAAAGATTTAGGAAAAAAGTGATAACCAGGTAATTCAAATTTTTTGTGTATTTTTAATATTTTTCAAACAATTTTAAATTGTTTTGATTGGCTTATTGTTTGATCATAAACAAGTAATTTTTATGAACATAAAACCTTTTGTGCTGTTCTAATTAAAAATATTTTTACACAGATGAAAAAGCTTGCTCATCTGAAAATAAATAGTGTAAGATATCAATTAATACTACTTTTTGATTTATATTGATGTATTCTATGTCTCAAAAATACTGATTATAATGGAATTTTGAATTAACAATAGTTTTTGGTATTCACAATTTGTTATTACAAATTTCACATTTTTCAAAAAAAAAAAAAATGCACTTTTGTCATTGTTTTTCATTCTATACTTGTGGGTAATGCTCTGAAATTTGATGAGTCATTTTGTCATAGGTAAAAGCCTATATATCCTGAATATATGATTTAGGACAAAGACTTTCAAATCTTAGTTGGTGTTGTTCACTTTTTTAAAAATGATTTATTAGAAAATCTCAAATAAATGATAAAACATTTGAATCTTGTCACTCAAATTAACTTTGCATTTGGAAGGTATTGTGATTTAATCCTAGATATGGTCATTTTATTTAAGATATCACAGATTTCTCTCAGAGTTGCAGTGAAGAGATATAGATAATTTCCTTCTCATTAAAGAAAATAAATTGTTTAAATTTGATTCAAAACTGGTACGATATTTTACTGATCTAATTAATAATCCTGAGAAAGGCTTCATTCTAAAAGATTTTTGTTAAAATGAGTTTTTCACTGTTTTATTTAACGATATTTAAATAAATCTTTAAATCTATCTTTCCTTTGTTTGCAAGTGAGTTAGATGTTATGTTAGTATTTTGAAAATAAATCTTTGAAGACAGATTTTTTTTTGTTGGAAATGATTGAGCTCTTTGCATGTTAACCATATCCCAGTTTAAGAAATATTTATATGTACAATACATCAAATGAAAAGGAATTCAATTGTAATGCTTCGAAAATGCATTAAAATATCAAATAATTAAACATGTTGATCAGGAAACAACAGCTTTTTGTCTGTCTGACATTTTATGCCTTTTGAAATAGCATTTAGGAAATATTTAAGATTTTGGTGGGTTTTTTTTTTTTTTTGCTACAAATAAGAGAATCTGTGATTTTATTGGATTTTTTCATATTTATTAATTTTTCCCTTACTGTTTATAAATTGTGTATGACATTCATTGATCTTCTTATTTTTAATAGCATAATTTATCCTCAAAATAAAGCAGGAGAACCAGTATATAATCCTTGTGGAAAATACATGATTAAAATGCATTTTAATGGTGTTCAAAGAAAGGTAAAATCATCATGTATTATTTAGTGTATATCATTATACTTATAAACTAGTTTCTTAATTATATATGAAATTTTTAATTTCATGTAAGGTTGTTTTAAATGTAGTTCTTTTATATCAGTCAATGTTTAATATATGTTCTACTTTATTTATTGTTATGATATCTAGTTAACTGTAGAATGCAGTTGTGAAAAGTATTTTATGAGTACCATATTTGTATGGTTTCCTGTGAATAATTTTTTCAAACTTTATGGAAATATTTTGCTAGTGATATTTGGAATTAGTGCTTAATTTTATCTCATTGATATTATTCATATTTTTACTTTTTTAACAGATCGTAATTGATGATTATCTTCCAATGGGTGCTCATGGAGATCTTTTGTGTTCTTTTTCAAGCAACAAAAATGAATTTTGGATCTCACTTTTGGAAAAAGCATACATGAAAGTTATGGGTGGTTATGATTTTCCTGGTTCAAATTCTGTAAGTCATTTTTAGAGTTTTAAATTTTGGGAATGTATAATGTTTTGATCAAGAATATTGGCTCTGTTTTTAAAGGAGGTATTAAGATTTCAGTAAATTTGTTAGTAAAGAATGTTATTGTCCTCTGTGAAGAATAATTTAATTAGATGGATATTTAAAAGTAGAAATGATTTGGCAGAACTATTTTTTTTTCCTATAATTGTAAAGATATACTTTTATGATGGATTTTAATACAGTTCTTCGTTATCATAAATTCTGTTACAATTCAATTTGGTTGTAAAAAACAAAATCTATGATAACATATTTTCATTAATTTCAAAAGTTCTATGCTAGAAAAGGATCCCAGTCAAAGAAGTTTTTGATTGTGTATGGTAAACTGTGTAATTAAAGTTTATTTGTTGCTATAAAAAATCTGTATTCTAAAGAAAAACAAAAAGAATTTCCTTATAGTATTATGTATATATTTTTCAAATGAATTTCTTGTGGAAGTTCAAATGTAAGAAAGCTATATTTTAAAAATATTCCATTTCAAATAAAAAAGATATTTGTGTGTCCTTTATTTTGTATTGAAGTTATTGAAATGATAAATTAATTTGTAACTGTAATTTCTGGATGTAAAAATGTATTACCATTATTAAGGAAAAAGAATATTATTTAACAATTTTATTTCATTTGTAACCTATTCTTCTTTATTTTCCAATTATCATTATGTAGATTGTATTCTTATACAAATAACTAAAAACATATTATGAAAGCTGCTTTATTATTATATATTTATGAATTTTAATTTTAGAATATTGATCTTCATGCTCTGACAGGATGGATACCGGACAGAATTTCTCTTGATAACTCAGATCCCACTTTCCCTAAAGATGAAACTTTTAAAAAATTGTATGACAAACATAATAAAGGCCATGTGTTAATCACAGTTGCAACTGGGGAACTGAGTGAGAATGAAGAAGACAGAACAGGATTGGTTAAAACTCATGCTTATGCTGTACTAGATATTAAAGAAGTTTTGGTATGTATGAATGAATTGCATTATTGGAAATTATATGTTTTTAATTTCATCAAAGAACAGTTATAGGAATTATTTAGAAATCTCTCTGAATTTATTTACTCTAAAAGAAATTTATTACTCTGAAATAGCTATCTATCTCTCATTAGTTATTTATTTCTCTAAAATAACCTTTTTACTCATACTCTAAGTGAAGAAACATTAATTTACCGACAATAAATACCGACAAATAATGTTTTTATAATATGAAACAAACAATAATTCTAAAACATATTTTGTCCCAACACAACAAAAGCAATGTTGCCATTTCTGAAACATAAACTGTATAAAACATAGATGAATAGATATGAATAGATAATGAATTACAAAACCTTTAAAGAAAATGATTACATAAGCAACGCTTGAAGCTCATGCAATATTACTCAGAAGCTGCAGTTAGAAAAATATAAACAAAAATATTAGAGTCAAAATATTGTTCAGGATTATATATACATATACACAATATATATATATATATATGCAATAATCTTATATAATATTATGATGTTATCAGTGAAATGAAATAAATAAATGACAGCTGTGTAGGTTTATTCATTCCAAATGGTTTATTGAATTATGATGATTATACATTGGATGATATTAGAAGCAAATTATTTTTGTAATATTGTCTAGTGATGATGAAAGAACCATCCATGATGGTGAGGCTCACACTGCAAACGAAAATAGCATAAAAGTTCAAAACAAACAAAGTCCCACTTTCCCTTAGGAAACAAAACTTGAATCATTTTTTTAAAATTATTTTTTGGCTTATTATTCACTTTTATTCCCCATGAACAAATCTGAGGTAGAATATTTCACCTTCAGGGAATGGGAATGAATAGTTTTATTTATTTATTTTATTTTCATTAATGTTTATGTATTCTTTCCTTTTTTTTTATAAGCATTTTTAAAGAAATCTTCAAACTAGTTGTTAATTGGTCAATATGTCTAATAATATGCATAAAACATTCTTATTCATTTTGGAATGTTTGTCTTATTTGTTATTATATCAATGAAAATATTATTTTTGGGGTAAACTAAATTAGAATTTAAAGGGTTAACTTTTTAATTTTTAAGGTAAACTAAATTAGAATTTAAGTTAAAATTTAAATTTTTTAAAAAACTTAATTAATTTTATTAAGTTTCAAAATATTATACATGAACTAAGGATCTTAATTTAAAATTTTATAATATCATTCAACACATTTAAAAAAAAATTAACTTTCACATTTTAAAACTTAATTACAATCTGAATACTAAAAAATATACAACCTTAAATTATTTGCAGTTTCTTGCAGATAAAGAACTCAAATACAATTGTTTTTACTCTTGAAGAGCCATGGTGAGGCTGTTAATTTATTTCAGATTATCTGTAAATGAAATTTGTGAGGTTCTCTTTCACATGACTATTTTTATGATAAAGATTAGACACATCTGTTGAAGAATTTTATTCTTGTAGAGTAGACTCATAGGAACATATATTTCATGAAGAAAAACTTAAGAAGTGATCCAAAAAAAATAATTTTCCTTGCCATGTTTTTAATTGTAAGTGAAGGTTGATGCAATTCAATGGGAACTTGATATTTTTCTTCTGTCTAAATCCATTGTTTTGGATTTCCACCCCAGTCATCCTGGCGGTTTTTGATATATCTTGGGTAATGTTATGTTGTTGTCAATGAAATAAAACAAATGACCATTAGGTTTAATTAGTCTAAGTGGTTTATTCAATCATGATGATAAAACTTTGAGTGATATTTGAAAAAAAAAGTATTTTTTATAATACTGTGACATGGCATGCATGGTTCATGCTACCAGAGGAAAGAGGAGAAAGAAAATGTTAAATTTCCCAGACAGCTTTTATAGGAGATAATGAAAGGAATTTCCCCAAAAACTTAAATTAGAATTATATCATTCTAATTTACCCAGGAAATTCCCGAAAAAATTGTATTTAGTCTATTGGAAAAAGTGATTCTTGGTGGAGTTTTACACACGCAGCTTGAAAAAGGAATTCAGTATTCTTAAAAGTGAAAGGAAAAGTTCCACATTAGTAAATTGATTTACAAAGAAAGATAATAAATTTATTTATCATCATCAATATATATATGTGTGTGTGTTCTAATTAGTTTTTGTTCATTAAATTTCCTTTACTTTAAGAGTTGTGAGCTTCAAATGCTTTTTTTATATATAAAGTAATTTTAAATTATCTTTGTATTGCTTTTAGTGACATATATCTATATTTCTCTTGATAATACATGTTATTAAAAGATAATTATTAAAGATCTGAAAAGCAAATTATTGGTTGTATTGATTGTTATAAATATCTTTTCCATTATAGGGTAAAAGATTGTTCCTTCTTAAAAATCCTTGGAGTCATTTACGATGGAAAGGTCGTTTTTCAGAACATGACACAAAAAGTTGGACTCCACAATTAAAAGAGGCTTTAAAATATGATCCCCGAAATGCTCAAATGTTTGATAATGGTAATTCAACTTAAATATGGTACTTTAAAATATAGTTCACTTTTTAAGTATATAATTCAATTTTTATTGTTAATATCATTTTTATTATATATTTATTTTATTGTTCATTATTTTAATCTGCAAAGCTCTCCTCTCATAATGTTAAAATATTATAACCCAATGGACTAAATTCATGTGACGTCACAATCACATGATATCTTGACAATGTGATACTCGCCAATGGAAACAAGTATTGTATTTGTTTTGCATTATGTTTGTGAAATATGTTGCGGTTCATAAGCTTAAGTAAGTTGCATTTTACTAAATATACTTCTTTTTAATTCAATGAAAAATAATCACAAAACTTTGTTTTATATATTTTTCACCCTAAATAAATGCAAAAACCCAAATTTTGGATTGCTGTAATATAAAGGTATTGAATCATTCATCTATCAACAAGCTGAAATGATGGCTACAAATTTATTTGGTTTACATACAGACATTTTGTTATAATTATGAAAACATCCTAATTTAATGGCGATTTTCTAGTATCTGAAAAAATATTTTTACTCATCTTCTTTAAAATTTAATTTAATAATATTATTTGAGGAAAGTTTGTAGATTTTTAATATGTTAGTACTTGTTTTTAACATTTGTTTAAATTTCCAGCATTGGGAAGCACATATATTATGTCGAATTTCATTCTATGATGTATTTGTTTTTTGACTGAAATACTGAAAAGAATTATTTAAAATAAAGCTTGATGCTTGTATATCCTTTCTTTTAGTGAAAACGCCATATTATTTCAAAATTTGTTTTCCACAGACAACACCTTCTTTTTTCCACTTCTAGAAGCATCAGGGTTGAAATGCTCGCTTTTGGTGCCATATTGGCTATATTTCAAAAATTTCGCTTTCTGGTCCCAGTAAAATAGCATTTTACCCAATTTTTTTTTAAAAAAGCTATATAACTCAAAAGTGTACAAATTTACAACTTTTTAAATCATAATTCATTATAAAACTGTTGTATACAGTTTAATTATGTATTTTGATTAAAGTAGAAAATAGTTTATCTAAATTTAAATCCAATGTTGCTTTATTTTTTAAACAGAATCAGCCTGATAAATAAAATGTCTATATTACATGAAAGATACTATTATTCAGAAAGAATTTAACTACACTTTAACAATTCATTTAATTTTCAGACGGTGTAGAATAATTGCAATATTAGAATAAATATCGGGGCCTTTATTTTTAACATGTTAGAATCAACTGATCATCTGTTGATGTATAAAAATATTTGGTACCTTTCCATTTCGCCAACACAAATCTCGCTAAGCAGACTTAATTGGCGACAACTCACAGTAAACACATATTCCATTTGGCATCGCTTGTATCATTTTTGGCGACTTTATCACTAGCATCAATGAAATTGAAAAGTATAAAATATTTATAAATGGAATAACTTGAAATATAAAATAAGATTAACAAAACAAAAAGGTTAAAATAACTCAATGGCCGCTAACAGGTCAAATATGTATCTTTTTAAAGCAGAAAATAATTTTAAGTTAATATCATAAGTATACAAACAAACACCAGAAGCATCTCTAAATAGGCTTAGCTCACTGAATGACATTTTAACAACACAATTAACTGTGAATAAGATTACAGATACATAAAAATAAAACTCATATTATTTCCAACCGAATATAAATAACTGAATAATGTAAGAAATATGATAATAATAAATGTATTAATCAGAATATACAAGATATACAATTTATATACAACTAGCATATAAGGAAATCCTATGTAAACACAGAACACTCCGATTTGTTTATAATATATTTCACATGATTCTGTGAATTTAGTCCATTTAAAGCACTTTTTCTGATTAAGTGGGATTCAGTAGTAATATCTTTCTAATTTAATTATGTTATAAATTCTGTCATATTTTAATATACTATTCATTTTTATTTGAAACAATTTATTTCTTCCTATATACATGTTTCATATATTAAGTTTTGTTCTTTAATATCAAATGAATTTTTAATTGCATACATTTAAATAAAAAAATTCCATATTTTTATTTCTTTATGAATTTTGAGAATATGGTAAGGCCATTTGATAAATCAACATGTTGCTATTTTATAAACTTATAGAAATATTAGAAGTTTTTTAAACAAGAAAATACACTGAATAAAGGTTTTTCTCATTTACATTAGCTGAAGATAGTTTTAGTGAATAAATTTATATATATTAATTATAAAATATATATTAATTTTAGAAAATGTAATACTCCTGTAATTATATCAAACTTTTGTAGAATTTTCTTCACAGTTTTAGTCTTCTCTGAAAGTTTTTAGTTCCTACTTTTTTTTTTTTTTTTTTTAAAGTATTTTTGGTCTAAAAATTTCCAAAAATATATTTAAAATTTTTTTTTTTTTTAATTTAAACTGAAAGAATTTTCTATTTTCATAGTTTTGCATTCAGTGTATTAAACATATAATTATATTATATTATTAAAAATAATTGCTTTCTTTAAAAATATATTAAATTACAGGTGTCTTTTGGATTGATTATGATTCACTCATTCATTTTTTCCGTGTTTTATATCTGAACTGGAATCCAGAAATATTTAAATATACCTATTGTATACATAAGTGAGTATCTTTCATGTTGCTAATTTTTATTGCTTGTTATTTTTAATAATTATTAATACTCGTTAAGCTTCCATGTTCTAAAACACAAATTTCCCGTTAAAATTATCTGGTTATTTGCATTTGTTTCACTATTGTATCAATTATGTCAAAGTTTTATTTTTATTGCTCAAAAATTATTCTATTATTTATATAATTAAAAGAGTCATTGAAATTTCTTAACATTAAAAATGTTAAATGTATTTTAATAAAATGTAACTTCTAGGTCTTGGAAAGCTGGCTTAGGACCTGTTAAAGACGTATATAGCATTGGCGAAAATCCCCAATTTGTCTTAGATTTGAAGTCAACAGGCTGTGCTGTGTGGATTTTGCTAACTCGTCATATAGTAGATAGGGTATAAAAGTTCAATTTTTTGACATAATTTTCTTTTTGTTATAAAATTTATATGCACCTTTTCTCTCTTGACTTTTGAAATAAGAGTTTATTTAATTGAAATATAAATGTAATTATTAAAATTATATTTTTTATATTACTACTACAATTTTCCTTTTAATTTAAGAAAATATTACATATAAAGAAGAAAAATATTCATATGAATAAAACTTTCATTGAAAATAAATTTTATTTCTATCGAAATTCATTGCTATCTCATTTGCACTTGTAATTCATAGCTTAAGAAGTGGCATTATAGAACAAAAAGATGGATATCTCTTCAATTTTTATATGCTGGAGAGCTGCTGTGTGGTATTTGTAATCTGAAAATGTTGTCTATTTCATTTGTTATATAAAAAGGATAGATATATTTTAATCAAAATACTTCAGTCATTCCTTTCAATATACAGTATTCCTCCCTTTACACATTTTAATGTGCTTTACTAAACTGTTTTGAAATGTTGCCACATTTATTATGGGAAAACACAAAATCAAAGATATCTGTATAGTAATTTGTTTTGCACTCAGCTAACCTTACCTATATTTGTATGATGAACATTTGTGTTGCAGTATAAAAACAATTAGATTTCATCAATAAGGGATGGTATTAATAAGGAATATAATAACATCAATAAAGGGATGACATATCAATCATGATTCCATTTACATCTTATTTTTGTGTGGTATTAATTACCTGTATCAATAAGTAGTAATTAAATATGTTTCAAAATAAGCAATATTTTGTGTAGGCTGTAATGCTATGGTTAATTTTAAACTAATAGCCTATTTTTCTCTCTTATAAACAAGAAATATTTATAAATCTAATGCAAATTGATTTTTTTACTATTTTCGGTACTTGTCTATTATAGGGCGCCCACCAAATTAAGAATGCACCAATGTCGCCAAGCTAATAAAAAGCACCAAGCAACTGAAGCATGAAATTGTAATGTAGGAAAGAAATTAACATACCAATAAATCATATAAAATTTTTTATTTTTATACATTTTTATTTAATAATCTTTTTATATGTATAAGATATAGAGAACACACTTCTCTCATGTAATGTTTTCAGTCAACTGTTGCACCCTTAGACATATTCAATTGTTTGTGACACTATTTAATGGACATCAACTCCTCTGCCCAACAATACATAAATCGTATTGCAATAATGAACAGTATTTTGGAACCAAGTCCCCAAATCCGTAAAAATGCCATTTTTTTAACATTCAGTGTGTGATTTTTGCCCAAACTCTGAGTATTTTCGATCTGTTCGAGATATTTCAAGACAAATACAACTAATATTTACAAATTTATAACTGCATATATATGCGTGCGTGTGTAAAGAAGAGAAGAGAGAGAGTAAATAAATGTTCTGAAGTATAGAACGAAAAATGATTTATGGGAGGTTGGAATTTTTGTCAGTAGTATTAAGTCTAAAACTATATGAAATGTCTTTATCTCTTTTATGTTACCAAAGAATGTTCTAATTTTTAATGTAACAATTCATCAATTCTGAAAGTTTTAGTTGAATTTTTATGATATTTATTTGTAAACTTATTTGTTATAGATATGGAATCTGCTCTCTTAACCTATCTCAATATATCTAGTTACTCTAATTGAAGAAGGGAATTCATATAGGACCTGTCACATTTTGCTGTTCTCTAGCTTATCTCTCTAATTTTTGTAAAGGCCCTGTATAACTGAGCAATGAATGTATTGTTTGAACATAATGAGCCCTGTCTGTGATTATTTGTTTTGACATATTTTAATAGGTTTTTTTTTTTTTTTTTCTTCTTCAAAACATAGGTGAACAATGTTAATATAATGTTAAAAAATGAACTAAAATTAAAAATGTGGTGGAGAGCAATCTATTACATTATTGTCATTTGTTATCAAGTGAAAGATTTGTTGTAGCACAACAAAAATAACAAAAAAAAGGTTGAAATTTCTGTTGCTTTTAAACCCAATT
The DNA here is from genome assembly GCA_019974015.1 of Nephila pilipes. Classification (NCBI taxonomy): domain Eukaryota; kingdom Metazoa; phylum Arthropoda; class Arachnida; order Araneae; family Nephilidae; genus Nephila; species Nephila pilipes. The sequence goes on from BMAW01056700.1 coordinate 1,116,073, forward strand.
TATTCACAGCATCTTATTCTTGAGTATTTCTTTATGTTTATTGTTTATATAAGTTTAGTTGAAAGGTAATGGCATTTTATTTTTTGAAAAATGACTCATAAAAGAACAAAAGGAAATGTGTTATATTTTGAAGCATAACTGAAAACATCATGTTTACTTTTTTATGTAGATTATCATCTCTCTCTAAAAGATTCGTTACCATTCTTGTATTAATTAATTGTATCATTCTCTATAATTGTTGTGAACAAATGTTCATCATTTACGGGATATATATCATTGTTAACAATACTCGTAATCTCTGTTTATAACAAATAATTGTCCTGATAAACAATTTTCATTGCATTATATTGCATTACGTAATCATACTGCTACCTGTTGCCTTAAAAAAGATCAGCATTTAGGAAAAGTATACATTAAATAAATTTAATTTAAAATGTGATATGCATGTATATATTGGTTGTTGATTATTGATTGAATTAATTTAATGACAATAGTATTGCCCTCTATATGTAGAAATACTTAAAAATCGGTTTTTAATGACTTTTGCTGCATATTTTGTGAAAAAAAATTTCTAACATTTATTTCAATTATATTTTTGAACAATTTGATTTAATGATCCATTTCATTATCATATCAAAGCACCAATCTCATGGCAGCTGGTTATATGGGTTCTCCCTTAGGAGGGAGGGCTTACCTTCTTTAGGTAAATACAGGACTCGTGACATCCCCCTTCCCCAAGTTATCCTAGTGATCTTTTTTCTATCTTATGGAGTTTACTGTCATTGGTGAACGTAAGTGATATGCCCTAGTGGTATCCATCTCTATTTTCAACTCTTCTACTTGTTAACCAGTTTTTACCTTTTTTTCTATTTCGAACATCTAGTTTACATTTGCACATGGTTTGGTGTAACATAGCCAGATTTAGCTTTTACACCATAAACTTGGACTTTTACTTAATATTAGAGGGCTTTCTATGTTAAAAATTTACTTTATTAAAAATACTATGATAATCTTATAACATATCTTGAAAATAATTATAATGTTACTGTATTTTGTGTTATATCATTTTTATCAGATTTGATTGCATTATAAATCCTAAAAATTCTGTTTTGTTTACAGGATGACTTTGCTAATAACAGGGAATTTATAGCTGTAATGGTTTATAAAAATAATGGTCGTAAAGTATATATACCTAGTAAGTAAATTCAATTTTGAATCATATTAAATGATGAAGGTATATTATTTATTTACTAAACAAACTTTATGTCAGATTTTTATAATTTCTATTTGTAATTTTTACTAACAAAAACTTTTAAAATGAATACTTCTTAATTTTCAATTTTCTATTGTCATTTTTGAAATATAGTTTTACGCCTTACATGAATAGAACAGGTTTTAATGATTCAAATAAAGTTACTAGATCTCAGTATAATAAAGGGATTCATTCTTTCTTATATGATGTGTAAAATGAATGAAATTTTTTCTTTGTTTATGCTTTTTTTTTTTTACTTTATTGTCATATGTAAGTATTTAAATTATAAGAAATGTATATTATATTTCATGTAACATGTTTGCAAACTGAAGTATGAGAGAAATGTTAATATTTATTTAAAAAATTTAATTTAAAGAAATTTATGTTTTGTCTTTTATAGCTGTAATAGTTTCAAAATAATTAATTAATATTTTATATCATTAGATAAGTAAGGTAAACCTAATATCTGATATTTGAAATTAGTTTTGATGGTTAAGTTTAATTAAGAAATATATTTACTAAATACTCAGAATTTAGTAAATGTACATTTAGCTGAAAATTTATGTATTAATTTTTTGCATGTGTAAAATTAAAATTTGAAACATTAAAATATAATTTTTTTGAAGTAAAGAGTTCATTTTAATTTAGAACCATTAAGTGACTGTTGTAGTAAATTTTATCTATATTCAATTATATTATCACTTCCAAATTGTGTAATATAAAAATTATATTTACACTATTACACTTACAGCATCATCATTTAAGCATTTAACAATTTGATTTATTCAAAAAAATGGGAGATGGCTTGACATGGCCTCTTCCATATAGCATCAAAATCTATCAGGTGTTTCTGTTCAAGTGGGGGCAATGCTATCAATCTTTGACATAAGTTCTTCATTTATATTGTAATCACTTTTAATTTAAAAAACGTATAAAAAATTAAGAAATAAGGCAATTGTAAGTGTATCTTCTATCATTTTAAAACAACATATCAATAATTTTAATTCTTAGAAACTTTTGTTGATTATGTTACATTAAAATTTTTATTTCTTGATTATTATTTTTTATATATATAAAACCATGCATGACGTAAGTTTTATTTCAAATTAGTCATTAATTTCTCTATCATCTAGATGAGCCTGAACCTCTTTTTGCTGGAGTGAGAATCAACAGTCCACACTATTTGTGTAAAATAGTTGTTTCCCCAGGTGAAACAACCAAGTATACATTAGTTGTGTCACAATATGAAAAAACCCACACAATCTATTATACCTTGAGAGCTTATTCTACATGTCCTTTTACTCTCTCTAGCATTCCTGATGTTTTTAAACATAAACATGAAGTTAGTAAATTTTATTTAGTAGTTACTTTATAAATTATCTGGTATATAACTGTAAGTAAATATATAATTATTTTAAATCTTACTTACTTATTTCTGAAGGTTATTCATTGTATTAAATATTTGTAAAAGTGATAACCAAATTAGATGTTTTAAATTAATAGCTTAGCTACCCAAAGAATAAAATGAAATTGAATCAAAAAATTTAATATTTACATGCATCTTATTCTAACAAGGGTCCTGAATAATAATATCAGCATATAATAGGGCAAAATTTGATGTTCTGTCTGAAAAAGTTAATTTCTATTTGAAAAATATCTTTTTTTTTTTGTTTGAAAGTTGATTTTTGTTAATAATTTACTTGTTTCAAATATTAAGAATATTTGAAACTAGTAAAATTACATGTTCAGAAGTACAGAGTTATTCAAAATAAATTATCTGATTTCAAAGTGTTATATTTTCAAAAATAAATGACTCAGAAGAATAAGTAATACATGAATGCAAAAGGAAAGTGTAGAAGTGTTTTTTACAAATATTCAGTAAAACTTTGTTTAGTTGCACGTATTATGTCAATTCGATATGTAAATTTCTGCCAACATGTGTAAAGAGTCATTGGTAATTGATTGTACAACAGCAGTATTCGGCTATTTAAGTTCACATATATTTGTAGGCAATGGTGGTGTGTACACTTCAATTTTTACAAACCTCCAAAGGAAGAAATAGCATGGGGCTATATTTGGTGATTTTGGTTGCCACTGTGTAACATTGAGTCGTCTGGTTCACTTTAACCAATCCTCTGCAATTTAACTTCTTGAAAGCTTCCAAAACGGCTTTCGTGATATAGCTTCATGAAGAACTCACGAGTACCTCCATTGTTCACTCTGTAAAATTTGCACTTTTTTTGTATTTACTTATAACATTACAGTATTGTTTATTTTTGCAAATATGGAATTTTGATATTGGTTGATCCATTTTGAGCAACCCTGTATTGTATAGGTATACAGTTTTCTTTTTAAAAATATTAAATTCAATTATATAAAACCATCATGTAATGAAAACTAATGAATAATGCACAGGTTTGAGGAAGTCATGTGAATATTTATGTTATTTTCATAATACTCTTTTAATATTTTCATAAGATTGAGAATTTATTGATTACTAATAACTTAAGATGAGTAAAATTAATAATTTTAAAGATGTTAGTTGATGCATATTACCAATAAGTAATCTTATTAAAAATTATAAGTAATGCTATTCTAAAATTAGAAAAACTAAAATATTGTCAGACTTGATTCAATAAAAATTACCACTTTGATATTTATTAAACTTATTTTAAACTTAAAGGTCATGCACTGATATGCTATTATTGAACGAAATTTATTTTAAGTATCAAACTTATCTGATCTTACTTAAGATTTATGAAGTGTTTTATTATATTAAATATATTTTTTTAGGAATTGAAATGTGTTTCTATAAATTGTTTGTATTCTGTTTTGTTAAACTGATTTGTAGAGAATATCTCTTGCTTGGCATTTGCTTTAGATAAATAAATAACTATGCGAATTATAAAAAATGATGAAGATTGATTTTGAAAATGAATTAAGATATAAAGTTTTTAGATCCACTTCTCTGTCTTTCAGTTTATTGTACTAATGCCTATAATAGATGAATCTTCTTATGAACGTCATTTAAAAGCATTGTATGAATGTCATTTAAAAATATTGTAATTTGTTCCGAAAAAAAAATTGTTGTTGATATTTTTGAATTTATTTAATAGATTAAGAATGGTGAATGGACTGCTGAATTAAGTGGAGGCTGTAAAAATCATCCTCAGACTTGTCAAAACAATCCTATTTATCAAATTGCATTGCAGTCTTCTTCAGATGATAATAAGCTGTTGATTGATCTCAGAGGTCCAAAGTAAGATATTTCAAACATTATTTGTATGTGGAAAAAAATTGAATATGTGAATTAAAATAGTCTAGTTTACTCTCAAAGGATAGTTATGTGTTTGTGTAAAAGGTTTTTATGAATAAAAATTTTACTGACAGAATTTAATCATGATTTTGAAGTAAATGAATATGATTTGAAATTTCAAATAGAGATTTAATAAGTGTATGGTATTTTTAAAGCATTTGATAAAATATTAAATATTTTATAAAATTATTTTCTTATATAAAATAAAAATATTCCATTTAAAAAGGTTTTTCAATTTGAATTTTTATTAGTTAAAAATATATTTACATTCTGATGATGGGATATTCTTTATTTGTACATATATAAGGTCATAAAGGTTAGTTATATTGAGATTATTTTCTCAAAACCCACAGGTTCTTCCAGAAATCAGCTGACCCATAGCATAATTATATTATTTTGTTTGCTTAGTGAAGATGTTATAAATTTTACATATTTTTAGGCAATTCTATGTGGGTTTTGATGTTATTACTGTGACAGTAAATAATTCAAGTAGTCCTGGATATTTTTCAAGAAAGGCACCTCCTGCTTTCAGGTTAGAATCTTGCATTTTATATTGTTTTAGTTCATAATTTGTTAAAAATTTAATTTTTTTAAGTAAATTGGGAACCTTATTTAAATTGTTTTGTAAAAAAAAGGCCACAAATAATTCTAGATCTTTTTGAGTAAATTATAATATCTTCTTGAAAATAAAAAAAGTTATACATTTAAAAGAAATTTTGAACTATTTTATGTATTTAAAATGTGTTGCTTAATGATCAGATTATAAAAAATTATTCATAATAAGCACTATTTCATGTGAAAAATTTTGTTAACATTGTCACATGCTTGTGAATGATTTCCTTACAAATTGGACCACAAAAAAAAAAAAAAAAAAAAAAAAAAAAAAAATTTTTTATATTTAATTTTTTGTTTACTTTTACAGGGCTGGTTGTTGCATTTTAGAAATTTATGATGTTCCTGCTGGCATTTATAACATAATGCCGTGTACTTTTAAACCTGGTCAAAAAGGGCCTTTCTTTCTTACTATGAAGTCAACTTGTCCAATCAAAGTCTCTCGATTGCAATAACTTTTGTCATTCTCATCTAGTGCTATTTTATAAATTGTTTGTAAATAAAATTTATTTTTTGTTTGTATATTTTTAAGAAACAATTTTCGATATATGTTGCAAAGCTTATGTAAACCTAAAAATCAAAAATCAAGGAGATAGAAATTTGAAAATAGGTACAAAATCTTTATGGGAAATAATTACTTTAAATTTCATGGTTTCTTTCAATATAATTGTTAAGGAATATAGGTTTCTAATGGGATACATTACCCTGAAAACTGTTTTTCTAAATATTTAAAACATTTATAATTACTAATTAAATTTATGCTTTTGTAAAAAACAACTTTGGCATGTTTCATCATTGATATAATGGCAAAATTTTAAAAATAAAGGTTGAAAATTATACATAATTTAAATCTATTACCCTCCATTACATACATTAATGAAAATGTGGAGAAATAAATTTTTACATTGTTATTTTAATATAGTTTATTAATCATTTACTTTATGTACTAAAATGAATATATTATTATTATTGGTGAATTATAATAGTGAACGTTATTTAAATAGATGTAATTGTTTTGTGATAATTGTAAACAATTTATTAAAAATTGAGTAAAAAATGGCTTATAACAGAATTTTCTTATGTTTTTAAAATATATATTATTCTAATTTGTGGATTGTGAAAAATTATTGTAAGCTTTACATTTACTAGTTTTGCTCTCTAAATTGAACCTTTTTGCAGACATGAAGCTTTTCTATAAACTTATTTCTTTGAATCATTTATTCTTAATTTATGAAATGATGAAAATGGTTAAAAATTACTCAATTTTTTTAAATTTATGAAAAACTATTCGTTGAAAAATCAGTTGTTCAATTAAAATATACTCTTATTTATATTTTTTCCAAATGTGGAAGAAATTTCTTTTGCCTCTAAAATTATAATTTATTACTAAAAATTGTAAAATATTAAAGTTAGCTAAATGCTAGTAACTGTAGTATTTTTTGAGGTTGTATGTTGTAAAAACAGTTAAATCACTCTGATATTTGCAGATAACTTCAGTAATAAAATCATTGGGTTTTCATAAAATTGTATGCGTATACTCACATATATTCATAAGCATATTTTATATGTGATGAATGAAGCATGATTAAGAATAGCTGTGTTTGACTTTTTTAATGATATGAACATAAATATTATAATTTTAATAGTTTATCTACGTTTTTAAGAAATGTTAAACCAAGAATAAATCATTAAAATTTTGCTTGAATATATGTATTATTTCATTTTCAGAATCATAAGTTATACATATTTCTTTAAAATTGATTAAATATTGTACAATTTTTTTCATTTTGAAAATTGATTCCATTTCTGCTTCGGAAAAAAATTTCATTTAAAATAAAACTGGACTACTTGTTATTAAATAGGAGCTTTTATTATATTAGTTTCTATCTGGATGTCTTTTTATTTGAAAGTCTTAAAATTATAAGATTTGTTGAGAAAATATTTTACATTAAAAAAAAGTAGATTCATGGTAGAAATGTAAATGAGAGATATTTAAAGAACTGTGTTACTTTATGTATTTTTTGAGAATATTTTAAATTAAAAGATAAAATAAGGTGTAATTTCTTTCATTCATTATTTTGAAATTCAAAAAATTAGCTTTTTCCTAAGATTTAGACTATAAGTAAAAATGAGAAAATGAAAGATTTTTCTGATAAAATCAGTTTTATTATAAAAAAGCAACAATATTAAACATATACTTATTAATTTCATTTTTGTTTTAATTGCAGAAAAGTTAAATAAGTCATTGATGTTTGTCTCATTACAAATCTATTAATATATCTTTATGTAATTTATAAATTAACTAAAACATATTAATTTGTATATCGAAACAATTACTAATGATTATCCGAATTAAAATAAAAATATTTAATTTTAATTATAAGAAAAGATTACTATATGTGTGTTATCTCCAGTGTTCAATGTCCACCTGCAGACGGCATCTTTTCAGGGGTGAGTGGAAGATGTCACTCACACAACCACCAGTGTATAAGCGAGTGATTTGACTCTCAAGAGTAATGATTGCAAATAAATAATTGATGTTATAGAACCAGTAATTATTCTTTGTCTAAGAATTAAAGACATCCACAATGCTGTATTCACTAGATCATTAGCTGTAAGTTTATTACTAAGAAAAGTAAGAGTAGAGAACAGTTGTGTTTGACTTTCTTACAAATCAGAAGTGGGATATTCAACCCTGGCCTACATAGTGGACTGTGAGGAAAGAAAACAAAAGCTAAATAATTTTCTTTTTCTTTTATGCATGTACTTCTGAAGTGATTTGTTATGAATAATAAATTGTGTAGCCTAGTGGTCAAGGTCGCGGACTAGCGGCTGGTGGTTTTCCTTCAGTCGCGGGTTCGATCCTTGGCCGCCAAAGACCCGCCGTGTAGCCGGGGCTGATGCACGTTAAATCTGCTCGGGGCCCAAAGTCCTCCCATTGGTGTGGTGTGGATGTTAGGAGAGGGGGTGCCAGCTCAGGTGTCGTCCTCGTCACTTGACCGTGGTTCAAAATTACGAGGTCCGTCGCCAATAGCCCTCGTGTTGCTTCTAGCGCGACGTTAATAAAAACTAAACTAATCCGAACAAACCAGGGAGCGTTTACAATTTTCCTAATATAGGAGTTGGTTGCAATGTGCAATTTCTTAAGGTGAATCATGGCGCTAGCTCCTCAGATTTGGGATGCGTACGTCATGACCGGTCTTACAATGGTTTTGTAAAGCAAAACTTTGTGTCTGATCGCCAAAGTACTCTTTCGAGCAATGAGTTTCTTAATCTGGAATTGAGTCGCTCGCCCTTTAACACAAGTGTGCTCAATTTGTTTTGAAAAAGTTAATTTGGAATCCAGAATGCACCCTAGATACTTGTAATGTAGTACCCAGGGCACTGGTTAGTCGAAAATGTTTAGTGTTGCTAGGTTTGGAAGTCTCTGTCTCCTCGTGAACAAGATGGCTGCACTTTTGGACGCATTAACTTTGATTTTCCAGTTCATGAGTCAGAGCTCTAGCTGGGAGATGTGTTGTTGGAGATAGGAAGTGACGACGGGCATGCTCCTGTTTTGTGTCAGCACAGCAGTGTCATCAGCAAAGAGAGCTAATTGCGTATTAGTAGTCTGGGATATGTCGTTGACATACAAATTGAAGAGGGCGGGGCCAAGCAGACTTCCTTGAGGGACAGATGATTTGATTGGTCGCGCAGTGGAGAGGATGTGTGCTATCCGAACTCGAAAAGTTCGGTTCGAAAGATAGCAGTAAAGGATTCGAATTAAATTTGGTGAGAAATTTAATCGCATGAGTTTGTAAATAAGTCCAAGGTGCCATATTTTGTCAAAAGCCTTGGCTACGTCTAAGAAAAGTATACCCGTGGTGAGTAATTGTTCAAAGCCTGTGTGAATCATTTCTGTGACTCGCAAAAGTTGGTGGACGGTACTGCTCTTAGGTACGAAGCCACATTGCTGCGGGATAATAATATTATTCGCAGTGATGTGTTGATTCAGGCGGCGAAGAATTACAAATTCGTATACTTTAATTAAGCTGCTAAGCAAAGAAATTGGTCTATAATTTTGAGGAATGTCTGGTGCCGACCCACTTTTATGGATCGGTACCACCACGGCTGTTTTCCAGTTGTCCGGTAAATAGGAATTTCTTAACATGCAATTAAGCAAATAGGTTAAGAATACAAGGTATTTGTGGGGAAAATTTTTAATCTTGCGATTAGTGATTCCATCTGCCCCTGGAGCCTTGCGATGTTTGATTTTATTAATGTATTCCAAAATTTCCGTCGGTTTGGTTGGTTCTATAAAAAAAGAGAGGGGAGCCACTAAGCGGTCACCCTCCCGCTCAGTGCCCGCAGCACTTTCATTCTGCGGCGATGCTTTCATTCTGCGGTCGAGCTACGTCCGGTTCGGAGAGAAAAGCTTGAACTGCATGTGTTACCTGCGCCGAGAACTCTGGGTTTTCGATGTCTAGGTTTGGATAAAATTGTTTTTCTAGACTATCTGAAATTACACCTCAGCCTTCTATATGGGGTAAATTGTGACACTGCCGGCTGCGCCCTTTAAGGGCGGAATGTTTTGAGGAGGTCTTCTTAGGAATTTAACTTTACGCCAAAGTGAGTTGTCATCGGGATTGAGTGCAGCTATATCCTCATCCCATTGTTTTTTAGAGTATTTTAATCTCCCTGGCTATCTCATGCTGGAGAGTGCGGTATTGTGATTGAAAATCGGGGTCCCTAGTTCTTTGCCAAAGCCTCCGCACTCGATTTCGCTGCTTAATTTTTTCTTTGATTTCAGTGGGGAGGGAGCGGGGAGGATTTTTAAATTTTGGTTTCGAAGCCGCAGCTAATGCCTCTGTTAAATTTTGATTGAGTTTGCTAATAGCATTCTCAATATCTTCATTGCTGGTAATTTTGACTACAGGAATATTTTTATTCCTTAATGAAAATTTAAAATTATCCCAGTTTGTGGATAATTGCTCTGGGTTTTTAATAAGAGCAGAGTCAATTTTGAAATTTTGAACGATCGGAAGATGATCCGAGCTTAGTTCATTTAGAGTTCGGATGTTATAAGAAAAGGGAATATTTTTAAGAATTGCTAGATCGATGATAGATCCTTCCGATCTACCAGGGGGGGCATGAGTGATAGACTGCGGAACAGCTATTCTCACGTTTCGCATACTATTGATGGTGCTAAGCAGTAATCGGCCAAACGCGTCCGATCTAGCATTGTTCCACGCAATATGCTTTGCGTTTAGGTCACCAGCAATGATAACGTTGTTTCCAATGTTTAAAAGTTTTTTCAAATCCTCCACCGGAAACCTAATATAGGGCCTTTTGTGTCGGGCGTATGCGGAAACGATTCTCTGGCGGGGGGAATTTTTAATTTGGATTTCGATGGCAGTTGCGTCCATGTTGTCAAGTTTTGGTAAAGGGACTCTGCTTTGAACTAGATTGTTCTTGCAATAAATAGCAGTGCCGCCATAAGTTCTGAGGGTAGAGATGTCTATTCTATCGTCTTTATATAGACGATAGTTGGCGATCTGGGGTTCCATGCCAGGTTGAATCAAAGTTTCTTGTACCAAGAAAACATCAAAGTTTTGCTCGTGAACAAAATCACGAACCTCTTGAATTTTTGGGCGCAGTGAATTTGCGTTTTAAAATCCAATTTTAAGGTCTTGCACATTCGGGCTATTGAATGTTAAGCTTTAAATTTAAAGAAGCGCACAATAGGCTTCGAAGATAATGTAGGAGCGATCGATATCCGTGGATGCAACACGGAGGGCGGGAAGAAAATTCCTAAAGGCCGTGACAAGTGCGTCTCTATTAACGCTCGTGTCAGCGATCATTTCAAACAGGTCCTTTAGCATACCGGCGTAAAAACGAGCATCTCCGGTAGGCCTAGGAGGAGGTGGAGGGGTGATGCGCGGACTCTCCGTAGTTTCCCCCTGCAGTGCGGCTGCGTACTGCAGGGTTGGTTCGACCTTCCGATATCCAGAGATGTCAGGGTGGGGAGGTGGAGCGGGCTGCTTCCTGATTGGCTGCATGGCGCTGCCGGTAAGTTTAGGAGCTTGCTTGGTTTTCGATTGCTTTTTGTTTGATTTTTGGGTATTTGCTGGGTGTCTAGGGCACCTGCGCCAATTCGCAGCGTGTTCACCTGAGCAGTTTGCACATTTAAGTGGGTAGTCAAATGTTTTGTTGCACTCTTTAGCTGGATGGGGCCCAGCACATTTGACGCACTTGACTGGAAGGTGACACACTTCCATGAATGGAACCAGCCTTGTCAGCGCCAATATTGATTAAATTTCTTCCCTTTATAATGCTCGATGACTACTCTCGTGCCAAAAAGCTCAATGAAAGAGAAGATTTTTTCCGCATTTGGTGTATTTACCAATTGTAGGTAGAAGAGAGGCATGGGTGCTTTGGTGCGAAATTTTGTAAGTTGGGTAATCTTATGGATAGAGAACCCTTCTTCTTCGAAAGCTGTTTTGATCTCGTCCACATCAGTATTGGATGGTAGGCCACGGACAACTACCTTAATAGGGCGTTGTTCCTTCAACATAAAGGATTTGAATTCAACACCCGATTTTTTAAAGAACGTTGTTTACGCTCGGTACTCGTCCGCGGTTTCTACCGTGACTTTGAAGAATCTGACGGTCAGTTTAGACTGAACGGTAGGGGCCTGTAATTTGGCAAAAGTGATTAACGTCCTCCAATCCCCCTTCGGGTTAACGAAAAAGGGGGGGTTGGGAGGTGAAGCAGCCACCACCGGGTCCAAGATGTTGACGTCGACATCAGGATCTGGTGTCGGGACGTCTTGTACAATATTATTGAGGTTGGCCTTAGGAGCCTTCCTCGTTAGGTGCTTAGGAGGAGAGATGAATCCCTCGCTATCCCTAGTCCTTTTTGCCGGCTTTTTTCCCTGAGGGGCAGAGTCTGGTCTGTCCTGACTGGGGGAGGGAGCGGCAACTGGAACACTTGCAGGTTCCTGACTTGGAGTCGGGTTGGTAAATTTTTGGATTATCATATCCAATTCTTTTTCGCTGGCAGGGAGTTTGAAGAGAGGATGTCACCCATTTGGACTAGTACCTTATCAAGGTTTTCACCTGCCTTGCGGAGTTCATCATGAATTCTCAGGAATTCGGGGTCGTCCTTCTTGGTCAGTCCAAGTTTCCTGGCCCAAGCTGCACAAGCATTCTGGCCCTGGAGGGCTTGCCTTGTGATGATGAAGTTTTTCGCGAAGTACTCTTCATTGAAAACTCTGCTGGCTGGGGAGGCTGTAATGGCCACTCCTTGTTCAATATTTGTGTTATCAATATTATCGTTTTGTTCCTTAGCAAGATCAGTCCTATCGGACCAGTTGTTCTGCGCGTCCATCATTGATGAAGGCTCAGACGAGAATCCAAACAATATTCATACAGTCAGAATACGCACGTTTGCAACAGAAACTTAAATTTCTTGACCAGATCTTATGACGCCACTTGGTGTGGTATTCCACCAAATCTTCTCAGTTCTTGACTCAACAGATAGTAGTTTTATTCAAGGAAAATTCAGCTTTTTTTTTTTTCGCTTTCCGTCGAGCTTGCGCTTTCCGAACTCCTCTATCGTTTCAGCGCCGAAGCCTTGTATCGGAAAAAATTAGCTGTAAAAATGAGTCAGATATTTCTTCAGTATATATTAACAGCAAAATAACGCTAGAAAATTCTTAACAGCAGTCATGAAATCGAATTCAAATATATAATAATGAAAATTTTCACCATGAAAATAAATAATCCATTACGCAATTCATTACGCCGCAAAAACAGCAGAATCATATTAATCAGTATTCATGGAATATTCATTTAAACTGGGTCCCAAATTTTATACGTGAATATTTTATTGATTCTTGGCCAAGTTTATAGAGACACATGAATTTGAAGGAAAAAAGACACGAATATGAAAGCATTCAAACTGGTGGACACGAAAATAAAAAAGAAATCTCAAGTTTACGAATTATCGCGCTGATCCTAAAAACTATTTGCGAACAAATTCGAAATCATATAATCAAATCACAAGTTGATTTCGGGGAGTCTTTACTTTACGGGGCTGAAGATCATCCCACCTTCCCGAAGATATTGTTCCAATAGAGTAAGACCTGTGTGGTGACCGGGTATGACAGAATAGTCACACGTTTTAAGAGGCGATTAAAGTGGGTACCCAGCATCTGGGGGTATAACCGGGCACCCTGCCCCTCGTGATTATACTAGAGGACCTCAGGAACTTGCCCTTAGGTATGTATGGGCATCATGACCCTGAGGCACCCTAATGATCTTTTTCTTTCCCATGGAACTTACTGTCTGTGGTAAATACGGGTGACACATCTTCGGGTTATCCTAGAGATCCTTCTCTATTTTCAACCCTCTTTCTTGTCAATCAATTTGTCTTTTTTCCAATTTTTCACGTCTAGACCACAGTTAAATCTTGTTTGGCTCAGTATAGTCACATCTGGCCCTAGCGCAATTTTATATATATATATATATATATAACTTTACGTTCACTCACTCACCGAAGAATAAATATAACTCTTCAGTACGGTGTCTTAACACGTTATTATTTTGTATAACACTTTATAGCTTTTTAAAATAAAGGAAAAAATGCTTGCCCAAAAATATTACAAATGAACATTGGAAAATTAGTTTGTTGTTCGAGATAATGAAGTCCTTCAAGTGAAGATGGTGAAAATACCTATCGCTTATAATGAATTGAGAAATTGTTAACGTCTGAAAAAAGATCTCGACCCCTTGAAGATAAAGGATTTTCAAAATGAATGAAGCGGTTTATTTTAACAGTGTCTAGTTTAAAATATCAAAGGAATGTTTCATATTAACATCAAGAAGATAGCTGTTGAACTGCTCAGCCGACAACAATTTTAAAAAACTAGATAGTTTGAAAAATAGTGAATGTCAAGAAAAACAGTGTATTACTATACACAGAGTTTTCCTCAAGGATCATCTTGCGCATGATTGCTACTAACCGGTTTCTCTCGAGGATAATGCCTTGTCGATCCACCTTTTACTAGAAATTAGTATTTTGCGGGGAGGGGGGATCTTCAACACCGTTAAGTAAGAACTCCCCATTTGTTAATACTTAATTAAATTAAGAAGAATTTCCTTGGCATGACTGCTTGTTATAAGCTATTATTCCATCCGTTTCGAATAAATCTTCAATCATCTTAAGTAAAGACCCCAGCGTCTATATTTCTATTTGTTTGTCATGAAAACTATTTATTAATAGCCTGAATTTCCAAAGAAAATTTTTGGTGAGCGTGGTAGCCCTGTCATCTTTCATCTTGAACTCGCGCCTGACATTCTTCCCATCGAGCAGTAGGTTCGATTGCTGATGTAATCAGTAAATCAAAATTAGTACAAAATTACTTCAAAATGGGTTAATATTTTAAATGAGCGAGTCTATGTGTGTGTGTGTTTTTAAATGATATTACTCTAGCGTGGAGAGCATGTTTTCTGTGATCCCGATCTCCTAAGAACTGAATTGAATTCAAAATTCTCAATATCCTTACAATGTTTGTAAATAATCTACACGTTAGTAAGCGGTGTGTAGCTTTTATTCAGCGTTTTACCGGTTGTAGAAAGCTATCGGCATCATCAAAGAATGAAAGTGGGTCAATAATTTAAAAAAATAACTCAATTGAAAACTGGGTCTTAACCTTTACATAATTTTTTTTAAAAAATGGAAAATATATTGTTAAGGAATCGAAAAAAAGAGTATTTTTCATAAAAATATTTTTAATGTTTAAGTGTTTCGCTGAGAAATTTAATAATAATTCAAGATTTACTTCATGCAAAATTTTTATTAACTGATATTTCTGCATTTTACAATTTTTAAAAAATTTAGTTTCTTTTTAATTTTTTTTTATTTCAAAGTAACTAATGTGGCTTAAAAATGGTTAAAAAATTTGTTAAATGGTTAAAAACAATAAAACTTAATTTGAAAAGTAAAAAAAAAAATTATACAATAATATTTTATTGTAAATATAGGCTAAGTATTAATTATTTGATGCCAACAATGTAAGTAATAGCTATACCACTTTCCTCGAAATTTCGATACCGTGCACTTAGGAATTCAAAATACCTCGATTTCCAGAATGTGAAACCAATTCTCAATTAATTATATTTCTTAAAATGTAAATAACAATATTAATTAAAATTTTTGTTCCTGTTATGAATTTTCATGTTTCAGTGTTTCAAGTTTTATATGTGTATGATTTGTGATGACTTTTAATTAATAAGAGCCTAAGGTGTAATTTTTATTTCATAAGTTTTACTAGATATTTTTTTAATTAAATTTCTTGCAAAATTTTATATTTGGTCCAAATATAATTGTTGGGATAAAAAAGTACATTTTTTTTCAGATGTAGATTTTATATTTCTTGAAAACATTTCTCTTTTAATTGCAATATAAATAAGTAGTTTATTTTGTTACTTTGGAAATATTTATTATTTGTGAAATGACTAATGCATATATACTATGATTTTAACTTGTATAAAATTTACCATTATTGATAAAGAATGTTGTGTTTAGAATTTTTTTAAAAATATGAGCAATTTAAACTCAAGTACTTCACATCATGAATACTCATAATTCTTAAAATACATTTCTAAAAAATTACCTTTTGAAGCATAATAATTTAAATTAGTATAACATTTATTGATAAAATAAATGAATATATTTTTATAGAGAATTATGATTCATTCTTTATTTAAAAGTTTCAGCTAAACACCTAAGTGATCAACAAGAGCATCAGAAGTTTTCAGAAAATATTTCAAAACCATTGTATAATGATCATATTCCGACTTCATTGGTGCAAAAGACTTTATTGACCTTGGGATCTTCTGTTTTATGCATAACAGATCCCTTTCGCCATGGTATTTATTACTCAGTAATTCTTTTCTATTTTATACCTGTCTCTTCTATATTTATCTTTAAGTTTTCTTCACTGATACCTTTAAATCAACAGTTATGCTGCATTTATTGTGAACATTATTATTTTAGTCTTGAGATGATTTAAATTAAGCTCAACTTTTATTTTTTAGGTGTTTTCCCATTTGTGATGTATTGGTTTATTTGAATGGTATATATTTATAAAAAAATGTAAAGTTTTGTCAGTATTTATATTTAACCATTATAGTTTAAGATTATATGCCCATCTTTCCCTGCCATATGTGCTTTAGCAATCTTTTATTTCCCACTTTTTTTGAGATTTATGTGTATGTAAAAAAAAATCAACATGGTATATATTTCAATTTAGCCTCTTTTTTTTTTTAACATTATTATATGCCCTTTTGTCACATTTGTTTTGATATCTATCGTTACTACCCAAAAGATTGTAAAATTCATGTCTATGTATAAAACGTCACATTATAAGTTACATAAAATCATGGTATATTTCAGAAGCATTTCTTTCTATTAAAGGGAAATTTTGCACAAATTTGTTTATATGCCATACAATTTATATTTCGTTTCTCCTTTTTTTCCTAAATCACAGAAATTTAAACTAAGGGAAATGGACACATATTTTTCTTTAATATGACACAGTTTAATAGTAAGAAAAACAGTTCTAATAAATGAATTATTGAAACATTAATAAATTTGGGGTGCTACTTGAGTGCTTGATAAAATTTCTTACTTCATGATTTCCTGAATTATGTTATTTTTAAAATAACTTTACTTGACTCATAAATTTTTATTTGTTTGTATTTCTGTTATGTAATATTACTTCACTAGCAAAAAAAAAAAGTTTTATAAAATGGAAAAAAAATCAGTTCGATTTATGAAAATAAGAGATTGGATTAATGGAGTTTCTTTTTCAGCATTAATTTCTTACTTACAAAAATTTGAATGAATTCATATGAAATAACATTAAATAGTTGACCTTATATTAGTAACTAATTGAAATTTAATTGCAGTTTAAGTAATTTTAGTATTATTTCTGTTTAAGTAGAATTATACTCTTGATATTGATCAGCAAAATTTTAAGCACTCTTTTGTAAATCTTTGTTGAAATTTTACTTGTTATTTTGACTTTTCTTATATTTTTCTGATTTGGTGTAATTATGTTAAGACTGTCTTTTCATTTATGTGTCTGATAAAAAGAAATCTTTTGTAAAGAGAAGTATCCAAAATATTGTAATCACTCTGATCATAAAGTGTTTTTGTTTATTATTTCAAGTGTCTACTTATTGTAATGTATTTTAATGCGAATTCTTTTTATCTTTCATCAAAGTGAATATTATTACCTTGCAAAAATCTTTGAAAATATTTTTTTTTAAATTTTTATGCTATTCATTTTTTATTATAGATATGATTGCTGTATTGGGCGAAACCACTGGATATACATCAGCTAAACAAATAAGAGAAAAGATGTTGAATGATCCTGAAGGAAACGCTATTTTAAAGTTAGATTTTTTTTTTTTTTAATATTCCATATATTTATCTTAATTTTATTGAATATGTCAAGCAGTAAATCACAAGTATAAATTATATCATATTCTTAACTCTTTATTTTATTTTCATAATGTTAATGAATAAAATTCTTTATTTTCTTAAAATCCTATTAGTTTAAAATATGATGTATGACATTTTAAATTTATTTTCAGTAAGATATAATATATTAATCTCTTATTTAATGTCCATACTATTCTTTCCATTCAAAAATCTATGTGAAAAGGAGGAAGAATTTGACTTAAGTAACCTGAATAATCAATGAAATTTCTACTTGTAGTGATTTTTCATTCCAGATGTTTCTTCTCATGAGAGATTTTTTGAGTTACGTAATTATTTAAAAAATTATTGCATCAAAAGAAAATTAGATTTTTGCCAATTAGATTTTCGTTTTTTATGTTGTCTTTTTTTATTTTATTTAACTTGTTGTGTTCTTATGTATGTAAAAAAAAATTGCTTTTTCAGTTCAAAATTTATACTCAAATTTTAATCCATTTCCCATCATCTGATCGAGCTGAAATTTTGCATGCACATATAACTCTAATGACAATACAGAACAATGGTATGCTCAAGTGTGTGTGGGGGGGGGGCTTGCACTTAACAATGTCCAATTGAGTTGAAATTTTCCTCAAATGCACATTGTAATTGCTTTTGTCGAAAAAGTTAAATATAAGAAAAACTAATTTTTATTTAAAGATAGACTAAAAAAAGTATAAAAATAAATTTCCTTAGATTGTAAAATAATGCATAATTTATAAAAGTTTGATTCATTAATATTACTTTTGCTCTCATATTTAACTATGTATAGTTTCTAATTTATTAGTGATTATCTATCATTATTAGATTAAGAACCTCAATCTTTTATTAATTATATATTGTTTTTCATTAAAAATTTAATTTTATACTTATAGCTCCATCTTTAAATAAAAGTTAGTTTTTTTTACTGTGCTTATATTTATTATTTCTTAGAAAATAAAGCTAATGATAAAGTGAGCTCTTGACAAATGTAGACTTATTCAAGAATGTATGAAAATCCATGTAAAATCTTTGTTAATAATTTCTTAAAAAAATATTTGTTTTATTCTTGTTCAACAAGTAAATCTATTCATTTTGAATCACTACAATATTAGTTATTCTCAAAGCTTCATAAATTTCTTTTCAAAATTAGAGTCTCAGCATCAACTTTTTTTTAATCCAATTCATCTTATTGAGTAAAAATAATACTGCATTTAGATGCAAACCAAAACTCATGCTGCACACATTTCAAGATAAAATTCAAACTGTGGAATTATTATTTTTTTACTCATTCCATATTACAAATCCATTAGGAAAACAGTTTGAATGATTTAAACAGATATAATTAATTCCATTACCAAGTAATTTGAGAAAAATATAAAATTTATCTACATAAACTCTTATGTTGGGATAGTGTGGAAGTTACAGAGTTACAATGTAATACATGCTTTCCAAGGATTAGTTTCATAGTTTTGTAAGACCCTTATTCAATGATTGAAGATACACTTGATAGTATACATAGCAATTAACATGAGGGAATTTGTCATTAAAACATTATGTAAAGTATTTCATTTTACTTCTTCTTAAAGTATTTTATGGCATAAATACTTGAATGAATAAGTTTTAAGATAAAAAATATAAGGTATTTTATAAACTTTTCAGTTTGTTATATAGGAAAACCTCGAATACTGGGCCTTTCTTTTATCAACGCAAACACTAGGACGCATAAGATTATTCAGGATTTATCATACTTATCTATATTGTTTAAGTTTGATAAGTGTAATTTTAAATTAAGCCATATATCTCAAGGATCTATTAACTGCACTAATCAGATATATTGTAAATCATTGGATATTTGGAAAGGGAAGCTTCAAATTGAGTATCATCCTTCTGTCAGGGCTTGCATTCTTTAGGTTCGTGTGGGATTTAATACCTCAAGGTGTGCTTGAGCAGTATTTTCTTTCTCTCATGAGGTTTCATATCTTTGGCAAAGGTGGATAATGTGCCTGGCAATCTTTCTTTAATTTTGAGCCTCCTCCTTGTCAGACCATCTTGCATTCTTGCCTTTGCAGTGTTTTTTTTTTCCTGCATCACATTTTTTTCATGCATTAATGTGCAGCTAGCTAAATATGGATCTTGCAATGATAAAAACAACTGAACCAAGTGTCATCCTAGTCAATTCACCATGTAACAAATCAACTAGGTCCATAAACAATGGTCTATTATATACTTTTAGTGGGGCTTTAAACCAAGAGAACAAAACCAACCTTTCTGATACATTTAGAATATTTTGTAATTAATTCATCTCTCAGACACTTTAGTAGTAGCGTTAGTGAATGGTCATGGTCGTGAGTGCACAGGTGACGTTATTTCCTTCAAGTCATGAGTGTGAGCCTTGTTACTACTTAAGACTGGCTAGGTACCGAGTTTGATGCACATTTAATTTATTGAGACTCCAAGCACTCCCACTGGCATGATGTGAAAATTAAGAGAGTAGGTTGCAGGTGTCATCCTCTTCACTTAACAACTTAATGGAATTTCAAAATGACAGGGTCTGTTGCCATAAGTCCTAGTGTTGCTTCTAAGAGTGATGTTAATAAATAGTTAATCACAAAATCCTTTACTTATCAGGCTTCTCAAATCCCTATATGATTAATTAATATTTAATACAAAGTTTTTGAAGTTAATAAAATAATAAATGCCTGACTCTTTAATCATTATAATTCTAAAATTAAAATTAAAGATGTAGCTTGTTTTAGGCGATGAATATAATTTTGATTTCATGAAATAATACAGATTTTGGTGTGCTTCTAAATCAACCATTTTGAGTACATTTTTTTTACTTAAAGCTAACTTATACAATCCTTCTGAAATGGATGAATTGATTCCTTGATCTAAAGCATTTCCATCTTGAACTCACGAACAGACTTCAGTATAAAAAAAACTCTTGTGAAATTATTAGAATTATAAAGTGGAGTTAAAAAATCAATCTGTATAACAAACTAAAGAAAGATGCCATTTGTAACAGATCTTTAAAAACTGTATAAAGTTTTAATTGCTTTCTAGATGTTTGGGCATCTTTGACTATTTTTTACAAGCTTTTATTTAACTTGCTACATTCATATGTATAATCCTCCTATAACATAGTATATAGGTCCTTGGAAAATGCTGTATTAGTATGAAACTATGTTATATGAAACCCAGAACCAGGACAAAAAGGGTTATGATTCAAAAACTTATTAAAAAAACTTTTTTTTTTAAATTTCAAATGAGCAACTTAATTTTTATTAAAAATATAAATATATGCATAACACAAAATGAAAGGAAACAGAAACAATTAATGTCATTTAATATGACTTTCATAAAATTTTTCCTCTTCACTGCTCAATGCAATCAAATGGGAACTTTTTTTGGTTGAGCAATTGAAGATAGACAATTTATCACCTCCCTTTTGAATTTTCGACTCTTTCGTAAGAGTATGCATTCAGCAAAAATGATTCCAAATTTTTAACTAAGCTTAGGCCTTCTTGTAATTTTTACTGTTAAATTATCAACTTCACTATCTCCATCAGTACTATTGTCCTTATAATTGATTTAATTTGCAACTACAGCTGCCTTTTCCATCAACTTCTTCCATACAAAATGTTTTGATCATCCTTAATAGCCATATGCACAAAATCTTAGCCTCCAATTGATTTAGCAAGTTCCAATATGCCATCAATTTCATTTTTTGAACAATTATTGATGAATCTACTTCCAACACACATTTTAATATTGATGTTTTTTGTTCTTTCAGTGACAAAAATATAATGTTGATGGAGTGCTTAATTGAAAATTGCTTCCAAACTTCCATTGCTTTAATTGATTTCAAACCGGTAATGTCTAAAATCCACTTTAATGCTCTTCTTGTATAATAAGTTTTTAAAGGTATAACTAATACCTTGATCCAATGGTTGGAACAATGAATTAGGTGGTAGGTGAAACTACTATTGGATCTACTCAAATCTTGTGGATTACAAAGAGTATTATCTAATAGTAATAGTGTCTTAAAACTCTAAATTTTTCTGTTTTAAATAGTTTTCAATGTTTGGCACAAAACAATTTAAAAATCAATAGTTAAATAAATTTCCAATTACCTAAGCTCTTGGATTTGCTTTGCAATATACTGGTAAAGTATTTTTATTTATGCCTTTATGTCCACAGGGATTTAAAGGTCTATAAACTAGCTAGGGTTTTGTCATAAAGTCCCCCAATGCATTACTGCTCCAAAGTAGTATTATATGTTTGTTAGAAACCTAAAATCGGTAACACCAGTCCAGTTTTATGGGCATGGAAAATTTGATTTGCTGTGTATCCTTTCTTTTCTAAAATGTTTCGAATTTTTTCTAGATACATCCTGGCAGCTTTATGAACAACTGATGTAGGTTCTTGAATTTTTATGCTATGAATTGCAAAATGCTTTTTGAATTTTTTGCACCAACCCTTACTTGTCTCAAAATCTGTGGGGTGACTGAGGATTATTCTTGTTCTTTAAAATGTTTGTAAATTTTAAGTGCTTTTTGTTTAATGATATTACCACCCAAAGGATTTTTTTTTTTTTGCTGCTATTATCATTTCAAATGCTGAGTGCTTTTTCTATTGTCTCAATTACTGGCATCCAGGGATGAGTATTATATTCTGTGGGTATCAAAGGTCCTGAAACAACTGCACTTCTCATCTCTTTTTTTTATTATTATTATTCTTAATAGTCCAGACTGTTGCTTCATTTAAATTAAAACATTTTTCAATGTGATAGCTTTTTCTCCTTTCAACAGATAATCCAAGATACGTATCAGATGAAAGAATCATTCTGTGTCAAGTGTATCATGACTCAATGCAATCTGCCAACTAGCCGCTTGAGGCACTTTTATATCCATGTCATGGAGATAAAAAGAAACAAAAAGGAGTCTTCTGTCTGCTTGCCCTCAACTGCAATCACATTTTAAAATATATTGATACAATACGACTTTATTACATCACACTTCATCCTTTTAGATAATTTATTTATATATTTTCATGTAAAGTCTCTCTTATGCCCTTTCACAGATGTGCACCCAAAATGAATTTAATTCAAGATTAAGGATTTATTTATCGCCTTGTGTTTTGCCATCTTTGTTTGCATTTTTTATTTTATTTCCTGATGTTGGGGTAAAAAAAAACTTTTTTTTAGGTATGTTTTGATATGCCTAAATCATGTCAAACACATTAAAACAATTATTTATGACTGCCACTATAGTTCATTATTCCTTCTTGGCATTATTTTAAAGTAAATTTTTAAATGTGTTAAACAAAAATCATTGTCTAGTGTTGTAGAAAGGTTTTTAAAATTATCTTATGTTATAGTGGAACTGCATAACTGGTTGCAGTGTTATGTGGGGGTTCCTGCAATTTATTTTATTGTGATTGAGTGAAATAGTGTTGTAAGATGCCATGCTGTAGAAGGGCTACTGTATGTATGAAAAAAATGTCTTTCCTGTTCAAAATTTTTACTCGAATTGTGACCTACTTATCATCCAATTGAGCTGAAATTACGCATTTACATAGAACTCCAATGACAATGCAATACTATGGTATGCTTAAGCAGTGATGGACTTAGGGGGTCCTGGGAGCTCAGGCTTTTACTTGACAACATCCAGTTGAACTGAAATTTCGCACACTTGTATGGTTCATGTAATTATTTTTTTAGTCTTAAATTTTCAAGTTAATAAATTTTAATAATTGTGTGTAAAAATTTTTTTTAACCAAGCTTTTATTTAAATATGAAATAAAAGGTATAAAAATATTATTAATGTAAAATATATTTTATAAATGCTTCGGACATTAATACTTCTTTTGATCTCATATATAAATAAACAGCTATAGGGGTTACTGCAATTATCAGTAATTACCTAGGTATCTTAATTAAATGAAGTGCCTCAAGCTTTTATGAATGATATATTATTTTATATTTAAAAAAATATTTTTATGTTTTAGACCATCTGGAAATAAAAGCTTGATTTAAAACACTTTTTTTGTTGTTAATTTTCTAAAGATTATAGTTGTTTGTAATGGTATGCACAATTTTGTTTTGTATCATACTCGTTATTGTTCTTTCTATCTTCTATATTTATGAAAATATTTTCAGTATTTTTAAAAAAAGTTACTCTTGTATACTACATGCAGCATAGCACATGCATATGTACATGTGCAGAAAAGGTTACTCTTGTATACTACAAGCAGCATAGCACATGCATATGTACATGTGCAGTACTAGCATATGCAGATATTATGAAATCCTTTTTTACCTTTAATTAAAGTTTAAGATTTTCATAAGAACTCTGAAAATAGTTTTGTTTGTTTGTTCTAGTTGAAACTGCTTTTTGTGTTTTTATTAATAATTTTACAATTTCTTTCTTACATAAATTAAGTTATAAATATTAATTTGGAATTTAATTATATAACCTTTTTGTTGTGTATATAAAATTTTATCTTATTTTTGTATGCATTTAAAAGTTTGACTTTTTCTTCAATCATAGAAGAAAACTTTAAAGTTTTAATATAGATTTTCATAATTAATTTCTACTATGTAATATATGTTATTCATTCTTACAGTGACAAACCAAGAATAAATTCCAATACTCTTGATTACAAATTCCTTGCATCATTGCCCCATGGTACTTTAGGACATGCATATTTGACTTTTCTTAAAGATAATGTAAATATTATGGTTTTAAAATAATAACTTCATTATTATTACAAAGATAATATTAGCATTTTTGAATTATTTTATTGATGGTGTTTGTATTAATCTTTATCCTTTTATGAATTTTTTTTTATTGCTATTCAGTAAGTTGTTATATAATGTTCATTGCAATACAAATGAAATTATATGTAAAGAAATTAAAACTATTTAATCTTATTGAAAGAAATCTGGCAGATATCTTTTATCTCCCTGGTTAAAGTTATCTTTTAGATAACTTGTTATAGTAATAAAATGGCTACATGTATATGATTTTTTTATGTAATAAATTGTAAAATTGCTGTAATTATATGTAACTTATATTTTTCCATGTGGTTTCATTCAAATCAGGATAAAATGATTATTGTAAGCAATTTTCCAAAATTTGTGTCTTAATTATTTAATGGTTCATTTGTTGAAGGAGAAAGATAACCCAAATAATTGCTGTTCTATTAAATTTTTATTTGCATGATGTGTTATAATAAGTTTTAAGCAATGTCTAGATGAAATTCGCATTGAAGAGTGATACTTGAAATATTTTAAAGTGATGGCAGAATTTGGTAATTTAGGCAAAGTGAAAGAAGTTTAAAAACAGGAAATGAAAAATTTATATATTTTTAATATGTCTACTTTTTTTTAAAAAAAATATTGCAATTAATTTAGATCATATGGCAAAATGTTCCATTTTTATTATCCATTCATCATGTTACTTAAGAAATCAGTTATATACATGGCCAAAAAAAAAATTCTTAAAATAATTATGAAAAATTCTAGAATAAAAATTTAACTTGAAAATGTATTTAAGTTAATAAATTTTTAATTTCACAACGAGCAGTAGGAGGAATGTAGTATGAGTATTGTTCAATAAGTCCTTAGAAAATCCACGAAATGGCACTCGTAGGATTGAAAATGGTTTATGGTTTGTTTTTCAGTAAGCATCATGACTCACTAGACATCTGTTTAAGTCTCAATTATTTCTGTCCCATGGTTTCATTATTACTGTCGATTAAAGCACGAATTATTGTGTTTATTTAGAAAAATGTAAAAAGTGAAGTTTCTCAGATTGTGATTACGCACTCATATTTAAAGGCTGAGTTGGATGAAGTTAATGGCACATTTATTCTTGTATTTCCAACTGTCTTCTATTGGGTTAATAAATTTAAATGTGGCCGTACATCCACAAAAGATGAACGTCATTCGAGACTTCCTGTGGAAGGAACTCCCTGAATGATTTACAAAATCCACGATATGGTTATTAGTGATCGATTAATCAAAGTGTGCAAAATAGTTAAGAACACTGACATATTGCAAGGTACAATATTTTCAATTTTGCACGAAAAATTGGGCGTGAAAAAAAATCTCTGCAAGATGGGTGCATCGTTTGCTCTAGGCGGAAAATTAATAGAATCATGTGGTTGACTCTGAGGCTATTTCGGCGCTTTTTCGACGCAATTCTGACGCGCTTCTGCTTCAATACATAACTGTGGGCAAAACGTGGATATGATACTACACTCCAGAAACAAAGGAACATTCAAAACTGTGTGGGGCGAATGGGCTCTGAGAAGAAAGCAAAGGGTGCATGGTGCATGCAGATAATGCATGTATGCGCACCTGTGCAGTTCCGATGGTCAAAGTCATGTAATTGAAGTTCGAATTACTACAACATTATTCACTGGATTTGGCTCCCAGTGACTTTTTATTTCCAAACTTTAAAAAATTGGCTCAACAGACAACGGTTTGTGTCAAACGAAGAGTCATCATCCAAACAGAATCCTGTTTTGAGGATCTTCCGACATTTTACTTTTTAGATGGCTTTAAATAGTTGGAGAAATGCTTGAAAAAGTGTATAGAGCTCAAAGGAAATTATGTTGAAAAATAAAAAAAAATCTACCTTAAATAATTTGTTTTTCCTATCTTTTTCTAAGAACTTATTGAGCAACCCTCATAACTTTATCTGCATAAACTGCGAAAAATCAGTTTTTTAATGTCCTTTAAGATTTTGATTTCATATCTTAAAATTAAAATTAATAATTTTTTTTTTATTTTAGAATGTAACTCCTGATACTAGACGTCCAGTTCATTTTGTTGATGATTTTAATTTGGCATATATAATTCAAAGATACAGAGAAGTACATGATTTGAATCATGCTCTTCTTGGAATGCCAACAAACATGCTGGGAGAAGTAGCTGTAAAATGGATAGAAGCAATGCAAACAGGGTTACCAATGTGTGTGGCTGGTGCTTTGCTTGGTCCTATAAGGCTCAGAAAAAAGTAAATTTTATTTTATGTTTCCCGTAGTTTTTTCTAAAAAAACTTTTTTTTTTCAATTTTATACTTTTATTTATTATTTGATATTGCAAAAATTTAATGAGTATGTAATGGAGTAAAACGTGAATATATCAAGTTATTGTATGTAGTAAAAAAGTGCAATTTTTTTTATTCAAATATTTGTAAATGTTGGGAATATATTTTTTTGTAAAATATTAAAATCAAATTGTAAAACTGCAAAAAGATGGTGCTGTTGATAACTGGGTTTAGTAGTCTTTTCACTTTGCCAAATAGGCATCAGTACTAATGTTTAAAATTCTGCAATAGGGCTTTTTTAGAGGCTGCAGATGCTGTTGCTTGGTATGTTTCTTATTAAAATTTGCAAAGCACTTCAATTTCAGTTGATTGTATTTCTTGAGTTTTTCAAAAAAGTGATAGAAATTTCTTGGGATTAGGATTTATTCTTTATCAAAAGAATTAAAAAGGCACAGATATTAAAGGAACTATAATAATAAAATGAATAAATCTTTTTTTGTTTTCCTGTTGAACAATAATGAAAATTTCGATTTTTATTAGATACCATTCATTTTTGTAACTATAAAATTAGGTATGTGTCTCATATATTAATTCAACACTTTGACATTTTAGTTTCCCATTATTATTTTTATAAGTTGTGCATGAAGTTTTAAGAACCATTCACAATGGTGCTCTGGAAAATAAGTAGCATGTAGGGTTGCATGACCTGAATTTTTTTGGTCAATCTAAAAAATTATCTTAAGTGTCAGCTCAGTCCAAATTTATGTATTTTCCACATAATATAGCTGGTTCTAACCTAAACCTTTGCGATTTTTTTCATTCAATCAAAAAACTGAGAGGAGTAACAATCACATTCCTAAAAAAAGGCATGATTCTCTGATGGTGAATATAGTGTTTATATGTTGCAATTCATTTATTCACTCAATTGTACGTATTAATTCATTCTTTTATCAGTACATAATTTTCGATTACCTTAGTTTTTTAGATTACCTTAATTTTTTAGTGCTCTGATTTTAAGAATCAAGATTATTAAAGAGAACTTTTTTTTTTTAATTTTATTTTGTGCAATGTATGAACACTCATTTTTCTTTTCCATTCATATTTTACATTAGGCTTGTCCAACACACACAATGCATGTGGTCCAACTAAAAATAATAAACTTGAGGTTGGGATGAAACATATACATTTTAAAATAATATAAATAAAAATTACCCATACAATATTTAATACTGAATTTATGTTTGCTTAATTTTAATCTTTGAATACTGATTTGAATTTTAATTACAAAATCATTTATTTTGATTCTTTTTTTTTTTTTTTTTTTCTTTTTGTTAAAAGTTGACATTGTTTTTGTGCATTAGAAAATGTTTGTATTTTAAAGGATTGTTGTAAATATTCAAAAAAGAAAGAATAATGTTGTTTGTAGTGTAAATGTAAGTTTGCTATGATATTATGTGATGTATTTAGGAAAATACACTTTTGTCTATTCAGGATAATACACTTTATGTTCATAATTTTTGAAGAAAATTTTGATTTTGGGTTAATAAAATAACAGTATATATGAACAGTGAAATGTTTTTACAGGAATTTTCTGTGATCAAGTTAAGCATATCTCATATATGTAATGATGGTTTTCTATCAATAATTCAGAAAAGAGGTGGACTAATAAAATAAATAGAAGACTATGTGATTGTCTTATTAAATTTATTTATTATGTAGTATCATTGCATTTTTCATCAAAAAAATTTATACACAGACCTTTTAAAGTTGTATAATGTCATTTGAATATTATTAAAATCATAGGCAAGATATTGAATCATCAATTGAGTAACTTATTTTGTGATGTAAAGAAATAAACACAATGGACTACATAATCAAATTGTACTCATTATCACAAACATAACTAGAGATGCAAGGGTACAAATGGTACTGACTCCATTACAGAATTATTGCTGATGTATTGCAGCAATTTTTACAATCCCAAATGCTTTCAGAACTTCTCAAAATTTGACTGATAAGATAAATCAATTTTTCTCTTTCTTACTACTATGAACCCTGTCTGTACTTTTACTCTTGTTGATTTTCTATTAGCAGACTATCTAGGAAAGTAATGGCATATCTTTTGAGACTGATGTGTCAAAATTCATAAAAATATATCATAACTCGGATGTCATGTTACGTTTAGAAATATCCATATTTTCGTTTTATTTATAGCTTTAGTTAAAAAATTATAATTTTTATATATTTATGTATTAAAAGACAAAAACAAGAATAATTCTTTACAGTAGTGGCTTTTTTTGTTGCTGAAATTTTATTTGCTTAGTCTTCAACTACAGTTTGGTATTTCATTCACTTCAAGTGACTGTTCTTGGATAATGGCGGTCCATGAACAGTGTATGTCATCCAAAATGTCTTGATGTGTTATAGGTGTGTCATCATTTATTGAGGTTATGTAATAGGTACATTCAAAGCAGCCATGCAATCTCAATAGTCACAATGTTTTAAGTTATATAACAATGTTTGAAATGAAATTGCTTTGATTTAAGATAGCTGTAGCTTCAAACAATTTAATATGTGACCCTCTTGTGTATTTCCCTTCTGATAACTTCTTGGAAACTTTCATGCAACATTAATTGATTTGAAAACCTATTGCAATAAATGTACTTTGACTTACATAAATTTATATAGAATTATTGACGTATAGTGAATAGATTGATGGGATAGAGTTTATAAGATGCAAAGAGTTTTAATAGGAGTGTTATTGATAGAGAGAATGATAAGAAGTTTACAAGGAAGAAGTTAGATGTATACCTTACACTGATAAAAAAAAAAAGAGATATAAGCTTTAAAATAAGTGAGAAGGGAGAGTCTGTTTATGAATGATAAGTTGAACCCGCTTTCAAGTTCTTTTACTGACTCAGACCTAATGAGTCAGTTACGGTCAAGTCTTTTTACAATATTGATCTTTAGAATTGGAAGTTTGTAGGGACAAAAATCACTGACATGATAATTAGCATATTGTGTTGGGTTTATTCAAAGATTCAAATAGATTAATTTGAGTTTTTACTTTGTTTGTCTATATTCATTAATGTCTGTTTAATTATAAAGTATGAGGAGATGGAGTGAAGGAATTACTCCTGTGGCATTAATAATTTTATGCATTTTAATACATTGCCTAAATATGGTCCTGTGAACAATGAAAAATATACGTTGTGCTTTTTGGTTTGATGTAGAAATTTTTGAAAACAGGCTTCAATATTTTTTCCCGCAAAAAACAGTGTTTTTGTATACTTTTCGACTCCCTTTTCAGCTATCATAAACGTATTTCCTGCCAATTTTTGAAATGTAATGCGTGAAGTTGAAACTTGATATTCAGCTTAAAGAAAAATTAAATCATTTCTCTTCACTTTGCTTTTGTAAACTATACCATTGTAGAGAGAAATATCCCTGATTAACAGTCATGCCTTATTTATGTCAACTTTATTCGGGTATTCTGATGCCAATAAAGACCCATTGTGTAGCAAGGCTGGTGTACATTAAATTGTCAAGGCTCCATGTCCTCACATTGGGTTATTGTGGAAGTTTGAAGTTGGATATTAGCTTAGGTGTCATCTTCGCAACTTGTCCTTGGTTAAAATGTACAAGGTGAGTCACCAATAGTCTTCATGTTGCTTCTTAGTTACTTTAAAACAATTTATCAAGTCATCATATTATTTAGAAACATCAACATTTTTGTGAGCAGATATTTAAAAAAATAAAACACTCAAAGAATAAACCCAGAGCCAAATAAACATGTCTCTAATTTCGCATGGTTTTCTATTTTTTTACATATAAAATTCATCAGTTAATGAAATTTAAATAACTTAAGTATGTTAAATATATTTATATATTTCCTATGGGTTCTTATTATTTGTTCTTCAGCTATTATTTGAAATTGCTGTGTTCTTAATTATTTCCAGAGATGGACTTAAATACAGTTTACCCTTGATCACCAAGCTTTTTAATATTATGATTAATATATGTTGCATTTATTAAATATACCATTTTTAAAAGGAAAAAAAGTATGTGTTTCGGTAATTAATTTACTTATGTTTTTCAGGCAGAGGGAAAAGTATTTGAAATACTATCTTCCATGGGCTGTGAATTGTGGAGATCAAGCTAAGTTTTTAATGAACGTGTACTTTGAAAAGAGGTGGCAACAAGATGTAAATGAACTAAGAAGAGAATTGAATATTCCTGATTTTCCTATTGAAAATCGATAACCTTTCAAATCCTATATTACTATCATTGAAATTATGTTATGTGTAACATTATCTTTTTCCTATGTACATAGAGTATTTCTTTATCTTAAATATAAATTTTTATATTATTTATAATTATCAATATTGTTTCGCATTTTAGTCATCCAGGGGGCAATTATGTTAATGAATGGTAAAATGATCACCTGAGTTTTTTTTTTTTTTTTTTTTTTTTTTTTTTTTTTAAGCGTGTTTCCTGAATATCTTTTCTGGTCAAAATAAATGAAAGAATTAATGAGTGAGTGAGTGAATGAATGAATTTATAATCAAATTTCTATTCCATTGTCATGTTATCGTTTGCTTTAATTCTAATATTTAATTGAATAATTTATTAATTATTTTTAAAACAAGGTGGCACCTCTAGTGGCTAAATCTACTCTTTGCAAAATTTTGCACGAAATAGTTTATTTTATTTGTTCTCTCTATTAATTCATATTCTTATAAACATTTATTGAAATGTTACATGAATGCAAAAAAAAAAAAAAAAAAAAAAAACTGTACACACACTCTTGAACTTTTTTTTAAAAAAGCAAAAATTTGAGTAAAAAAAGATACAATGTTTTAAATTATGAACTAAGGTCTGCAATTATATTAACAAATCATTGCTCAATCCTATATTTGACTAATGAATTGTCTTTCTTAGACTAGTATCCTTCCCTTTTCTATTTAATTCTTGAGTTTCTTTGATAAAGTTCATTTAATTTTATATTCCCTTTCAGGGAATATAAATTTAAATTTGATATTCCCTGATTCTCATTCAAATCACTTATCTTTTGCTTCCTGAACATTCAGGGACTTCCCTTCTTTAAGTAACATCCTCCCCCCCCAAATTTGATAATTTCAATGGTATATGTAGTTATTTGGGATTATTTTACTGCAGCCATAGCTTTTCTAATTGAGTATTTTGCTTAGGTTCTTTATAATTTAATGACATGCATATCAGGGTTCATATCATCATAGTCATGAAAGAAACAATTTCTTAACTTTAAAATTATGACTTGTTAAAAACTAAAGTATATGTGATATCAATCATATTTTACCTATTTAAAACTGTTCAAGGATTAATATAATTTTTATCAAGTTATGAAAATAACAAAAATAAGGATCATTTAAGAAAAATAATAGAGATACCATGAGGAAACAAAAATTCTTACTGGAATCAGTGAAATCGTTGAAGAACTGTTAAAAATCATTTAATGATTGAAAAAAATGATCACAATTTAAGAAATAGTCAAAAAGGTGCTATTGTTATGAAATGAAAAATTCTATACATATTAGTTTTTACAAATTTATACTTATTCACTGTTTTTGTTGTTACAAAGTATTTGACTACTTTACCGATAGATATATTTTCATATATATATATATATATAATAGTGTCCACTTAAATGCATTTTGGATGTAATGTTTCTTAATGCAAATAATGATGGTAATATTTTATAGTTGAAAACGATCTTTCAGCATGTATGTTTTAGTACATTTTGTAACAGGCTGATATTCTATGGTCAAAATACTGGTGATTGTGTATCTTTCAGTATTTCTACTTTATTTTCATCTGCAGTTATGAGATCATTCTCTAGTATGATTAAAAAAATGAACTCATAACTGCTTTGTGAATCTTTTTCAAAATGCAAAATTACAGTGTCCAAAAATTAATTAAAAATTGTTTTCTTGAAAGAAGATCCAGGTGATTCTTCAGGTAAAATATTAAAATGAAGGTTTCTTTTCTTTCTTCTTCTTCTTCTTCTTCTTCTTTTTTTTTTTTTTTTGCTGGTCATGGAAAAACTATTGTACAGTCCGAATCTATTATTTGTTTCAATACAAATTTCAATTTTAGGGGAAAAAATAGAAAACCGTCTCTGATTATCTGTAAATCATTTCAAGTTTTTGTACAATATAGGTGTGCAGTTGAACAGCAACAATGAGGACCCCTATCTTAGATTGCAAAAGCCTAGAAAGAGAAAATGGTTTTTTTCCTATCAAAAATAAAGTAATGACAATATTGGATCTTCTCAATGAATTTAAAAGAATGTAGATCCCAGCTGAAGAATCCATATCATACTAATTTCTAATTAAAGCAAGAGCATGAATCAAAGGATGGAGCAATTCCACTGTCACCATGATAGATTAATATCGTTGTATCCAATTCGTAAGAGATGTTTTTTTCTCTGCTTCTTTCTTGAAAGAAGGGCACAACTCTAATATACTATCCTGCAAAATATTATTTCTTTTATGAATATTCATGAATGAATACCATTCTTCAACAACTCCTTTGCAATGACGAATATCTTTTATTTGGCATAAATCTGAGAAAAATTAATTTGGAGAATGAGAACCACAATGTGCATGTAGTGAAAATGGAAATTTTGCTCTTATTTTGGCTTGTACACCTTTGAATGCTCCAGGCATAGCAGCAGCTTCGTCATATCCTTGGCCTCTTATATATCCTTGAATTCTAACCTAATGATTCTAAAGTTTTCAAAATTGTGTTTTTTGGATTTTCTTCACGTGTTGAAATTACTGGTACAAAAAGGTAAAAATTTTCAATTAGTAAAGATTTGTTTTCCTCACTTTCTTCAAATCTTATACATAATAATTCGAAATAAAAACCAACGTTTTTATATGGCGGAAAGTTTATTTAAAAATTTATTGAAATATTAGTTAAAACTTGTCGCAAATATCTAAATATTGCTTTGTTAAGCGAGTAAGAATGGTTCCTAAAGTTTCAGAGCTCTAGCTTGATGGGAAGTTGGTTAAATTAACGATTAAAAATTTGATGACACACTGATACACGCACACCAAGTGAAATACATAAAAACGTTTTAAAAAACAAATCTAAATATGTCAAAGAAATATCTGTGTAGTTTTATCCTCTATAACAAAAAATCGTTTGCTTAAATTTCGTTTTTTCAGTCGATTTTTCTTCAAATTTTTCATTACAAGTACTTATAATTTCGTTTTGTATTTTAGGGCTATATATATGATATATTATCAACAAATGATTTTAAATGTACTTGCGGTCGTGGTAGCTTAGTAATCATGGTCGTGGATTTGTGGCTGGGGCTGATGCACGTTAAATTTGATGAGGCTCCAGATGCCCCCGAGGGTGTGGTGTGGAAGTTAGGAGAGAGGTGCCAGCCTGGGTATCGTCCTCGTTACTTGACCGAGGTTCAAAATTACGAGGTCCGTCACCAATAACCTTTGTTTTCCTAGATTATCTTTGTCAGATGTTAACGATTGACGTAATTTGATATGTCATGTTTTTCAAATTACAGTATCGTTTTTATATCAATTTGGGTAATTTCTAAATAATGGCTAATTCTCGAGCTTAATTTGTATTTCTAATTCAGATAAGTTATTTCCTACTTCTTCGTTTTACTATTTAATATACTTTTTTTTTTTTTTTTTTTGCTTCATTTTGCCACATACTTTTACCAGTTAAAATATTTTAAAAGGGAATTCTCTTTTCTCTTACCCATTGTCGGATCAAAAAATTAGAAAAAGACTCAAGTAAATTTAAATTTATAAACAACAAATTTGAAAAAAAAAAAAAAATAGATCAACCCAGATTTCCTTACTACTGTTACGAAAGAGGCGGCAGAAATTACCGCTCGTGTCCAAATCCGCAAAAGGATGATGCATTGAAATAGGTACTTTCTTAAGACTTGTTTTATAAGCGTTCACATATCACTGTCTGGCAAAATAGAGTACCAGCCGTAATTGTTGTCCTGAGAAGGAAACATCTATAGGGATTCGCCCCCCCCCCCTCCTCTCTCTCTCTTCGTCTGCAAACACTTATCCAGCTGCACATTTTCAGACAGCAAAAATTTTTCTATTTTTTTTCTCAGGAATTCGCTTAGATGGAATCATTTTTTTCATTTCTTGATGAAAAAAATTTAAGCATGAGGAAAATTTTTAAAGTTTAGAACATCTTCCATAGTATAATAAAAAAAATTAGCCTGAAACATTTCAATTTCCGGAAAAAAAATCTTAGGGAGGGGGTGCTATGTCCCTTTGCACCACTCCCCCGGATACGCCACTGGACATTACTATTAAGTTTTTGAAATACGGTTTTAACGATGGATCGCTAAAAGGAGTGCTTTTGAGGGCGGGGGGGGGGGGCCTTATCTCTCTTCCTGTGGGAAATAATTATACTAATTTATTACTTTCCCCTCCCGTTACGAATGATTTCGAACCCTATTTAGTGGACCGAATAAAAAGTTCACTATTACTGAATGTTCATTACATCCAGTTATGTTGAAAATGATAATTGTGATGAGACCAATTCATTAATAAATTATTAATTACGCAAATATTAACTTATAAATATGTTCCGTTGAATGTTGAACCGTTTTAAAAGATCACAAATTAATCTTATTTGGCGCAGCATAGCCATATCTAGCTCTTGTGCCAATGAGGACCGTGATAGCCTAGTGGTCAAGGTCGTGGACTCGCGGCCGGCGGTTTTCGTTCAGTCGCGGGTTCGATCCTTGGTCGCCAAAGACCCTCCATGTAGCCGGGGCTAATGCACGTTAAATCTGTTCGGGGCCCAAAGACCTCCCGTTGGCGTTGTGTGGATGTTAAGAGAATGGGGTGCCAGCTCAGGTATCGTCCTCGTCTCTTGACCGTGGTTCAAAATTACGAGGTCCGTCGCCAATAGCCCTCGTGTTGCTTCTAGTGCGACGTTAATAAAAACTAAACTAAACTCTTGTGCCAATAAACTTTACATTCACTCACTCACCCGTTTTAAAAGAGCTTCTTCCACATTCTTTTTTCCGTCCCACATAGTTTCTTTTCTCCAACCAGGCTTTTTTCATGATCATACTGCGACTTTCCCAGAAGTTGGAAACTAGATTTTGATAAGGAAAATTGTTTTCATATCACCAATTGATTGCCTCCGAATGTTTGATTATTAGCCTTCTAAGGGGCTATTGTTTTAGGTGGGGTATAAATTGACGTACCGGATCACTTTTCAGTTGTTTAGTATGCAAATTAGATTTTTTATAACCATGTTCTGTTTCCTGATTTTACAGTTCTATCCAAATACTTAATGTTAAATCTTTCTGTATACTTTTAAATTATACTTAATGGTTTTGGCTCTAATGTTAAATATAAATACTTGGTAACTTATTAACAACACAATATTTATCGTTTGCTTTAATTTTAATTACATGTAGCTAATATAATATTAAGTTATATATATATCGCTTCAATTTTAATTACATGTAACTTATATTATTGTCCATTTCAATATTTCATTGTTTACTTTAATGCTAATGTTTAATTTTTTTAAAAAAAGTAACACCTTGAGTAGTCAAATCTATTCTTTGAAAAATTTTGCATTGAACATTATTTTACCCTTAACTGAAACGGAAATCGTCATTTTTAACCAATTTTTCTTTTACTGGTGAGATGACAAAATGAGTGTTTAATAGGAAGCGAACAGCCCCTGTGTGTGGAGATAGAGGGGAAATGGATTACACCCCTGTATGGTTCTCATTTTGCAAAAGTGTTTTGCAGAGTGTGGGATCTGCATAGTGGACAATTGGATTCTTAGAAATGACGGAGAGAGGGGGGGGGAAGGAAAATACTGTTTATATTGGGTCATGGACGAGTGGTTGATTCTTGTGGAAATGGAAGGGAGGATAGAAAAGTGGAATTTGAAACAAAATTTTGAAATGGTCTTTCGGGGATCCTCATATTTATTAAAACGTTTTTCTGAATTTCACTTGGTGTGAGTGTGTATGTGTGTGTGTGTCATCAAATTTTCGATCGTTAATTTAACTAACTTCCCATCAAGCTAGAGCTTTGAAATCTTGGGAATCGTTCGTACTCGCCTAACAATGCAATATTTAGACGTTTGCGACAAGTTTTAACTAATATTTCAATAGTTTTAATAAGTCAAAATATTCTTTCCTCTCAGCGATTTTAGGATTGAGGAAAAAATTTCTTTCCTCTTCTGGGAACACCGGGCACTCCCCACGCCGCATGAGATATCGTAAAACCTTTGTACTCACAAAGGGGAGATACTATCTCCCTGATAGTAAGGGTTGCTGACTTTTAGTCAGTAATCATTGGCAAGAAAGAAAGATTCCAATATTTGGCGCCGTGTTTTATCACAATAATTTTTTCTGAATTCTGGTTCCCATTTTTTTTTAATAGAATGACTTTCAAATGCATGTTTTGATTGTATGAGTATTATGAATTTTTTAATACGCTCACAAATGTCTCTTTTTAAGTAAATTTTAAAGTTAAAAATAACTAACAGTTTTAACTAATATTTCAATAATTTTCTTTAATAAACTTTGCCACCATATAAAAACGTTGGTTTTTATATCGAATTATGTATAAATAACCTTTGAAAAGTTGAGGGGGGGATCTGTGGAACGGAGATTTCAATCCATTGTAAGTGGAATTGCATTTTTTCAGGTCTGCTATAAGCGTTTAAAATTAGAGGTTATTTTTGGATCATTGAAAAAATTCACTCTACTCAAGAGTTCTCTAAAACAACTGTACTGTCCGTTATATTATTTCATTTAAATGTTTGTTGTTACAGAAAGTTTTCACATTATAGTTAATTAGTTGATTTTAAAATTTTTCAGCCAAATCTTCATAGATAAAAGATATCTATATTTTTTCAGAAATGTTTAAAGTACTTGGTAATAAGTTGAAATTCTTGCAATTAAGTTAACAATATTTACATAAAGATAATGGAATTTTGGTGTAAAACAAACTATAAAGTTGTCTTTACATTAATATATGTATAGAAAGATGGAAAAGGATTATACTTTACTGCGATGAAAATATTTTTTGTCGTAATAATAATAATAATAAAAAAACTTTTTTTAAAAAAATTTCTGATGTAAACAAATTATATAAAATGTGTATTTTTAATAAATTCATTTTAAAATATTTTCAATAACTTCACCGTGGGAATTCCAAACTTTTTTTTTTAATTTCTTCTTTGTATTCAGTAATAAAAGAAATTATACATCTATAAGATATTATTTTCAATAAAAAAAATCAAATTTGTGAAATCAAGAAATTATTTCTTTTGGGTATATAAACTTATTAAATATAACTAATATTCTTCGCATTGAATATCATTAAAGTAGAGATAGATCGTCTTACTAATTACAATTTATCGACAATTAAGGTGTGTGGATTCGTATTAAAATCATAATTTATCTTTTCAATTCAGTGGCTGGTCACTAAAGTTAAGCCCGCCTCCCCGATTGCCATTGCTATTTTTAGCTAGAAAGCTATCTTTCTAAAAATCTTAAATTTTCTGATTAATAAATTTAATCTTTGAAAATTCTTAAATGCACTTTTAAGTTCTCAGAGTTGTTTATCATTTTCTAGTAACCACTATTTTTTAAAAATAACTAAAATAAAATCTCAGTTCTGGGCATGTGAACCCGAAGTTCAGCTCCCAAAGATTACTAGATATAGAGATTAATAGCTGTGAGGCTCATAAGCGTTATTAAAAATACTTCTTAATATACCCCTATCGCTTAAACATATTAATATTTATTGTGTTTAAAGAAAAATGTCCTGAAAAAGTATTAAAAATATGTTTCATATTTTCATTTTTTGTTCAAATCAATAATAAATACTATCATACTCTTAAATTTTAAAGGGGGGGGGGTGTCAAGGTTATAGCACATACGGAGAGAAAAAGCTACGTCTTTTATAATAAATCACAGAAAAGAAAAATAATGAGTTTTTTTATAGTTTGGTAATAAAATCTTTTAAGTAGTATTTTTTTTTTTTAAATAATGAACTGATAAAATTTCCATATTATGTAAGACGTATCCCTCAAACACCCATAAATCAATGACACTTAACGACGGGGAATATAAAACAGTTTCCTTGTCCTTCTCGGAATTCATTTTGTTGATAGGAATTTAACATATTGACTTCTTTTTTTAAAAAAAAACTTTTATTAAAACTACCTAATAAAAATAATTCGGCATAAAGGAAACTATTATCGCTTCAAAATTTCCTCCTCAAATTCAAAATGGCGATCAGTCCGCTGGAATCTGGTATGACTATTTACGAGGAGGGGCTGTAATTATAGGAAACCTATTTTCCGTCTTTTAACCATTTACATGGCCATTTTTTGCAACGATTTTATGTATTTCTTTTGGTGTGTGTATGAGTGTGTCATCAAATCTTCAATCGTTTATTTAACCAACTTCCCATCAAGCTAGAGCCCTGAAACTGGAGGAACAGTTCTTACTCGCCTAACAATGTAATATTTTTCTTACTCGCCTAACAATGTAATATTTTTCTTACTCGCCTAACAATGTAATATTTAGACATTTGCGACAAGTTTTAACTAACATTTTAATAATGCAGTTTAGCCCAACTACTTGGCGCAATTTCAAAAATTGCTAAACTTGGCGGGTTTTTTTTTTTTTTTTTTTGGCTGAATGTTAAGTCCAGGAAAGCCACATTTGGCAAAAAAAATTTTGATAAAATTTGCCACCATATAGAAAAGTTGGTTTTTATCCCAAATTATTCTGCCTTTATTAGGCAATTTATGATAGATGTCGAGATTTTGAGCCACGGTCAGATAACGCGAACAATATCTGAGCTGGCATCCTTTCTTTAAATCTGAATTATTAGAAAAGACATTTGGATATCAATCAAATTACTTACGTTTTTCCTAAGAAAATCATAAAATATTTTATTGCTATTTAACATTTTTAACAAATTTTAAGCTAAACAACTCAAGTGAATTTGTATTTAAAAATTAAGGAATTATAATTTGATAAAATATGAATATATAGAATAAATTAAAACATTTGTAAAGTGGAGGAAGCTTTTAAGTATTAAACAATTTATTTCCAATTCTCCATAATTCATTGTTATTTTTAACTCTAAATGGCTGCTACGTATGTGAAAAAAATGTAATCAAACAAATTGCCGAAATATAATTATTTGTTCCCCAAAGTTGCGTTTAATAATAATAATAT
The DNA here is from genome assembly GCA_019974015.1 of Nephila pilipes. NCBI lineage: Eukaryota > Metazoa > Arthropoda > Arachnida > Araneae > Nephilidae > Nephila > Nephila pilipes. The sequence continues at coordinate 1,156,098 of BMAW01056700.1, forward strand.
ATATATAATTTAATGATTTTATTAGAAAAATTGTAACTTTTTTAAAAATGTTTTCAAACATATTCCTTCAATTCTAGAAAGTTATTTTGGGGAAAAGAAGGAATTTCGAGATAAATTCGAAATTTCTACTTGAAGTATTGTCGACAATAGAGCTATAAGCAAAGAATCAAAGAGCAGGCGATAACTGTACGTTTTCTGTACACGACATTGGGAAATAATATGCTCTCTTTTTCGCATGTTTGTTTTTCTGAAGGGAAATATTTTTGTTTTTGGCTGCATCGAGAGAGGAAAATACACAAACAAACAGAATTAGAATTTAGAGCAAAATAAATTTTTTTTTATTATTCTGTGATTTGTAGTGTTTTTCAAGTGTAATATACAATTTCGAATTGGAAAAATAATAAAATTGTCTTCGTTTGAAACTTCGCATAATATTGTACCTTAATTAAATGTTTTAACGGAACTATATGATATATCTAAGAATTTTTAATCTAATTGCTTCAGAATCAATCATTCAAATTTCTCAAAGGCTGACAATCCAATATATTGAAAAGGTAAGTGAATCCGTGCCTCATTTTGAATATTGTTTGAATAGGAAAATGTTGTACTCGTATGATACGAAACAGGAACTTTTGAGGAATGTACATCTTACAAACGACATTAGTCTGTTGAAGAAAAAGACACAGGTGAAATAAAAATTGAGATAAAAAAATATATATAATTACGAATGAAATACTTGCACTATTGCCAATATCTCCGAAATATGTGATATTTTGATTGTGCTGGAGAAGACCCATCAGGAAGAGAACAGGTAAACATAAACATATACACTTAGACTTGGGAAAAGCCGGAGCACCATTTTTCCCAAGGCTATTTGAAAGCGTTTTTCTTTTTTTCCCCTTTTCTTTTTTCTTTTCTCTCTCGAAGTGGGATTTCAAAAAACATTTTCTCCATAGGGAAACTTCGGGGTCATACGGTTACAAGCTTGTGTAAATTGTCCCTCATAAACTTCTGGGTGGTCTTACTGCTTTGAGAAATATCGGTCCATTATAGCAATTTGGTACGAAGTATTAAAATATAATATTCATGAAAATAAATTCACAGACTGAAAAGACGGAGATATAAATTGGCTCGCACCACAGCTAAAAAAAAGGCATGTGTTAAATGAGCATGTGTATATATATATAATATGAAAGTATGATTAAATGGAAATTCATAACCATAATGAAAAGGTATATGAAACATTCCATTGATGTAAAAGATATAAAAAATTAAGACCTTAGAGAAATTTAAATGGATATCACAATAATTCAATTAACTGATTGAAGCTTAGGACAGAACGGTGAACTATTTTAGAATCCTCCTTCCCTATAGCTTTACGGAATTACAACCGGATTTCTCCATAACAACAATAGAAAATATATGAATACACCTAATGAATATCACACACATCATGTATATATTATATATATATCAGCTCAGCTTCCACAATTTTCTCTAGCAATGAAACAGCTACATGGACATGCCTGTGACTTCAAAACGATATTCAGTCTACAGAAAATTAAAATTCTCCATTTGAATGTTTATTAAATTTAAATATAGTGAACAAAATCTATTCCAGGTATTAGTGCTGGTAAATTCCTTTTTTAAAAACAAAGGGGTAAATTTTTTTAAAGTGACATCCGAATTCAAAAGTTGGTGAACATCTGGAGAAAATTATTTCTGGATTTCGTATACACTTTTTCTTATAAATAATAATCGAAAGGATAATAACTACATTTAAAAGAAAATTCAGAATTTGTTCTGAACATGTAATCAAAATTATAATTAATGTGTATAATTTCATTTTATCATTCTTAAATTTGATGGAAGACTATTTCTTTAAATATCACGAAGTTTAAAATTTATCCTTTCAAAATGACTTTGTTTGCTGTGATTTATTTGACAAAATCAAAATTTGTCACCGAATATTGTTTTCTAAGTTAATTTTACAATCTTTTTTTTTTAAATTTAAAAATGATTTGTTTGAATTACATCCAAATTTTGTAATAATTTTTAAAAAATTTTAACGTCATCAATCATCCACAAACATATCTTTTTCAAGATTGAAAATAATATTTAAGATGTTTTTGTCAAAGACGATTCTCTTCCGCAGAAATTTTATTCATTAAATCAGATGGGCAAGAAGTAATTTATGAAGATGTTATTAACGAATTTTTGAATAAAACATTCAAAAGAATGACGTATACATTTTGCATTATTTAACTATTATTTTGCTTAAGTTTATTTGATTTTGATTTAATATCAGTTTGCATTTTTATAAGTATAGTAGATCTTCGATAAATTGGGTCCCGGTAACTTGGATCTGGATAAAGGGAGTTTTTTTTTTTTTAATTTGAAAGGCATCTGCAAATTTATATGTGGCCGCAATAGCCTATTAATCATGGTCGCGACCGGCGGTTTTCGTTGAGTTGCGGGTTCGAGCCTTGACCACTCTGAACCGCCGTGTAGCCAGGCCTGATGCACCTTAAATCTGTCGGTGCCCAAAGTCTTCCCGTTGGCGTTGTGTGGCAGTCAGGAGAGGGAGGTGCCTGCTCAGGTGTTGTCCTCGTCACTTGACTGAGTCTCAAAATTTCGAGGTCCGTCTCCCATAGCCCTCGTGTTGCTTCTAGTACGTCGTTAATAAAACAAATCAATCAATCTAACATAGTAGTCTATACCTTTTCCCGCCTTTCAGAGATATCTGTTCTTGAATCTATTGATTATGATGAAATGGTTGTCGCTCAGGATTCAGATTTTGAGTTGCAGTCACTTTTCGAATCTGGGACTGGTCTAGTAATAAAACTTTCGAGTTTATCTTCCTCCAAACAACCCATTTCAACTGGTATAGATAGACCCTAAGCTCCTGAGATATTTCATGGAAATTTTTTTGAAGTATTACATAATTTATCTCACCGGGGCCTAAAGGCCGCAACAAAACATTAAACAACGTTTCATCTGGAAATTCATAAAGGTAACCAGGCATGGTGAATTCTTGCATTCTGTGCCAAAATTCAGTAGCATATCAAAACTCAATCTACCTGATTCGAGATTCAATCACATACTCAGTCACATCCATGTTGATTTTATTGGACCTGTACCACCCTCTAGAGGTTTACAAATTCATCTGAACTTGCACTGATAGACTCTTCAGGTTACCAGATGCATTTCTCATGTTCGAATAGATCACTGAAACGGTTTCTACAACATTGTTTCCTGGATTCTATCTCATGCTTTGGAGTGCCAGAAGTAATCACGACAGATAGATCAAATTTTGAAAGTGATTTGTTCCCGGCACTGACGAAATTTCTAGGTACCCACGAGTCGAGGACCATCACTTTCCGTCACATGTTCAACAGTCTGGTTGGAAAAATGCATCGACAACTCAAGTTATCTATTAAGAGCTACGCTACACTAAGCTGGTTCGATGTTTTGCCAACCATCCTTCTTGGTATGCATTTTTGCCTAACGGAAGATATTTGCGCTTAATCTGAAGAATTGGCTTACGGCCAATATCTGCGTATAATTGGAGAGTTTTTCAAGAATTCATTACACAACCAAACACCTTCCCGAGAAACTTTGACTAGACCACGTCTCTGTTCGAGAGATCTTATTCTAATTACAAGATTTAAATTTCAAATTAAGTTAGAGCCCAGACAGGTTTATTAAAGTAGTCCATTATATCCAAAATTGCTGTTATTAAATCTCTACAGTTCAAGCTCTATACGCGAGTACTAACAACTCCTATAATCTATCAAAGAATACATTTATCGAATACGGTGCAACTACCTCCTTCAATTACTTCGAAGAGTCTTAATCTCACCAAATCCATTATACACTGTCGAAGATTTCTACGCACATCACTCTAAGACCCCTTTTTATTACTGTAATCTTAATATTCAATTCAATTCTCTGTCGCTTTTATACTACTTGACTATCTCTATTTACTTCTATTCCAAAATTAACTTTATTTGCATCATCCTGATTCAATTGATTGGGAAGAAGTTGGAAACTTTATTTTAAAATCAAAAATGAAATCCTTGGTGTAGTCGAAGGGAAAATTCTCCTATAAAACAATAATAACGTTTAGTCTCTGTTTTAAAACAACATTAAATGTCTTTGTTTTCGTCTGATGAAGATTTCCTACATTCATCATGGCCAGTGTTGTTTCGTGGAGACGTGGTATCGAGTCCTGTTGCCGTTAATGACGCACAATGTAGCAGGATTGACGGACATCAAATTTGTCGAGATTCCAAGTCCTCTTATGCTTGGAACAGCATAGCCAGATCTGTTTCTTGTACCATTCGTCCACAATCACTCGATCACTCATTGCAAGTTCTCCTTTCGTCGTTGTATGGAAGGTGCCACCGCAGGAATCGTCCTCGTTACTTGACGGAGATTCAGAATTACGAGGTCTGTTGCCAATAGGCAACAGACTCGTAATATATATATATATATATATATATATATATATATATATATATATATATATATATATATATATATATATATATATATATATGGGGGGGACCTAAGACCTGCTGATAAAAAAAACATAAAGTGTTTCAATTGTAACTTATGGGGTCATAAATCTGCTGAGTGTAAAAATAAGAAAGAGGGTTGGAATGTTTCAAATGCTCTAAATTTGGGCATATAGCTAAATTTTGTGACCAAACAGAGGTAAATCAAACTTTAGTCACTAGAAGTAATACCTTTACTAAAAAAATTAGAAAAATTTGTAGAAATTCAAGATGTTAAAATCCATGCTTTATTCGATACTGGCTCTGAATTATCAATGATAAGTTATGTAAAGATTGGATCCCCAAAACTATCATTTAACAATGTATGTTTCGCTAGAATCAATGGGAAATGTCTTTCTCCGTTGAGATTCTTTTATTCTGACATTAAATTTGATAAATGCTGTATAGCAACAGAAGTTTATGTGATTCAAAAATTATGTTGTGACATTCTTCTTGGCCTTGATGTAATTAGCAAATTAAATATTACTAAAAATGAAAACGGAATCGAAATTGCGGGGAAAGGAAATACTTTTCATGCCAGTTATGCAACAATTAATTTCAATCGTGTTCCTATCCACAAAACCTCACCTAATAATATAAAACACATTGCGTCGGTATTCCGACTGGCGCCTTGTGTCGCTTCCGAAGCGAACGCAAAAAATGAGGTCAACGTACAGCCTGTTGTAATTATAAGCCCATGCGCAATCCTTAAGAGGGGTAAAACAGCAGATGTACAACGTATCATCAACAGTACTACCTCACGAAGTACTAAATACACTGCATTTGTGACACATAATTAATTCTGTTTACGAATTCTTAAAAGTACCTTTCGGTCTTTCCACGAGTCCTAGTGTA